>BGZK01000652.1:0-323561 GCA_005406025.1 Eumeta japonica | reverse complement strand
AATGGAATTTGGAATATAATAAATACCCAAGTCAGTACATTGGCATTTCCTTTATATAGAAGTGTTCATTTGTTTTCAGCGAAGCGAAAATGTTTGTTTTGCAGTGGTGCGCATTACGTGTTGAAGGATCGTGTTGGTTGTCGTAACAGAAACCCAACTTCTCAATTAGAAGAAGTAGGTGGGTATTTGGTCACCGTCCTATTGGCAGATGCTATATCTTCAAACTTAATAAGTTCAAATTAAATCGCAACCTTAAAATGACGTTTTTTCCTTTTAGTTTTTACCAACGTCTCTAATAATATCATATCCCGACGTTGTATTGGAGATAGTTTGGCATATCTTTCAAATGACGTACGTTTTAAATATGTGTAAGAGATGTTACAATGCCGGACCGATGCCATAGTCTATTCATGAAAACGCTAAAAATAACTTTTATTCCACTAGTTTAATTAATCTTGCCTCGAACGCACTATAGAGTTAAACTTTTACGGAACCATTCTCTTATAAGCTGGCCGAACTCGAATACTGAGACAAGACAGACAAAGTTAACGTTTACAGCTTTGTTGTTGGTTGTGTGCATCGTCAAGGAACTTGAGCTGTTACCAAACTAAACTTTTGGAACTAGCTTTGACTCAAATAGGGTGTACTTAATCTCGAGACGAACGGATCTATTTGTTTACCATTAGCGTGGCTTGGGAATTCTTGATTGTGGTTAGGGGTTTAGTTTTATAGTCTTACATGTTTTTAATTTTAACAGGTGCACTTTATTTTCAAATAACAACATGTATGAAGAATTTGGTATCATTGTAATGTTTAGCATTGTGAACTTAAATGTTGAATCAAATGTTCTTGGAATTACAAAAGAATTATCAAATTTCGTATACAAACGAACACACAGTTAAAATTTCTAAAATGACCTAGTTTATTTTATGCCAGATTAGCTTTCGCCCGGCGTTCCGCACGCGCATGGTAAGATTAATAACGATTCCTTCATGTTTTATATAGACTAATATATCTCGCTGTCCGCCATGACCTCGATCTCGTTCCCGTTCTCGATTTTAATTTCTGTCTTCGTTCTCGATTCCGATCTCGATTCAATTCTAGATTCCATTCCCAATAAAAATTCAAATTCAAAACATCAAAAAAATAAAATTCAAATTCAATAATTCATAGGTTATTAATTACACTTGAAATATGTCATTATATTACGAATTTATTCTTTACTGTTCGTTCAGAAAACAGTTTTTCCACAAGAAAAACGATCACAAAATCCGTGGGTAGCTCTTTTCAAATTTAATTATACTCAATCATGACCGAATTAAAGTCTACCACAAAAAGATAAGAATTCGAGCTAGTTATATCCATGGACATGTGTCCTTTGAATAATCAGGAATTCCATAAGCTATTTTTCCAAGCCTAATAATAATCGTAAATTTATTTTAGTATTAAATGCCCCGTGCGAATACTTACGCATCGATAGTGGTTAGGTACATATTATAATAATATAGAAATAAATAAATGTTAATATTTTTTAATTTTTAATATTCTATTATAAAAAATAGTAACAAATTTAAGTCTTATATTATTATTATAGTCAGTTATTATACACAGCTTTATACATGTATTTTTAATTTTTCTGTACATTTTTTATATTTAGATTTTTCGTATCGACAAAAACACCTTAGGGAAATAATATATAAAGATGTCAACAGATGGCTTTATATAAACTTTTTAAAATGTTAATTTTAATTTGTAGATATTAAAAATACATTTTTTTAACGGAAATAACCTAAAATTTATCTAAACTTATCTTCGTCATTAGAGGGGAAAATAATCTTCAAAATAGCGTATCAAACATTAAGTTTGATAATGTATCAAGGCAAATATTTCATACCGACAAAAAAAATACCTTAGAGAAATAATATATAATGATATCGGTAAGGAATTTCCTGAATATGAGCACACAGAGCCCCATAACAGTTAGTTTTAATTTCTAGTATGCATTTTGTGACATTCACTGTTTTTCTTAAACATTTCTATTTTTATACGTGTATTAAATTTTCGTATTTAAAGTGATATGCCAAAATTTAAATTTGAATTTCCTTAAACTCGATTTTCGGAGATACTCGAGGTCCTATTTTCAGAGTCGCCCGAAAGATCCGCTTCTAAAGCAGAAAAATTTTAATCAAATTCCCCTACGTGTCCTCAAAGCAAATTGCCATGTGAACAGCCAACATAAACTAAAGTGCATACGCGGCAGAGCAAAGTCTTTTCACCAAATTTCTGATATGAGTACTCCCTTGATTTTGATTTTATCTCATGATATCTATTTCAATGCCCAAGAATACTGGTGTATAAACAGAATCCAATCCCTGGTTTCGTACTGAAATAGCTGTGGATCTATGTTTAACTTTTGGAAGTGGTTTTACATAGTTCTGGAAGAAATGAGTTATTTGCGGTAAAACATTTCTCTACTTTCGAAATAACAAAGTTTATATCGTGGTTGGCGCGTTCTGGTTTTTACTTAAATAGATAATAACATGCCATCTACAAACAGTACACAAAGTTAAATAAATCGTCAGTAGGGACCATAGATTGATCTCTATGATACCCCTCCCTCCATAGTCAACAAATCCAGACAATTTCTTGCCATCGATATATTGATATCAAATCTCTGTAACACGTAATCCAAACACGGTTTAAGAAAGTCCAGTGCAAGGCCTTGCATAGTCCCAGTCTCGTGTTTGATCTCGATTAATTACTTTACTTAGTTTGTTTCTGTAAATGAAATTTAAATTAAGTAGTTTTTCACTATATATTTTTTAGGAACCTTTATAGCGACTTAAAAACTCATATTCAGCAACTCCCAAAGTTACAAAGCAATCTAATGGTTGGTACAGGAATGATAGGAAGATGAACAACCAAACATTCATTTTTTTATACTGTGAATTTGAAAATTTAACATCTGACATTTAATTATCCAAGTACTCCATAATCAATCACATATGAAACATGGATGGCATCAGAAACAATTTGTATACTACCTACACATAGATCTTTAAAAATACCTCTTTATATAGATCAGTGTGTGTACATTAATATTAAGAACTAGTTGTCCCGCCAGCTTCGCCGGGTAATTTTTATTTATAAATAAAATGGCGAAGGATTTACGGAATTCAAAAAATGAGTAGCCTAGAACCATCTACAAATCATTCCGCATCGAATGGTTTCAGTCGCATGTCTATACGTTTAGTAGTTTTTACGTGATTGGCGAACAAAGACAACCTATTTTCATTATATATGTATAGATGTAGAGGACATATTTGAATGCTATGAATGCTATAGTTTCATGTTGGGAGCACACTAAATTTACTGTTTACCTAAATAGCTAAAATTATAAAGTTAGCATTTGTTATGACCTGTATCAGCAAAAAAGATATGGCAGTATTAAAAAAAGGGAGACAGATACGATTGATTTTAGTGTTCGAGCGCATAGCCAGCATTACTTATAACGTCACTGAACCTGCATACCATAGTCGTACCTTATTTTTTGGTATAATAACAAACTATTTAGTATGACCAGAAACATCAGGGCGTATTTATATTAAAAAAAAATAGTTTTCCTATAACAAAATTCCTAACTATAATATTGACTTGTCCTGCCCAGCGTTATCTTTGTTTTTAAGCTCCAAAGCGACGACGCTAATAGGGTAATTTATTGTTATTTCTATATAATTGCAGTAATATTACTGTATTTAAATCTTTTTAATATGAGTAAAAGTGTTTTTTTTAAACTATAAAAATATCCGAATAACTAACTTGTATTCAATGACGTCACTATTTATTAGCCTTATAGAGCAATGTCAAACTCCGTTTCATAAGAGAGAGATGACATATAATTTAAGATAGTTTACATTTATTTTGTTTTGAACCGATTTTAATTTTCATTCCACTTTTATTCGTTATATCAACACAGCTTACTTAATTCATCAACAAATATAATATTCTAACAGCGGTGTGCTTCACACTCTCATTTGCAATGGTTAACTGCTAACTGTTAAAGTTAAAAAGTAAATATGTCATAATATCGTTAATCTTAGAGATATTGCCATTTGTGGCAATAATTAATGTCATAAAGTCTTTAAGGCTAACTCAATCAACTGCTAATTATGAAATTAAAGCAATGCATTTTGACGTGCTTCGTTTTCAACAGTTAACAACTGATTATTTCAAGTCAGAGTTTGAAGCACATTGTTGTAAGTATCAGTAAATTACCCCATAACTTACAAATGAAAACTTCAATGTACATACCACAACAGATGCGTAATATTATGTGACGACGTGCGCTCACCATAATACGGACGTGAAATATCTTTTCCCGACGCTCCTAGTGCGCACGCGTTCTTTCTTTAGCTACATTCACATAAACATTTCGAATCTTAAAAACAAATTTATATACATAGTACGATTATTCTTTAAAATATTTTTTTAAAATAAATTGCTTAAACGAATTAAGGTGACGTAAGTGCGATTTAAAATAATTTATAAACTCTATTATTCTTAAAAATTATCATAATGAAAATGAGTTTTGTCAGTAAAATTTTATCGCCATAATTTTCTACAAAAGGTTTTGAGTTTATTCAAAACCTGAAAGCTTTTATAGTAACAATAAATCTCAGACGTAACTTCAATAGAATTTAAAAAGTACGTAGTCGTCATTTTAGAATGTAAGAAGTAATTTTCATAACTATTAGCTTTTCCTTCCTTTAAGATATTAAAAACGTTACCGTGAATATTTTAATGTCATTTGCGATTGAAAACCAAAAAATAACTAACTGCTGTTGACTTTAGGATTAACAGTTAATAGCTTTCAATCAGGACATTAAAACCAGATTGAATTTGTAAAAATAAACATGTAACGGAGAACAATAATAATAATAGAATGATCTGGAGATTTGTCGCAAAAATTAAGATCTGTTTTCTTAAAATATTCAACAATATTTTTTCATAAAATTTAAATGAACAACATTTCCTCTTTGTTCCGTAGGTAGAATTAAGAAGTTCTTTTACAAATAAAAATAATATTTTACGTTGCCCCAGCGTCGACCAAAACAAACTTTGTCGCTCACGGTCAGAGTGTCACAAGAGTGACATTGACCGACGTGACTTCGCTGGAATTAGTCCGCTTTTAGTTGGCGTAACGTATTTTTAGGTTTAACCGTTAAAAACTTCCTTCATTTCGCGGTCGAGCAGAAATAAAAGTCGTTCGCTTTAACCTAAAACCTGCAAGTCGACGGAGCGTTTTTATTTTGTTATTGTCTTAACTTTCTGAGAACTGCAAAATGAATTTTGCTAAACTTACAATACGATCTTGTGTCTGATTGAAGAGGATTGAAAAATATATCAAAATTAGGTTACTCGAGCCGAAAGTACATCTTACTTTCTGTACTTAAGGCGTTCCGCTTTCGAGTTTTTCGACATGTACATGGGAATAAAGTAACAGCCCCGCCAAAACATAAAACATGGCTTTCCAAACCACGACCTGACTTACGTGAAACAAAATTATTACTTTTTTATATGCTGAATATAATAGTGAGTGTCCGCCGACCGACCTTTAATCTCAAACGAGACAGTTTTTGAACAAAATGTATAAATGTCTATGGTAAAACCCATACACATTAATACATTTATAAATATAATAGTCAACGTGAATTATCGGATGTTTATAAATTGTTATCGGACGCGTCGGTACGAATTGCGTTCTAAAATTAATAGAGAATTTATTTGTGATCCCGATGTGAGATTGTGATTATTGTACATCACGCATATCGGAGTATGTTATTGCATATCCGCGTACATCTAATTACGGACGGCCACCAGGTTACTAGGGGTCACGTCAGCTCAATTATCGGACTTACGTGAGGGGTCATATATGACCATATAGAGGATTTATATGACTCCTCAGTAGAAGAATAGATTTTATTGTGTCAGATCGAAGAACTCGCATTTCACGCGCTCCACGCAATCCAACACTGATCGGAGGCTGTTAAGCGACCTTTGTCACCGTATTGGTGACGAGGATCGTTTAGCAATCTTAGCAATCTCGGAAACGAATGGTTTAATCGACTCAAAAACTCATTGGTTAGTCAACCCTTGGTTGGGATTCGAACTCCGTATCTCCTGATTGGAAGGAAAAGCTGCCGAATCGTCATCGCTCTTCATTATGCAGGTGCCTAGTTCGGAACTACCACACCTAATCTTAGCGAAAATCACGACCGTTATTGCAATAACTGAACGTATGATAAGCCTTGGACTTATAACAAAATTCATAATTAAATTTTCACTCCCGGAACACCCCGCTGTAAACGTGTATCGACGAGGCGCCCGCACGGACCGTGCAGGCTGCTGAATAAGAGGTGCTTCCCTCGGAGGAGGGAAGTGCGGGCCTATTCTATTATTAAGATCCTAAAATTCGTTAATCAGTTCTGCTCGACTTCCAGCTGTAGTACTGAATAAATTACTCTTCTGAATAGGAAAGTAAGTAATGAAATTTGTCTCGAGAGTTTTAAAGCCCTTTTGTCGGAGTCGAAGTTTTGTTAATTTTGAAGGTTTTCATTGAATATACGAATATCATAAGCGGTACATTAAATAACTTTATGGATACTAAAAAAGTATAGGTAGTATCTTTTTCATAAGCTATATAACATTATAAAATTGTAGTAGTCTCACTGCTGGGTGACCTTTCATTAGAGCATACACTTCGATCACCACGCTTGGCAAACGGGACTGGCTATCATCATCGTCGCAGAAGCAGACCTACATGACATTTTAATCTGGTATGTCAGTATCCATTAACCCTAGATCACTAACCTTATTTTTCAACGCTTATTACTAACCTTCGTCGTTTCGACTACGCTGTCAAAAAAGTAGGTTTATAAGGTTTTATTGAATAAAATATTAATTTCTTTTACATATTTTTTTTATTATATTTATTTACTTAGAAAAAATAACATTTTATTTATTTAAATCACATAATTATTACTTAATCAGACTTTTACTGAGACCATATTTTCGCTCAAAATAAAGATATTTGTTTTTAAATGCTTACCAATCAAAACTAAAACATAATTCTTCGAAAAAACTCAAATAATCAAAGTAACATATAAATTAACAAAAACATAATTTGGTAAAAGACTATGAACTAAGACATTTGTGGCACACGTCAAGTTTGTGTTCGCCACACAATGATTTATGGCACTTGTAGCAAGTAGATTTCGTCATCCTTCGTTTTGCTGACGGGCATATGGCACAAATTTTCAATTGATGGAGATGCGTGGTCATTTACCTGAACGTCTAGACCTGGAGGTGGATATTGTCAAAGAAGAGACCTTATCCTAACTGATTCATAAGCGGGATCAACCTCGATGTGGTCTTCCTTCACTCTCTGATGAATTTTCTTCATCACTATTATCTGATAATAATAGCTGAAGAATCGTATCTGTATTAAAAAAATAATTACTTTTACATTGTAAAACTAAAAATAAACTTAAAAAAAAAGAAACACAATAGTACAAAATGTAACGTTAATACTAACCTTCGTCGATGCGACGAGCCATGGTCGCTGGTCTGGTGCTCACAGGCCTCCCACACAAAAAGCACTACCGTCTGTCGCGGGGGCAGCGGGTCAACTGAGATTACACGGGAGCTGAAATAGGTGCGGCCGCGCACTCGAAATTTATGACACTTTTTTCGAATTCGCGTCGTCGATTCGACGAAGCTTAGTGATCTAGGGTTAAAAAGACTACAATAGAAGTTGTTTCTCACTACTTTTCAGTATGTATGTGTAACATCCTTAATTCACAGAGTGACCTCGTTGACAACGCATCCCTACCAAAACTGCGTCCCCATGAATTATTTACGGATCTAAGCTACTATCTTTCATGTATAACAGTTAATTCAGAAATGTAATTCTGTGCTATTCCCGTGGTATTAGCAGTCATGTATAATTCTAAGCCGACAGGCCGAGCTTCAATCCGCTGCAGCACGCAGGATCTTTCGAGTTCTTGTTCCTTACACATATTGATATACTCAAATTTGAATTGTACTGACATCACTATATTAGAATATTCACTTACAACACCCATATTCTTATTTTTTTGATTTATTTTCGTATCTAATCAAAAATATTAATCAGATAATTACACCACTGGGATGCTATCTATATTTGTATTTGATGTTGATCGAGTATCATCTATCTGTTAATTATCGTGAAACTTGAGCATCTGCGTTCGGTTTTATCACGTAAAATATCTACACATTTATAAATAATTTAAAATGCAAAGACTCTTTTTGAAGTGAAACTTCTTTATCGGGGTATGGGAGAAATTTTATAGCAATGTAACGTTTTTCTGTTACGCGCCATCTTTATTTCTGGGTAACATTTTTCCGTTACGCGCCATATTTTTTGTAGTAGTAGTAGCCATTGACGAATTTCAGGGCTTCAATAAAATAACTTTTAGATACAGTTCTCTTTATCTCCACCGTTGACGTAAATTAATTCTAATTTAGATATTTACTCGCAGTTGACGTACGTATTCGTGACGCACAACGTGACTTATAGGATTCATAAAAATTATATGCAATAACTATAGAGACATTCTTTGACCAAAGAACCTCATAAGCATTCGAACTTAAAAATTTAATGAATTATCATCGAATATGGCCTCGTAGGCGATCACTAGAGTTATATTAATATATCGACCGAGTGACTGTTACTTCTAACTGTTAATATTTTGTGATCTTAAATGAAGGGTTTTGGAGGTAATTAAATTTTAATGTAAAATTAAACATTTGCCCGGGCTCCTGGATAAATACTTTTATATTTTACCCATTGAAATATCGCTTTACCTGAAACAACCAAGATCTAGGCCGAAAGCTGAAATTGATATCGAAATCGCAAATCAAAGTATGATTTTTTTTCTCGGGTCAACAGTAAGTTGACTACTTATATAGAATATCACAGAACAAACCTCATAGATGCAAGTACACACGCACCTTCACACATGAGCACACTTTTTTGTTCTTGAGCTCACACCTAATCCTATCCCGTACCTGGTCAACCGCGCTTGCTGGAAGCCTACGTACTTGCCGTGGGAATACAAATAACTTAGTTTGGGAAAAGTTAAATATGTTCCTTTCCGATTTTAATCAATTGCAACATTTACCTGTATATTTTATTTATTTCGTACAAAATATATACTATGTATTTAGTTTTTAACAACCAAAAGCATACTAACAATGCGATCACCCCAAAACAATACGAGATGGTGCTATAAAACAACATTTAAAATTTTTTTAGGCCAAAATTTATTTTGTCCAAGAAAGAGACCTATACAGCAAAATGTGAAAAGATCATCGTGGCGTATATACAAAAATTGTTCGTTTAATGGTATGGTATTTAGCCTAAACCAGAACTACATCACCAGCAGTTCTGGAACACCATAAAATCTAGGGCAATGGAAGCGTACCGATAAATCATATAAATGTGTTAGCAGAATCGGCCATCGGACGCGAGACTCGGAGGGCGTCGCGGCGCTCACGGCCGACAAGGCCGCGCGCCGGCCGTCGGCGCACGGAGCGCGCCTCATAAAAAACCCCGCCGACGAAGCTTTATGTAACCGCCGCGAGGATCTTGATACCGCGTCGACCGCGCCGGCCCGTGAGCGACCGCGTCCGCCGGCGCGTGCGCGTGAGGGCCTATCGGGCCTTGGACGCGGTTTAAGACGTGCAGTATCCACTTTGAATGGCTGTCGGTGTCGCTGGCGGAAGACGATCCAGAGAATCTGAATACAAGTTTTAAAAACTTGAATACTACGCATCCGATTCCAAATTTTTGCACACGTGAAACTACGTTCATCGTGTACTTCGTGCAAATCTTTGGTCCCTGTTAAGTAAATTAGGTGAAGTGATTTCTTTGAAACAGTAGCATCAACGAAACTGTGACATCATAAAATATCAACAGAAAAATATTGCTCACTTGCAATCAACAGTTGGTACTTGATCGACGAAACACGTGACACGAAAATTAATTATTCACTGAAAATTAAAATTACGTATATTTTACTCATAACCATTTAAAAGAGAATCGAATGAGAGAAAGCGAATAACGTCGCTACATAGGTGAGATTTTTTTTTTAAACAATAGATTATAATTAATCTTGCACTAAAATAATAACTACGTGAGTTTAATAGTCTGAATTCAAATGTTAATTTAATAATCTGAATTACCGCTTTCAACATTCGTTCATAAACAAGCAAAAGTGTTATTTATAAAAACGTCTTCACATACGATAGGAAGTGTATTAGGTATTGGTGTAGGTAGGCGATGTTTAAAAGTCATTTTAATTTCAGATATTCAGATTGTATATAACAAAAAAGTTCACGTGCTAGAATTCATTTTTTGATGAGTTTAACCGATAGCCTATTAACTCCATAACAGCGAGCCAATTGATAGACATTATATCTGTACGCATCCGGACAGCTTGAGGTATATCTGTCGTGCAAAGGGATTCACCCTTTAAGCTGACACTCGTCCCAAGTGCCCAAGCGTTCGTTGTGTGATCGTCTAGTGGCATATGCAGTTTTACTGTTTTCACTCCCGCAAATTGGTTTACATAAGTCAACTGGGTTAATGCCGCATCAGACCGCGTTTTCTATTTTTTTCATTCGTCCGCGTGAACAATCACTTCAAATGACCAACGGCAAGTAAGTATTGTTTTGCCGCGTTCCTACCAGCTCTACTTCCCTCAGTTGTCTATGGTATAGAGCATCAACTACAATTAGAAAAAGGACAAATGGCGTAAATAATATGCATCATGAATTTAAATAGTTTCTATAATAGTTCACTGATAAATTTCCACTACTAATGAGGTTTCATTCGTTCAATCCTTAGACTGTGAAACATTACCTGTTGCTATTATCCATATGTTTTACTCCATAAAAAAAGAACGAGGATGTTTATTATAAAAACTAGAAATACATTCATTTGTGACATATAACATACATGGGTCTACATGGGGAAATTAAATAGACGAAAGCTTTCTTTACGTCTGCATGGTATATAATACCTTGATCTTCCGCTCGAAGCCGCACAGTATGGGATTATGGCAATGACTATCCAGAGGTTGAATTTAGCAAGACCAAGTCACTATAGACATCCAAGCGATCAGATACGCCGTTTAGATCACAGACGTGCACAAAAAAATATATACGCCAATCCTAATGCTACTTACAACTCATACGGTTTTTATTCTGAATACCCATTTTATCTAGGTACTGAAGCAACTTGACCTTCTCTAATCATTCTGACGTCACACCCCGGTCAATCCCGTACAAGAACTGGAGCATCAAAGTAACCTCGAACGTGTAAATGATTTCAGAGTATTTCTGTCATTCTGTCCACCAATCTATTTATGCATATACATCGATACATATATTACATACATGAGTATCCCAATACAGTTTGTTACGCACAATTAGAGCACTTCGCCGATCGCGTCGCCAGCGGCCGCGGCGCGCCGTGTGAACCCAAGTATTTAGGCGCCTTCACGATGCGGTACTTTTTGGAATTTCCTGTCTCCACGGTAGATAAGCAAAGGTTTTTTTTTCTTGTGGGATTCATTCACTGCCTAACGTCGAAATAGTAGCGTACTACTTAAATATCTATTGCTTACTAACTATTAGTTTGGTTGCCGTGTTGTGAGGTAATAGAAATTTTTGTTTTCTTTTGTTGCATAGACCTTACAGGACGCTTTTAAAGAAGATATTCAGATAACGGCAAGGAACTGTCAATTACCAGAAATAAAAAACATGGTAATTTTGTTTTTTTAAATGAAATCTCTGCAATATTATGCTTATTATAACCAAAAGAAAATACGAAAATAGTTAACTTGCCATTAAAATTTTTTCATTAGAATTTTGACTGAATTTAATATTTATCATGGAACAGAAAAAAATCGTGTAAAAGGTTACTTTCTGATTCGAAGACATCACGCTAACCATCCCATCATAACAATATATTAATAGAATCACAATATCATTGAAGTTGTAGGTATCACGATATATGTGTGGCTGAACGAGAAAAGTAGAATCAATAAACTAGTTATAGACTACTATAGAGTAGAAGTCTGTTCATTCCTAACAGCCCATTAGGATCCTAAGTCGTCGTAAGTCAAGCTGTTTCTGGCGCTAAACAAACATGACTGTCTACGGACAATGGCGGTGTAACGCGTGGGCAGAAATACCTTTGTGTCGCGAGCACTGACTCATCTAGGATACCTAGCGTCTAGATTATCGGCTTTCACTTGACAATACCGTATTGTACGCGACGAGCGGTTTTAAGACTAGCCCACGGTTCATGCGCAGAAAACTAAACAGAAAACGAGACACATTTCCTTTTAAATAGACGCCGTTATGAAAACCGATTTGAACTTTTATTCTCCTTCTTTTATCTCACTTAATTTTGTTTTGGTTTATTTTTTTAATTTTTACAACCTTTAATATATAATTAAAATAAAATTCTAGATTAAGGAATAAAATCAGGGTCTAAAATGATAGACATACTCGCAATATCGTGTACTTTATTTGGCTGTTGAAGTAGTACCAAAAACTAACGGCGTTTTTTACGGTAACATGAAATTCGCGAACTGTCCCCCTTCCTATTTTTCAGTCCACATTCATTCTTCTCTGCATTCCCCATCGGGTGCCCAGATGCTATTCCTACTTTCAATCCCCGTTACCAATTTCGGTCTCCAATCTCGCTTCTTATTCTCGATTCTTTAAAACGTTAAATCGATCTAGATAAGATGCAAATTTATTAAATTAACGAACAATTTTCGTCTTCACGACTATTTTTTTTTATTAAATTCTTTTTTCCAAAGAGCACATTATATGCGAAAATTAAAACGTATATTATATTAACGTTCATTATTGCCTTAAAATAGTTCTATATTTTGTTAATAAATAATATGTGAGAGATAAATACAAGGTCGTGTAGGTATTATATTAATCAATATTCATAAATACGCATAAAATTGATTTATCTTTTTCGAGTTTTATATATTTTATTTTAAAAATGTTTAATATTTTGCTCAATTGATCATCATCAAACGAGGAGTGTATAAACAAAAATTTTAACAAAAAAAACCGAAAAAACACTGATCAAAACAAAACCTATTCCATAACAAATAAATATGCACTAAAAAGTAATAAAATAATTGCGCATTCTTCTACAACTTAATAATGAACTTATTTTTTCTAGTCATCAATATGAAGGTACGATCTATGTGTTTACCACGCAAGAAGGTAGGTAGATATCTACCCACTTCAATTTAACTAAACACACACCGATGAATAACAAACAATGATCAAAATATTTTTAGAGTTCTCCTAAGTAAAATATGTCTATTGCTAGATACATTGTAGTGTTTCCTTGACTTACACCGACTCCAAAAATAACAATAATTGTAACAACATTATATTATCGTAATAATTTGATTGACTTTTAAGTAGTCTAATATTTTTCATTTCATTTTACTTAGGGGAACTCAGTTCTTGTCATACTTTGTCATGGATCCCATAATCAGAACCTAACCAAACTCTCATCAAATTACCCTTGAACCACATCCTTTCTAATAAAAAAAGAATCATCGAAATCAGTTGGCGTGATATTGAATTATTCGTCCATTTGTCGCGCACATACTTAATGCAAATTTAAGATTTATATTATTTTCTCATGAATGTCATTGTCAGAACTAAACCAAATTAAAATGGGACCCCACGGGAAACACCAGCTTCCAAATAAATAAAAAAAAATATCAAAATCGGTTGACCCAGTCAAAAGTTCTGAGGTAACAAACATAAAAAAATACAGTCGAATTGAGAACCTCCTTCCTTTTAAATTTGAAGTCGGTTGAAAATGTGAAGTAACGATCAATATTAGTAGTGAAGTTTGAAAATACAAATGAAATTAGAGAGGTGACGGGGGCACAAGTTCTACATTAACGTGGAAGACATTGTCGTAGTTTCAGCTTTTATGTACCTAAATAGCCAAATTTTTAATATATTTTTTTACATTCATAACCTCCTTTTTATTTTAATTTTTTCAGACAATAAGAATGAACCTTTTCCATTGTATATTAAAGTCTCTTTAAGACTGTCTTTATAAAAAAAATTAAAGTTTCGAAAAAGAAATCACAATAGGCAGTAAAAATTAAATCCGTCGAGCGTTTGACTCTAAACGCCCCTGATGGAATTACGGTCGCGGTAATGTCAATAGGGCCATTTGTATCGCCAGATAGAACATCTACTGGGTGTAGCCGGCGTAGGCGAGACAAGTCCGTGAGTCAGCGACCTCTAACGTTCAACTTATAAATATATATATGCAAGCGGAGTTCTACATTTGTTATTTATAGCTTAATATTGTATGTGGAACAGAACATACAAAAGCCACGATAGTTGACTCTTAATTGCTGTGACATTAACAATTTCTATGGTGTTCTTATCAAAAACACAAGTGTCTGTAGTAACATTTGACTGAACTAGTAATTCTATTATATTGTGATTGTGCGCATGACAGGAGATTTAACAGCCCCAGTAGAATCAGAAGTTTTTCCAAATAAAGGTTTGTTTGACAAAAGTCGTTTTCACTTCTTTTGCTTACCTTACCAAATCATAAATATCGTTTTGCTCATGAAACCCTCACTTTGGATTGAAGATACAGAAGTGAATTGATTGTGCACGTAAAAGGATCTCGTGATGATAACAAAATGCTCTTCGATTATACATCTAAGCCACTGAGATTTTTATACTGAGAAAATAGCTGTTGCCGGTTTGTACTGCATTCTTTTTTTTTTTGCTTGTTTTACTTTATTGCAACAAATGAGAATTATAACCAACTTCAATTATGAATTATTAAAATCGTCAACATTATTATTCTTTACATATCTATTTTATATACCATAATTATTTTATAATATATTAATATCGAATATCCATCTAAATTATGACCTTTTAACTAGTTTTGGAATGGTTCTTGGAGGCGCGTTAACAATATAGCTTTTTGTACTAATAACTGATAATATTAAATACAATTTATCTCACATATTTCCAGTTGTATTAGAAAAAAAACTATAATGACCCATACTCAATAAAGTAGTTATATTACGAGTATACTTTAACTTCATATTTTATTTCTTAAGAAGTGGACTTAAACAATAACTTTTTCTTTTCAAAAATAAATGTATCTCATACCTTTAAATTATTAATTTGCGCGTTTGCAGCTAAATTATTTTGCGCTTTTTGCACTCGAATTTGCACTTTCATTACAAGAAAAGTACCGGGAATGACTCTAAACGTACATTCAAACAGACAGAGACGTAAACCAAAGTCATAAAAAGTCATTTAAGATAGATCATAAACACATAATAAAATTTTGCCTATTGTTTACGAACAAACTGACATCAATTGATTCGGTTGGCAATAATATACTTTTCTAGAATTTGTTATTGTAAAAAAAGTAAAGACTACTCAATCATCACTATTTCGACTATATTTAAAGCTATTTTTACCTCAAGATAAATGAACTCGTTTTGTCAATTTACCCCGACGTACCGACTGAAAAACAAGCCCACCCGTTTTGTTTTATATAACTGCTCTCTCGCATATACAGCTATCGGAACAATTAAATAGCCACCTTAATAACTACAAGTTAATCAGAACTATAATGATTCAATATAACTACGAGTTTAAGATCATCGTCGCGAAAATTATTATAATACCTTAATTTCATTCCTAAATTGAGATCATAGTTATTATACCTTCATAAATATCAAACAGAAAAGACAAACTTATTTTTACTACATTTTTTATTTGTATATGTCGGTATAGGAATCGTACAACAGCGGTCAAGAAATGTATCTTTTGAGACCGAAAAATCCAATCAGTATCAAATGAAAGCTATATAGAAAGGAGAATAGAGTTTTACGCTTAGTTTCATAGTTCCAAACTAGTCCGAATAAATCAATTTCATAGAAACTAGCTCAGTTAAGCCCATAGTACCTATTTCCAGGTCTGCTTCGGCATGTGACTGAACGCGCCGCAGGGGATAAGTCAAGAGTGGGAGGCGCTCGTGTCGCAGTCCGCCCCGACGCCGTCGAACACTCACTTGAATTGGCAGCTTGAGGCTCACCTAGGGCGTTATACGGCCTAAATAAATCTCATGACGTTGGAAAAGGGCGTAACAGCTCGATACGCTAATACGGTTGCCTCCGATATAGTTTTTTAAGAGATATACTACCGACGGATTAGAGTTTTAAACCGGTGAATAAAGCGTAAAAAGTTAATTGGGAGTAAATCGTCGATGAATAAGTTGCAAAAAGCGAATAAAGTATCGACATATATATATCAAACCACACAATGAATAAAGTAAATTCCCCACTCCTACCAATATTAATACAAGACACTAAAATACATTAATCGTTTTTAAAATATGTTATGGGTGTATCGGATCGTACGCAGACTTTAAACAAATAAAAATTATAGTTCTTTTACATCTACATGTAAAAAAAACTACATAAATACAATCTACAACACTACTACAATAATCTTAAATATTAGGTAGTTTGTTAAGATGCGATGAATGAGCGAAGTGAGCGAGAAACCCGCATAATACAATAATATTAATTTGTTAATTGAACTCGACAACTATATTTTGTACTAACATCTTAGTCAGTATCAATTAAGTGCAAAGTTGACGACTAACTGAACAAAAATATGATTCTAATTCGACTCAATAATCAATTAAGTAAAACAAGCTTAATTATTATTGGCGCGCAAGCTTTAAGCGGGTCAATTAGCGTTCTCGATCGTTAACACCGACAGCCATCTTTGTCTGTTTTCTTTTTTGCGGTCGGGTCGTATTTAATCAACGTACATTAGCCTAAACCCTTCTTACTGATATGAAGTCAAAAACAAAACGCGCAAACTGAAATTTAATATCGTGTTGCATGTTGTGTCAACTTTTGCTTTTGATTAAGTAATATTTGCTGTGATTTCTTTGATATGAAATTTAAGGAGATCACTTTAAACGCAATGATAAGATTTATAATTCGAAACGCACGAATAAGTATATTGATAAAAGAAACTGGTCAAACAGGTGTTAGGTCATTCTTTAATATATGTGGTCAGATTTACACGACTCGTTACCACAAACCACAAAGGCGTACCCTCTTCCAACATTTATATTTCAGACTAAGAAGCCGAGACTTAAGTCCGTCGCTCTGGTCCGGTATGGCCGCCGACGACCGCTAAAAGTCACCGGTAAGGTGTCTAAGTCCGGGGAAAACGTTTAGCTCAAAAGTTAGTGCAGTGCGAAGCGAAGACTCAATACGATTTGAGTTGAAAATAGTCAAATTTAACTCAAAAGCCGTCGGGTTTCAAACTCTGTACTTTTTGAATGATCAAAAAGTCATGAGAGTACATTCTAATCGCAACCAGCACCGCTCTAAATCTAATTAAAATACGATTAGTCATTGCATCCAACGTCATAAAATAAAAACGAAAGAGATTAATATACATAAAATACACAGACCCTGGTTTCACTCGCGAAACTTCAGTTACATAGGTTTTGAATTTGTATGAATAGTGCACAGAATTAGATGAGATCGTGTACAAATGCCATTCGTTCCTTCGTTGATTTCAACTATTGACATCCACTGTCGGAAACGACCTCACCTCCCTCCTAGAGATCCATAACACACGGCTTTATTCGTTTTCTACTACTGCTACTGGAAGACCGTCCCACGTCGCGTCATCCGAATAATTATCGACATTCGAGTACTTTCCTACCTCGATAATTATCATTCCTACGAGCCTTGTGACCTGTCCACCAGCGGGATCGTTCACTGATTTTGACTACGGTGATCATATTAATTCTCATCATTCTCATCACTCAGAGCAACTCGGACCATAACTCTTTCCACTACGCGTTAACCGACCTTGAGCCCGTTAACGACATCGTCATTAATAATTTTTATGTTTTATAATTGTATATCATCGCCAATAACACACGCTCTTCTCTGATGACGGTGTTATAAACACGTGTACTGCTTGTCAAGTTATTACTCAAAGCATGACTCGACTATTCATTGTGAATTTGCATAAAAAGTAATTCATTTCCTTCTTGTATCAATAAATACATTTTATACGTCGACATAAACACCGACCATAGACGATGTCGCTCGAAAAACATCTATAATATACCACGTTGAACACGGCACGGGTTACCCTCATTTTTGGGGTTCAGCGCCAAAATGGTAAAAACGGAACCCTTATAGTTTCATCACGTTCGTCCGTCCGTTCATATACCACAGGCACTTTATTCAAAAAGAACAAGACTTATATTGATGAAATTTATAGTGTAGCGTCTTGTATAAACCGTTACTTAGTTTGGTAGTTAAATAACAAAATAAATATTTCTACGGAAGGCACTCCATGCAACAGAAGCTGAAAAAAAATTTTTTCAGCGAACACTAACGTGTGACACATATTTCGACAGTTATATGTATCAGAGGTTTCTAATGTTTTTCTGAAGTTTCTAAGCAATTTTTCTGACTACGTGAATAATTTCGGAAATGATCGCTCCAAAAGTAGCAGAAATTGTGTCTCTCTCCTCTATTTTCTTAACCATATGTCTAAATAATATGGAAAGAATGACGAAGGTAACGCTTAATAAATACTTTCAACGAAAATTAATTTGAAGATCATCAGATATATTGTTTTTGAGTTATTGACGAAAAACTACGCTTCTCAACAAAAGGACGTAAGTCCCATAAAGATACGCTCTTTTGATAATGCACTTTAGTTTACACTAGTTTAAGGGTAATAGTCGATATACCTACTTGTTTTTGTAGTTATAGGCGACTAAAGTGCTTATGACTATTCTGTACAGAAAACACGGAAAAAATGTAACAACGTACTTTTTTCATTTGTAGTGCATTTCTTTGTAATAATGGCTTCAGAACCCTACAATGAGCATGGTCCGACATGCTCTAGGTCGGTTTCTTTTTTTTACACTTCTTTATCAGGCGTCGGGATTTTAATGTCTTTGTGGGTGGGGAACCGAGCTTTACTCTGTGTATTCTGTATTTGACGTGTGAATGTGATAACTTTTTCCGGGAAAGTTGTGCATTTTCAATAGCCAGTGGTCGTCCAGTGGTCAAAATTCATCCATCGTTCTTTGATTTTTTAAATGCTAACGTTATTTAAGTTCTTTCGTCAAAAATCTCTTATCATTGCATAGATTTTTTTCGAATCTTGTTTTGATATGCTGTTAGCTATGAACGCTTACAAATACGTCATCAGAGTGTGTTGGTTGCTTTTATTCCCTACAATATTTATGAAATTTAAAATTTAGTATTAGTAACAGTTAAAAAAACAATACACCCTGATGATGTCGGTCGCAGCTAACTTAGATATAAAAATATGTGAAAATGCATAAAAATTATATGTAACACATATAATGAATTTTAAGTACAAAAAATCGTATTGGGTGTTGTACAAAAACTGTAGAATGTAGACGTAGAGAATGTGAAGTATGAACAATAGAGACTTCTACATAAATGTTTCGACTTTACGTACAAGGTGAGGAAAAAAAAAGTGATTCTAAATTTTTTTATTGACAACACTAAAGCTCGTAACAATAACCAAAAAAAAAAAGAAAATCTATTGAAAAATAGAGGAGAAAAAGATTTTGAACTGTTTTGTCTTTAATTATTTTTTTTTATGTAGAGATTTATTAATAATAAGTAAATTTCGCATATTATAATATGCGAAATTTACTTGCTACCTGTTCCACGTTAATATCGTCATGCGCTACTATATGATGTTGAAAACGTTTCGCTAAGCCAACTGGTACATCGGCACTTTATCCAGTAGTGTAGCAGAAAGGCGAGATTGCGCTATAAAATGACTATTAGAAAAAAAAATAGCCTTTTTCTAGGGAAGACGCCTAGATAGATAAATTTGAAAATCGAAACGTTGTCACTACAGATTTTCATCAAAATTTATACGTATATATTATACATATGTATAGCTCATTTAAATTGTTAAAATGATAATTATATACTTCTTAGCAGATACCGACGCAATTCACGCTGCACGGACTAGATGTCGCGGCGAACTGTCTTCCGCACTATAACGTCGAGATAACATCTGCGGCGGGGTGCTTATCTCGGCAGTCGCCCGGGAGATTGTGGGACGGGCCGCGGCAAGCACTGATTTATTTTATTACCTGTAAATAAATATCTGTCCGATGTCCTAATCTAATTCTAATATTTTTAAATACATACAGAAACGTCATAATCCTTTCATGTATTGTAAAAGTGTACGTTCGCATTTCTAAAGTGGTCCATGGATGAATAGGATTTTCAGTATAATAATTTACTATAGTAATTTTAGGAGCCACTTCCTCCATCTTCTTTTAAAGTAGCATTTAACAAAAATTCAATTTTAAAATAAAATGTGCGTTCCATGTCTTTCTTTTAACGGTTGTTCTGGCTAAAACCCGTTAAAAGGAAGACATGGAACGCGAAACTTATAATAAAAGCGTAGTAAAAAGTAGACTTTTTGTGCAAAGTGAGTTTAAAAAAAAGCTATGGAAGAGGCCCTAAATCTTCATTTAAAATCTTTCTATAAGACTAAGTACATTTATTTATAATAAATTTTAAAATTCATCAATTTGAACTCATATGCCGAGAATAAATGATTTTCAGAAAAATTAAGTTCAGACGAGTCGATTGACCACCTACACACGAGAGGAACATACATTGTCATGTTATTGTGTTTATCTCGTTCTTCTAGAAGAAAAATAAGCTTGTAACAACATTTTTCTTATACGCTTTGTGCTCGACGAATGAGTTCGTAAGTACATCAATCAACTTTATTCCTTTTGATACTGTTTTATTCTCCGTATTCCTCTTAGGTATATTATTCGTTTTCGTACATAAATAACAACTGAACATTGATTTATTTGATTAAAATACAATTTTTCGTCCAAAGAAACTGGGAAAGAAATGTGAAGAAACTGGTCATGCCATTAAAATCGATTTTTGGTCGAACAACAGCATCGTGTATAAACAATTTTCCCGGTGTATTTGTATTTTTATCTGGGTACCCTGCCTTGTATTTTGTACTCGTGGTTTCCAGTTTCGCCAACCTCAGTTTACAGGACAAAATTCCAAACTTCCGGCTAATGACATTATTGAGATTTTACGGAAACATTTTTATTTTTAAAATATTTCTAAAATTGTTAATGTAATTACTGAAATTTCGTGAACATTTTAATACCATTTAACGAGTAACAGTTCTCTGTAGAAATTTCAAACTCTCCACGTTCCAAACTCGGTTTCATTTTATATATGAATTTTTCTAGACTCCGTAAATTTTATGAGAGGTCAAACATTTTAAATTTTCACGCATTTAATAAAACTTGATCATGAAATTTAATCAAGCGATAATATTTTAGTATCTTACGACATCAAACACATAATAGTCAAAACTGTCTCAAAACTTTATGATTTACCTATATATATATATATATATATATATATATATATATATGTATATGATTTAAATTTAAAAGAAAATGAGAATAAACCTTTTTTATTCTAATGGTGCGACTTCACAAACTTTATACTTTGCATCTATTAAGCTTATACCAAGTTAGTTTCGTATATACATCAACTAGTTTTCCGCCCCGATTTCGCCTGCGTAAACATAAAATGTGCTCGTTTTCTTACATTGAAACATATTAAAAAAATGAAGGAACACGTCCAAGGGGAGCAAGATCTTAACTTAACCTAACCGAAAATAGAATTGAAAGCAAGAACGAGATTGGAGTCTGGGTACTGTTCTTGTATTAGGACCCGATTACGAGTACACGCTTTTCATTCTGATTCCAATCCGTTTCTCAATTTTTGTGCAATACACAACCCTACTGCCCCTCGCACCCTCAATTGTTATAAAATGTCTCATAATGTATAACAAAAAATGTCTTATATCGAAATTCATATAACAAATTTTGTAGTCATGCCTCGTTCCATAAAAAAGTTTCATAGAAAACACAACCCCCATTTACCCTAGTTAAAAAGAGAATTTTAAAAAATCCTTTCTTGGCGGGTCGCTACGTCAAGATATTAATGATTTTAGTACACTTTGAAATAATATTTAGTTAAAGCAGATTTTCAAAGTAGTCCTTATAGCTTGTGTTATATTATTTATTTTTTAATCATTGCTAAAACTTGCAGTGTCTTGGATACGTCTCCATATTATATTTCAATTTATGTTCTTGGATTGTACATGAAAACTCAACATTAGGTCTTAATTGTGACATAATAGTTTTGTCGTAATATATATACCCATTTATAAATCCATAAAGATTTCTAATTAATTTATAACATTCGAATTGGATATATTTTTTTCGCATAACATATTACCGCATATTACGTCATTTTTTTTATTAAATTTCGACACATGTTAAAGCGTAATGTTGAATGAAAGAAAGAGACAATAATTTATAACATCAGAACAACATCGCAAATAATTGAAAATTAAAAATCGCAATTCGTAGTCTTTTAATTATTATGTTTTTCAATGCACTATTTTTTTTTTAATAAAAAGAAACACTATTTTATATTTGACGACTCTACTCGATATATTTCAGCTCGTAATACAAAACCTAATCATTGAATAAATTATCTAAGTGCGTTCAAACGAAAACGGTGAATCCTCAAAATTGTATGCGAGTCGAACGTCAAGAGTGGTATACTCATGAAAAGATTACGTATACGACTATGACAGAGCCGATGTATGACTGCGCGAGCGCCGAACGGCTTCGCGCCTATAACAATAGATTACAATCTGCTCGCATTCATAGCCCAGTACTTCTAGAGTTTCACGGCCGTGGGCGTTTTTATACGCGCAGTCGATTTAGTTCCGGGTCAAGTTAACGGTTGTCGGAGTCGCCCGAGCCCCGCGGCGCGGGCGCGGGCCGGCGTGGGTGGGACGCGCGTACCCGCCGTGTCGCTCGGATCGACTTACGTCGACGAAGATCTCGGTGCGATTATGAAAAGTCGTCCGAATGGTTAAGTTTGTGGTCGCGTGATGACACGAAACCCTTCGCTCTATATAGATCTAAGCTTCGAGATTCGCATATTCAAAGGGTTTTTGTGCGCAGTTCGAGTATACAAGACGTGACCGAAGGAATGAGAGACGTGCTAGATTTAATTGTTCTATATATCATTCGAAATTTTCTGTTTTCGTTGATGTTGTTCCAATGACAATTATTGTTTGATCGGTCAAAATGCATCGCTTAATTTGTAACTTATAACGTGATAGAAAACAAAAAAAAAACATTTTTTTACATAATCGTTGCATTAAATAGTCGGGGGAAAAAAAATAACGATAACATAGTAGAGAATATGCCTGCAAGAGATGCGAGTTCTAAGCCCGTCTTGCGCCGTTATATCACGATAAATACCTCTTATCGCATGTTTTAAAGAAAAACTCTCTTATCTCAAAAATATTGTATAATTTTTGCAATATTCTTATAGATTCTTCTGCTGTTAGCGCATGTTCTTGTAAAGAATCTAGAAACGTTGAGTGAAATTTTATTCAAATATTTTCTTTTAAACAAAAAATATATGTATATACGTATACATTTCTGAATATTATACACAATAATATTGTTACTTTTGTAGATAATGATATAAGTGAATAAATAAGTCAATAGAGTAGGTATACAACAAATGCATTATTACTAATTAGAATAATTAGTAAAGAAGATTCACTTCTTCTGTGAACTTATATGGGTAAAGCTTACTCCTTTTTATATTATGCGTTTTAAATCATGCTAGCACAGACATTTAATACTAGAGAAATCAAACCTACCAGAAAATGTATTCTCATAAAAGAGATGAATTTACTGATTTTCATTTTACGGCAATACCCTAAATCGTATTCAATGAAGAAAAATCTTCTTATTTTAAGAAGTTAAGTGATTGTGTAAAATTAACGATGTGTTTAATTAACTAGCTGGTAATAATTACGACTTAGTTCACATTAAACATAGTTAATGTCGCAGGTACAACCACGTGACAAAGATTGTTACTAAAAGTTAATTTTACGTAAATATTAAAACTTTACACAAATAATAAAATGTTTGTTTATTTTATATACATATTAGTAAAAATTTGTTTTCTACCGTTTCTTTTGATCAAATAGTTATGACCTGTGATTTCTGTGTATGACGTTGTACTACCACTCCATACATGTTTAAAGTTTTGTATTCATTTTAAATTTGAAATATTCACTAAAATAAAATCAATCAACACACATTGAATACTCTGTTTATACGCTCATTTTCCTCGCCGCTGACCAATCTCGGACCGGAGACTGTGAAAGACGTAAGTCCAAAATAATGATCTACTAATTAATAGACGACGGTACAGTTAGTCTAGTCGACGTGGCGAGTCTTCCCTTCAATCTTCAACAACGAATCGATTAGGATATAAATCGTTGATGTATTTACTCGTCTAGACTTATGCACTCGTATAATCTTAATTCGAAAATTGCACGAAAATCTCTTTGAATAACTAATGCTGTATAATAAATTTTAAAAGACTAACACTAGTGAATTAATTTTATAAGAATTTAATTGATATCGAAAGTTTGATATGAAGTAATTCGCCAGATTACAAGCACTTCACTGATAACTCCATTTGTAAGAGCTTATATTGATGTATTTTTTGTGTCAGATTTTCATTATCCGACTACAGCGACGGATCATATTTTTTTATTCGAGATCCTTGGATCTAAAATTTTCCTCGTCAAGCTTCAGGGTTTCAAACTTTTAGTTAGCTTTCAGCGACTGTCATCGCTAATGCCGTAACATCTGCTGCTAACGGATTAAGGTGATACAGTGATGAAAAGAGAGTTTTGTTTTTTTCTCGTTCTCATTAAATGTACGATTTGCGCATTAGGTTTTTAGATTCATGTTCTTAACTTAGTTAAATTAATGTACTGTAAAAGGAATTCACGATTGGAAAAAATTTCTCGATAGAATTAAATTTCTAAACAGGACCCTGATAATTTGCCTTTTTTGAGCTGTTATTCGGAATCTGTAACGGATTTCTCTACACTTCTTTCCCAGGATATCGGTACTGACAATTTTTAACAAACTGGTAAGGTTTTCTTTATTTGCGTCGTTTTCTTTTAAACGAATTTTATGTCGTTTGGCGCTTATGACCTTTATTTTGAGGCCACGCGCACTACTGCTATTTCATTTTTCGTATGCGCCAGTATAAATATTCTTACTCGTTCACGCATGCGTCAGGTGGCCGTCATTGGCGATGTGAACGCGCGGGGACACCCCCCTCTTCTCAACGCGGTATCCCCTTAACGTTATCTACGACATACAGAGCGAGTGGTTTCATTTGGTTTAAGTTGAAAAATCGGCGGTCAATTTTATTCACCCGTAATCAGAGTGCGAACCCGTCACCACTAACGTCACCAGAAATTGATTTTCGTTTCGACGTGCCGAGTGTCCCTCAGAAGCGAAAATACGACGAACTTCTCTTACAAACATTTCGCCTGACAGAAATCTGAATCACAGTTCGAAGCTGTCGTGCCTAGGCTATGCAAATATCTAAAAAGACAATTCATAGGTAAAGCTAGTAAATTAATCGAGAATACATCAGTCGCGTGCTCATCGGCAAAATCGATATGTACACAAAAACAATCTCCCCATAACAACTCTAAAGACTTGCATGCAGGAGATCATAAATCATCACAACAGTACTTCATCTATCACACTCGAAAAACACGACTGACTGTTCACGAACCATACGCTTTTTTTTTTAATTAACCGAAGATTATCTCGTCATACGAAGGTAGCTTCGCGTCCTAAGGCACGTCTAGAGCCGGAGACTTGAAATCGTATCGTGACTATTAAGTATTTAGGGTACAACCGCCCGATCTCAACTTCAAACATATCATATATGTACTAAGTCGAGTAATTAGCCGCCTAATTCCCCGTTGCTGTACGAGTATCTCCTCAAGGGAATACATTATCACCGCGTTCACGTTGACGCGACCCGTGTTAAGGTCCTTGCGTTTTGTTTATGATTCTGGTGAATTGTCGACACTTAGGTTTCACCATAATATTTTGCCTTTGACCTTAAAAGTAAGTGATGAAGGACATTTTGATGTGCAGTTAGTAATAATTCTTCGGTACTAGCTTCATATAATATACACATTTTTTAATTAGCAACACAAAAATATCGTATAGTGCGCTCTCGGTGAAAACACTACTAACATTTTCTTCTCGTCACATTTTTCTCATTGCCGTGTCGAATAACTGTTTCCTCGTTGATTATAATATTTATGTTGATAAGAATTTCCCTTCATTCGACCTAGAATCGGAGCCCTTATTTAGAAGTTCGTCATTCTTTATACAAAAGTCTTTATCGGTCATTATTCACGCTCCGTGCGTCTACAATTTACAATCTTTGTACAACATTCAATACAGCTTTACCGTTTAGAATTAATTATATCACTTGCATATCATTTTTACACGTTATTACATCTACACTAGCTGCGGGCATGTAAATACGTCACTAGCGTGTATTATTTTTTCAACTGTTACATACATTAAATTTTAAATTTCATAGATATAGCAAATTAAAGAACACACCCTGATGACGTATTTGTACGTGCTCGTAGATGACGTTGTAAAAGGAGATTAATAAAAATGCAATGGTTACAGAAATATATATACTCTGACAAGAGAACCTCAATATCGTCCGAACTAATAAAAATTGATGAATTTTAGTTGAATTCGACCCCTGGGCGATCACTAGTTTGATACGTCTTTGAACCACTTTATGTTGTATAATAATAGACGTGCGACTGTTGTTCCAATATGCACGTGTTGCACTTTTCCCTTCAAAGCAAAGGTTGGCCTGCACGTGATTCAACTTTCAAGTTCGTTTCTTCTTTACCAAATCATTCCTGCCAGTTCAGCACGGTCCATCGATTCGTTACGTTCTCGCCTTCGATCTAGTGTTAATGGATTTTCAGGTTTTACTCCAGCGATATTGTATATACTAAGGCACGAATTTATCGCTCAAAAATTGCACGGAAAACAAACGAAACTTATTTTTCATTAAAAATTTTCAGAGCGAAAATTAAATTGAAAACAATATGTAATGTCAAATAGAAATAATATAGAATTACATATGATAATATATAATATACAAATAAACTCTTGAACTATTCTTTACAACTACACGATGGCGTGTGAAATGAGTTTGAAACTCATATATATTTTTAATAAAATTTGTTTGTTGTCCCACCGAAATGTAGCAGGTTTTCCCATACAATTAATAATATTTATAAATATTCCGAACACCTTACATACCTTCCTCTTTACTTGATTTATTTTCTATAGCATCAACAACATTCGTAATTTTTGACTTGTTAAAATTAATTTATTATATTTTAAAGGAAAAAATACATCTTCTTCTCATGTAAAAGTGGTATCAAGCAGATTAGAAACCAGTATTTCAAAAATAAAAGGACTACCGATAAACACCTCCTTGACCCCGTGGAGTCACTTAGGTGTTTGTTTCGTGTTTTGCACGACTCATAATGCGAAGCATTAAGAAGTGCTCTACGAACGAATAATTTTTTTTCCTCAATTTCGTAACTTTTTTCATCAATAACACGATTAATAATTCATGTAATTTTATTAACCTGTGCACTATTTGATAGATAATTTAATGAAGATTAATTCTATCACTGGTTCAAATCGATTTAACATAATACAATTAGAAAAAACTATCAAAATAGTCAAAAGAAATTTCCTGTCAATCAACACTTTTTTCGTTCCGGACACGATAGCGAGCGTAAAAATTCACTAATTTGATCCATTTTTTTTTTAATAGCTTGAGATCCACTGTCCGGAGATTGGTATTGAAAATGGTTAACTTGATTTGTGTCGTTTAATAGTTATTAACAAAAAACGAATGAACATTATGAGTCGTGCACTTTTGGATTTTCCAAATATTAAATATTTCTGTTTTTCGACATCCGTTAAAAGGCACTAAAAATTTCCCTACTTTCATATTTTACATCCCTTTCAGCGCATGAATCCAACTGAGAATTGAAATCGACTCTAATTCCGAGAACGAAATTAGAGCAGATAGCTTACACTCGCGGTAACGATTAAACTCGAAAGCTCTACACAAATCGGTGCTTTGGGAAACATCGGGCTGTTGATATCGAGAGCCATTCAATGCGCTCGGGGATGTTGCTCGTTTGGCATGAACGTTATGTCTTAAATGCTAAGGTGGTAATTGCCTTTATGATTCAGTTCCATTGTGATAACTCGTTTGTAATTAAGAAAATCGTAGATACTGCAGGTTCTATAATGTTTGCGAAATTTACGACCGTTTTTAATACGTCCTTTGAAAATTTCCCGTAAGAGAATAATTGAAGCTAGAAATTAATATATACATATATGTATATATTATGTAGTAATAAACTAGATATAATATAAAAAAATAATAACAAAATAGAAAATAGGAGGTAAGAAAGAAAATGAAAGCTAGCCACTCGTATCAAGGATAAAAGGGATGAGAATCCTAACAAAAAAATATTTTTAACAGAACCCTTTGGATATTGAACTGTTTTTACGAGGAATTAGATTAGTCTGAAAATAGTGCAACGACATAAGAACTAAGAGCGTAGATAGACAGATACAGCTAAAAACTTGGATGATTAATTTATATCTGGAAATACAATGCCCAATCTGGAATTGAATTCAAGCATTCATATTAGAACCAAATCAAATTATTCGTTGGTCCACTAAATAGTACGATGATTATTTACATGGAGTTAATTGTGTAAAATGAGCATCAAATAACTTTAATGTTATTAACTGTTGTAAAATGTACGTTGTTTATTTGACATTTTGCCCACGCAAGGATATTGAAAGGGTATTTAAGTATTATTGTACAAAGCATTTATGTAGTTGATATGAAATTTTCTAGTTTTCTTTTTATTTTATGAAACTCTTAAAAACTCTTATCAATTTTCTAAGTCTTAGGGTTAATTTCGGTTTCCTTAAACCCATCACTTTATCTAACAGTATTTAATGCAAGCTCTGTGCTTCTGACGTGCCATTCATTAATTTATAAAACGATCCACTGCAGAGTACATACCTATCTATCAACAAATATGAGGGGTCGTGGTCGCCACAATCATCCCTTAAACTCCAACACGAGTACACTCAGCGCAGATTGGTCTAAAAAGGTATGTAAAGCAAGTCACCGTAAGTATGTCAATTATCTCAAGCTATCATCTCTAACAAGAACTAATGATTAACATGTCGCTAACCGGAGCTATCAGCTTAACTTGATTTACAAAGTTAGGTACTTATAATAGATGTCACCAATCTGGAAAGGATCGGTCACACAACCGACTCCCTTGAGGCACCAAGCACCTCGCAAATAGAGGTCCGGGTCAATAAAGAACACTTAAGGGCGGCGTTCCATCTTGAGATTGGAAAAAGTAAGACAGTTATAGTGTTTCGCTATAGAAAATAACATATGTCTCACTCCCACATCACTTCTTGAGATGGCGCATCATTTTAGTGACGTTTATTAATACGACCCTTAAAGCTGTAATAACACATACGATACTCTGCCATCGTCTACACTCTACGGCTTGAAGCATGCAAACGTAAAATGTTCCTACATTACTAATACTACCAGTTACCATCGATGCCACATAAACGCGAAATCTCTTTTTATTGAATACTCTATATAACAGTTGCTCACCTTATCATTATTATCGAAATGAGGGTTATCTGCTTTTAAAAGCATCATTTGAGAAGATTGTGTTCCAAAGATAGAAGCACAATAGAAGAAACACCAGTGTTCTGGTAATGACATACTTTGAACGTAAACACGAATATATATTTTTCAACAATTTAGATAGATTGGCTTTAGTTATTTTCCACCTCATTAATTCATATTGGACGCGTTTGAATATGTCTTGTTCTCGCTTAATTCTTAAAGCAAATAAAACACTACTATCCAAAATACACGATTTGATAATCCTACACATTACCTTACAAAGTTACATTGCTGGATGCTGACAAAATATGTTAAAGTCGTAATTCAAAGAAATAAACCGAAGCACGGACATGCTTGAAATAAACATCATACTCTGGCATTTCATAGCTATCTTCGAAGTTCTTGGCTATCCTCTTTCAACTGGCAGATCTCATCGTGACATTTTTCTTCACTATTAAAGCAAGTGATAATCGAATCTACTCATGAACTGTATAAACATAGACTCGAGCCTTTAAAACTGAAGCCTCTTGCACCATAGCATTCTATGGTGCAAGAGACTTGGTGAGTTTTGATATGATGACTTCTATATCATCCTATCGCGGGGATTTACTTTTTCATTTGAGGCCGAGGCATTTAGACTTCGAGTCTTCCGCGATTGCCCAATACAAGTTAGGAGCTGTTATAACGACCGTAATCACCACGGAGGTGACCCTCCGAGACACAGAGAGAGTTCTTCAGTTTGACTTAAGATAAAAAATCATTCATCAATTCTTTCGTAGTCTACAGACAAATCCTGAATCTTCTGTCGAAGATTCAGGATTTGTCTGTAGAAGGCAAAATCTTTTCAGCATTCGACCAAAAATGCACCACATTGCGTGGTATTATTCACCGACGCTCACTGCATTTTGTCTCGATAAGGCATTGTATGCATATACATACATGGCATTGTACGATATATGTAAAGTTTTATATAGGCGTATGCATACCCGAAAATGCGGTTTGTGATCAACAAAAAAAAACAACAGCAAAACGACGAAACACACTAGGAGCCTCTAGTAAAACACTAGATTATAGATGAAATATCTAAAAACGGCTGCGTTACAAACGAGCCGATTTATAACACATTAAAAACAGCGAACCGAATTAACATCCGAACCGCATAAAAGCACCATAGACAGCGTTAGGTATAGAGCGGCCCCACCCAGATCGCTCATCTCTGAATCGAGCACAAGACTCGCCATGGCGACCATTTTTCTCAGGGCGAGCGACGAGAAAAAAAAGGAAATAAAAAACGTACAAAAACACGGTCGTGCGGCGGGGGCGCGGCGCGGGCGGGGGGCGGCCGGCCCGACTGGACGTACGCACATATTTTTAACTCAAGGTTAGTATTTCGCGAGACTTTGATATATACGTGTAGCGCGGTGCATATAAGTGATATCTTCACCGATGTCAGTTTCAATAGTAGATATTATTTTTTTTGAGCTTTTGAAAAAAGTTATAACGCTCAAGATGAGCTAATAGGTCGTCTACGTACCCCTGATCTATGTAAATATATTTGAGTAATCAATATCAATGCACGTGATTTAATCGCAAATCCAACATAATTTATTTCATTGAGTGGGGTGGGTGCGAGTTATGCAAAAAATATTTTGATGACACGTCTTCTGTGAACCACCACACAATTATGTATTAAAAAATAAAGTTATCGTTTTTTTATATGTCTTTACATATTAAAAACTCATTGCGAAAGCTTCATTCGCAAAATAAAGGAATGATTTTTTTTCGCACATTCCATTATGTGGGGTGTTATCCGTTACATGTTTTAAAAGTCATTAAAAGATTTCAAATGAGTTTTCCTCTGTAATGTATAATATACGATTCGTATAAACTTAGGAGTTGGTGGCAGCTTTATTAAATTTATATATTCGCAAATGCATTTTTTTTTTCATGTTAATCAGCAATGCCGTCACTAAAAACAACAATAATACTATGTATTAAAATACATTGAACACACATTAGATTACACATTAAACGGTCAAAAAATATAAGTAATTAAAATAAATATTTAAATAGTGTAAATGATGCTAATTAAATGAAAGGTTTAAATATTAAAAATAATAGCAATTAAAAATTGAACTGAAATGAAAGAAAATTGTTTTGAACAATATTTGTATACAAACCTTTAAATGTTAGCAATTTTTAGTTGTCAATCGTAGTAATATAATAATCGGCCCGTGTACCTTCAATATGAAATTTAATGCAATAAGTTTACAAACCATTTGGGCTCAAGTATTTAAGCCCATTTCATTGTAAATCATTTTTTTTTCAAAATAAGTGATACTACTCCTTTATATTTACTACAATGTTCGTTGTTCATTGATAAAGAAGCCTAAATTAGCAAATCCGATTCACACCTGTCCCGGTTTTTTTTTTAATATAGTTTCGCAGACATTTTAGACTTTTAACTACCAATTGAGCGGAAAAATACACGGAACACATGAGATATGTGCCCACTTGTTTGTGATGCATCGAAGTTTATAATAACAGTTTTCCTATGAGACTTTTTGTGAATTCTCTCTCAAATTAACAATTTTTTGAATAATAAAAGCATTCGTCAGTAAAGTTTATTTAATTGTTAATACAATACGCAAATATTGTATATATAGTTTACTAAGAAATCAATCAGATTCTCGGAATTAGATGCATTTATGCAATATTCAGCGCAACGTTGTAGCCTTCGAGGTCCTTGCAAATACAATTTGTAGAAAATTTAAGGCTTTCGTCTCTCCTGACAGCTTTATGTCCCTCAAATTTTCCCCCTACCAAAATTAATATTTATGCTTTAAAAGCATTTTCTATAATTTTGTACAGCTGCAAGCTCATTTAAAACAAGAAAATAAATAAAACATATTGCTTATTATAATAAATACTGCACTATAAACAATTATTTATAACTATCTGGCTCGGCAAACGTTATTCTACCATTTTCTTTGGGCGTCTTGCCCACATAATCCATTCTTGCAGCTCTATCAGCATGGACATAGTACATAGAATCTCTTTTTCTTTTGTATCGATCGATAACCAGCGCAATTGCGGTTTCGCTTTCGATTCCAATCACGGTCACGTTTTGATTATGATCCCGTCCACGCACTCGTTTACGACACCAGTTCAAATCAAATCAGATCAAAAATATCTTTATTTTGTAGGCAATAGAAATTGCAGTTTAAATGGGTCGTTTACAACTGTTTTCAAACATTAAAATTCTCATTCCAAATGCTGTTTCATTCTCGTTCCGCTGTTCCTTTCTCGATTTTGGTCCCGGTCCCGCTTTCGATTCTGATCCTGCTTCCACTTTCAATTCCGATTCCGCTATCAGTCACAGCTGCGATTTGAACGAAGCCTTTATAATTATAAGAAGCTTAAGTTCATTTGTGAACGGTCGTGGATGGATGTGTTAAGCTTAGTCGATTATTTTACTACTTTCTATTAATGACTACCAGAATAATTAATTTACAAATTATTATGTGGTTAATTTTTGATGTAGTATATTTTCTGTGAAATCTATCACGTTTTTAGTTAAAATCTTAAAGCGCCTCTTGCAACTGGAATATTTACATATTAATATTTATCAATTTGTTTTGCAAATATTCAAGGCAACTACCATTTTCAATAGCATTTTGAAATGCGTTATAACGCTATAATACGCATAACTGATTTTGTAAGGGCAGGTATTAAAACCGAAGGACACACCACGATTACCGAATTTAGGGTACAGAAATGCAAAAAAAAAAAAAAGAAAACGACACAATGCTCATGAATTATAGTTTTGTTGCAGAAATATTTGAAGGTGTGTTGCTTTTGACTGAATGAAAAATCCTTGGTTTTATTTAAATATCATATTTATTATATTCAAGATAAAGTGTTGTTATGCTTCTGGATATCGACGATTTTTGATTAAAAATGATTTCCTGTTTTTAAAGAACTCACTTTTATGCTAATATAAAACCAAACTAGAACTGTAAATGAATTCAAGCTATTTAATCTTACGTTTACTCATAAAGGACATTAAGTGTCACCTTATGAGCGGTTATAAACCTAAGTAATCGAAATAATTACTCATAAATGTAATTGCTCTAGTTCTATGGTTTTATAAGAGTCTTGAGCCCACAATGGCCAGTGAACATGATCCTGTAAACGGTTACAAGATACAAGATAAAATTATAGTAGTAAACATACCTAAGTAAAGGCAGCATTTATTTATGCTGTTAAAAGCGGGATACCAAATACTGAAGCCATTATTGTAGCTTTAGCTTTGTGGCCTTATAAATTATGCGTCTCAGAATAATTTTGCTAGTTGGATGTGTATGTGTATATATATATATGTTGTAGAAATTTTATGCTGTCGTCGCGGGCTATGCAAACAAAGAACCAAGTAGGATTTCGAATGTTGCTAAAAACTAAGTGTGAGTAAATCAAAATCTCAACTTGGGAAATTTTTTGCCTCAAGGGCAAACGAGCATGCGTGCTGCCAAAGAGTACGTGGTCACAGACGGCCATGAATATTCGCAAGCACAGAGAGCCACCTGCCTGTTGCCGGTCTCTTAGATAGAAATGGAATATGTGATAGAAATGGGAATAGGAGATTTTTTATTGTAGAAAACTCTCAAACAGTGAACGAAACACAAAAATAGAAGCTGGCAATCCTCTCCTGTATTCTGTGAGAGTGTGATATTTTACTGATCGAGCCGGCTCATTTTCAAGCTACAGGCAAAATATTGAATTTTCGACATGAGTGTGTCTAAAAAATACTAACAAAAGAAAATTACAAATATTCAAGGAAAACTGTGATCCACATAAACTCAATAAAAGTAAAAATAAACTGTGTTTACACGTTATTAGATTGCACAAAATTACGAGTTCATTTATGGAATTCTGTGTGCAGATTTTCACTTAAATCGCTATAGAGATATAAAATGTACCCCTATAAAAGTTTATGATCATTATTAAAAATAACTTAGTAAAGAGGGTTTTAAAAATTTCCGACTATTTGTAAGACAAATGTTAACATAAGCAGTTCGATTTTATATCGGATTTTTCCATATAATAACTTAACATTGGATTGTGATTTCTTGTTTGTACTTTCTTAAAAAAAACTGCCTTCCAAACGAGTGGTCAATTCATGATGTAATTATGTATTACGTATTTATGTATTACTTGTGAAATGGAAATACAAGTAAATTTAAATTTGAGTTTGAGATCTGCCCGAAAAAGGTATTCTTATAAAAAAAAGTTTTGCTTTTTTTCGTTTAGTAGCAATATTGTAAATCATATTCGAAGAAGAGGTTTCGTTCTTTAATTAAGAGATTATAAGAAATTCTGGTACACCGGCACAATCATCGGAACGTAGTTGCTATTAGACTGTTTTCGATCTTTAGCGTAAACTAGGGATCTAATTATATTTCCATCTTTATAGCATATTTATTGTGTCGCTATTTCTTCGGCAAAACAGCATTAAACGTAACACCAAGGCGCCACGCGTCACAGTAAAAATCAATACTATTTATCTTCCCATTTCTAATTTTACAATGTCCATAAACAAACTTATTACAGCCAATTGAATACTCATAAATTATTATTAATTGCCTGTAGGCTATATAAAATACACACACACATATGTATGTATATATATATATATATAAGAACTAACATTCCAGAAATTGAACCTTTAAAACTAGACTACTAGTTCCCGCTAGCCGTTCGCCGTCTCTACCGCTGTACACACGACGGCAGCGTGCGCGCGCGACGTCTAGACGCCGTCTGTTGTTTTAAATGCATAGGTATTAAAACCATTAGGAATAACGGGCTAAGAACAATTTCTCTCGATTGGCTGAAAACTCGTTTGAGACACAGGAGAGACCGACGTTTACTATGAAATATATTGCTATATCGAAATATTTTTTATAAGAAAATATTAACGTATTTAAACTCTGTATAATCTTTCGATATACATTATTAATTATTTAATTAGGATTGATTAAGTATGTAAGTAAAAGTATTTTGCACTCAATATTTTATATATTGCATTTTCTTTTCTAAACGTATCCATTTTCTTTAGCATCGTACGTATTCTGGCAAAAGTAAATAAGACGTAAGACGAAAACGACTGACAAGGCTTCATCATTAATAAAAAATATAAAGAATAATCGAGCATTTAAAATAACCTAGTTTCGATGTTAAGACCTAGAGATTATTACACGAGTCCTTCACCAGTGGAAAACGAGATGCAACTTCGACTTTTTAAGTTTATGATATTAATTGCTTCTAGGAAACTAAAACCTTCTGTGTAATAATAAACCAGGCCGAACACGTGCTGTTATCGTTTTATCCCATCAAAAACATAAATGTGAAATGAGAGCCAAGTTGTAAAACTTGGCTCACAAGTTGTAAAAAAATTGTAAAACTGCGAAGGCTAAAATATAATTCTTATGTAAAAACTAGCCAAGTCAAACCTTATGCTTCAATATATTATCCTAAGTTATAAGAAAAAATTATATTTTAAGTTGTTATAAAATATTTTATGTTGTTATAAATAAATTTCGGGACTGACCATTGAACTTGGCACCCATTATATCTCACTTCTTTTATAGTTGTTGTAGTCAACAACCGAGGCATATATCATAATATTGAACTTGGCTCTCATTTCACATTTATGTTTTTAATAATATCATTACTTTTTTTTGTAGAGAAATGATTAATAGATACTTAAAAATAAAGGGTGGTATTCCACTCGTTATATGTTCACGTGAAGACCTTAAAATCCACATAAACACTGGCTGTCATCACTTTTGATTACATCACAGCACTATAAGTAAGTGTTTATAATAGAATAATTAATTGAAAAATTATAATAAGATGATAAAAGTTTCTGAATTATTCTCTTGTATTCACCCAACTACCTATCTGGATGCCAAGTTTGAACTTTCTAGATCATCTAGAACTGGATTAAAGTTTTAATCTATAAGTCAGTTAGTGATAAAAATGACAATTTTTGGACGGTAATATCTAAAATAACCCTTTTAGGGTGTGTTTATGAAATTTGGAGCACATGTGTATATCGCAAGTCTCAATATATGAGCCAAATTTGACACGTTTATGTGAAATAGTTTTTGAGTTATGAGGGGGTCAAAAGTGGCTCCAAATGGGTTGTGTAATATTACACACGGCGCTGCTCGTCAGTTTTGTTAGCTTGAACTTAGCTTGACACGCTACCGCGTGTTTAGATCTGTCTCGTTATCCATTAACCTTCTTGTCATTTATCTCAACCTTAACATTTATAGCTATTGATATAAGGCCTGTTTATTTATACATGGTTTCATGATTTTTTTTTTTATAAAATAGATAGGACAAGATTATCTAGAACGACAACGATCGTCACAAACCATAAAGGTTTCTTATATATAATACCTAATCAGGGCGAAATGCTTGTTATCGTGTTTTTGTCTAGATCTTACCCCTCTATCATGGGCTGGAATCCCGTTTTGTGTCTGTGGGTGTCGACGTGATTTCTTTACGATAGAATCCTCGAATTGACAAACCATGGTAATAATTTGAATTTACAAACAATGTTAGTAATGTGAATTTTGAAATGGGCCTACGTTAAACGACAGAAGTAAAACCATGCGTGAAGATACGTCTGAGGGAGCTATAAGTAAAAAGGGGACCAAAATCTGACTGAATATTTATGTTAAGTACATGGTCCAATGATCAGCTCTTATCCGCTTGTTATATAAGATATGTAAGTTCCAGGCCAAAATTACACCATTGAGTGTTTCTCTAATTCGTATGCAGGTTGTAATATAAATTTTTATCCACAGAACGTTGTGATTAAAACACCGATATATTAGACTCGCATGTTCAAAAAGGTTCATCAGAATTTTAGACAACGCGGCAAACTGTAAATTTACCAACGCATACTGGCCGAAGGTGGACATTGATCTGATATTCTTTCCTTAAAGAAATCCCATATCCTACGACACGGCAAAATTTCTACAGATGTAAGATGGACATGTCAAATCTTTTCAAGGTCTAACAACACATTCAACTTTATGGTTCAATTGCTTGATATCTCTACCATACTTCGATCTAGAAAAAGACTGAGACTGCATATTCCTACATTGTGTTATATGCAATATCGCATGTACATAACACAGTGTAGGAATATACCATAAGACTCCACAAAGGTGAAATCGTGAGACAGCGGAGACCTCTGTGTTGGGGCCTTACGACTTTTCAGATCCCAATCTGCCTTTTTGTTCGATACGCGGATAATCTGGTACGAAAATAAATTGTTAAACAACAAATGAATTTCTTGCATTTTTATATTTGTAATTGTTTTTTTATTTTAGTAGTGAATTGTCCACTTCTAAAAATTGTAATAAATTCACTTTTATTCATTAAATGTTGTTTAGCAACAGTATTTTTGTTGCAAGGAAGAATAAAACGTAAAGCAAACGCTCAAAGAAAAACGAGCAAAAGTCTGTCGCGTATACTAAAGATACGTTAAAGGCATATAGACGCATGGATTCAATGTTGTAACTATCTTATCAGAAATGTTGTGGAATTTAATGATACACATCACATACAGATGGACATTGTACAAAACCGCGACGGGAATTGTGATCAATAGAAACATTAGAATCGTGATAAGATGAAATGTATGTGGATGCGGCTTTAAGAATATGTGACTTACTGCCTGCTTACTCGCTTGTGCAACCCATAAGAATATCACTGATAAAGACTTGTCCAAGAAGAGAATATATTAATGCAATGTCGTGTGCTAGTCTATCTGCTGGATATTCCAACCTACTTAGGATTCTCTTGAACCATCTTCCACACATAAAATTCATCACGACGATTTACTTCACTGATAAATTAAGTGATAGGTGAAGTTTTCAATCTGGAAAAAAGTTGAAAGAGCAGTCATTAGACCATTTTTATACTTCAGTTTTTATGTCGTATAATAACTGTATTATACCTAGCACATTTGGACGAGCGAGATTCCATTCTAAACACGAATGAAACCAGGGATATTTGACTACTCGTCTTTTTAATAAATGCAACGCACAAAACTCTGGGGCTGAGAAGTTAGTCACGAAAGCGCAGCAGTGGCATAAAATAGGAACGCGCGGGAGAAGAGTCGGAGAGCGTTGAACATGCGCACTACATCATTCGCAGGAAATTCAGAGCGGCAGAGTTTTGTGCGTTGTAGTGCTAAAATAAGTAAATCTCTATTCAAACAGGTAGACGTCAGCGAGCGCATTAAAATCAAGCTATCAAAACAGACATGTAAAATTTTATGATTGATGTTTCAATATCGTTGCATTGTAATAATATATTTTGTAAATACAAATAGGACGTATGCTTTTTTCGTTTCTGAACTGCTCCTTCAAAACTGCGTGTATGTTATTTTACTTATACCGAATAAGAAAGAAAGAATAAGAAAGCCTCGCGGATTTATTAACGTTTATTATGTATTTGAAAATAATTTAGGATATTGACGTTCGCAAAATAAAAAAGAAAAACAATATCTATAGGTTTCTTAAAAGACTACATAACTTAGTAACAAAACACTTTCATTCGCTAGCCTCTTGGACTTTTAAAGTTTTATCTAAGTGATAGAATTCAAAGGGTTGACATTAATGGTGAGAGGTTGTCAGGATGTGCAGTCAATATGGGCGTGCCACAGGGTTCAGTTCTTGGACCATTTCTATTCTTAGTGAACCTAAATGATCTACCACATCTTATTAAGAATGGTCATGGGATTGTATTGTTTGCTGATGATACCTCCTTACTTTTTAAAGTTGATAGTTGAAGTATAGTTGATTTTAACTTTAGCATCACAATACATATCCGAAAACCTGGTATATGTGAAGAGACATATAAAATCGTTTCAAAAAGGAGCGACATCCATAACATTAACACTAGACATAAGAACGATCTTGCTGCTCATAAGACCAATTTAAGTAAAGTTAATAAATCATTTAGGGGCTATGTGTGCGCTTTTATAATAGGATCCCAGCTGCAATTCAAAATTTTCCATTTGCCGAGTTTAAACGTTTCGTTAAAAGAAAGTTATATGACATGGGCTATTATACTTTGGCGGAATATCTTAATGAAAAAAGCCCTAGGATTTGAAATGTTCGGTTATCAGGTTAACTCACATCATTTTTAAATGTCGACTAAATTATTAATTACTCAATCCTTTGTATTGATGAGAAAAAAAGCAAGCCTGGAGTTTCTTGCCCATTCTCCTCTAGGTGATTCAACATTTGGAATGGGTGGTAATGTCGAAATGAATTTATTAATGACGTATTTCAAGTGTGATTTAATTATCTATGAAATAAAGTTATTTTTGATTTGATTTGATTTTAAGCCTTATTTTTCTTCTTACAGTCTCTAATATATTTCGACAATGCAAATAACTAGAAACAAATCGATTATTATACTTCATTTTTATTATTTTTTTTTAATTTGATTACTCAAAATACCATTAGTAAAACAAATACAAAATGATATAATTCGTACTCGATACGAACACACTGCTCTGGCACTACAATGAGACTTTTAATTACCAACAAGTTACTAATACTACACACGTGAAGCCTCGTTGAAAACTAGTTAAGAATCGAAATCATTTTCTAGGGATGCGACTACAAACAACGATGCCCTTGAACCATATGGAATTAATTGAAATCAAATTGATACCGCCCTTCCGTTTATGTCTTTTGTTCAAAAACGTGTGCCAGACTTCAATATTTATTTTATTATATGATTATTAAAAACACTCCAATTGATAAGTTGCAAGTACGTCTTATAGTAAAATCATGCATTTGTTTTTACAAATTAAAAATGATGAACGCTCTTCAACAATGTTGAGAAAAAAAAAAAAGTATAACTTTAAAAGTATAAAAATCCAGTTTAACATATTTATAAAAAATTGATGTGCTAACAATACTTATTTTCTATTTTTGAAGTTAAATGAAAACCAGTGAATACTTTTAGATGAACGGGTCTTAATTGCGTATTTATTGGAATAGTTCTCAGAATGAAGAACTAATATAAACAGATTTTCATATGTGAGGATAAAATATTTCGACATCGTTAATAATCTAAATGTAGAAATGGATTTTAACATCTAATTTATTTGCAAATCGATTTTGTATCTTAAATATCTTGCATAAATATCTTAAGCAAATGCATTCAAATGCACCGAAGTTTTATCGATATGTTTATCACATAGAACTACTTCCACTGAAATTAACACCAAAAATTCATCTATTCGATTGATGAGTAGCAGTTATATTTCATTTTCCTCGCAATTTTTTTTCGTCTTAATTTATCTTATATATTTCTCAAAAATGTTTCATTTTATTTTATTTTGCAAATTTTAATCTTATTACTTACATATTTTGCGATTATCTATATCAAAATATATTGTCACTATGAATTCCAATAGTGCAACCTAATTTAATATAATGATTTTTAAATTATTAAAAAATAGAATACATTGATGAAACATATGGTATATAAATAAAATTGTTATATGTAAATGAGCATTTACTGTGGTTTTTGGTGAAAAATGTATACATTTATTTCACCGAACTTCTAGTTTTAAAATAAATACGTCAACTTTCAAAGAATGAGTCATATTAGGCAAATTCAGGTTTTAGTATTAAATTCAAATTAAATTCGAATCATTAGAAATTCTCTTTAAGGACATTCTATTTTACGAGCCAGCTAAGCCTTTATAAATCTTAAATTTTATGACTATGGCTCAACTTTCATGAATAAATTATTGACTGACTGAGTAAAAACATTTCCCTTACTGTTATTTATATGCCTGATACCTATAAAATATCACATATCCGTGCACTATTAAATATCGATGTTTACTCAGTGATTAAAATTTAAATCCTAAACCAGTTCTCCCCCTCCGTTTCCCCGGCCTGTTGATAGAAAAGGAAATCGGACTATTTATAAATAAATTAGGGTTCTCCGGCATAGACAATATTTTTAGTCAGTTTTGTGCGGTATCGGAATAAGTCCGTTTTGTGCGGTATTAGAATATACTGGTTTTCGCTGTAACCTGATGAGGCAACATCTGTTTGTCCATGGGAAATGCGATATTTCTCTTCAATCTATTTCGACGTACTTGAGAGTTTGGCCTGCGCTTTATTTATATTGACTAAAGACGACAAGTCGCAGTAAATTGTATCCTAAACTAAATGGTAAATCTGCGGGTATCATTGTAAGGTGTCAAAACCGGTTACCCAACTTCTGGCCCAGTCAAAACTATAGCTACTACTATATTGTTTCTAAGAAGTTTAACTTAAAGTCTGGTTCCGTTACATTAATTTAATGATTTAACTTTACGTAATAAAGTAATAGGACTGTCAATTTTAAATTTCAACAAAAGCGAGGATATCTCACAAGAATTAAATAAATTGAAAAATTCTTAAAGGCAATGTCATTGTACGTACGGAATCGTGGTTGATCACGTTATCAGTCGATATTAAATAGACGAAGGAATACATTCTATATTCATGTGAGCGAACCCATGAGCAAAAGTTAGCGTCTTTATGAATTACGTCTAATATTCTATTCTGATGTGTAATGTTTTAGATAATTCTGTTCAGCCTTTAAAGCATGATTAAGTAACATACATCCAAATTTTCACTTTTGTATATTAGTCAAATTGAACGTTACCATCAAAAATATATACCTCTACCTGTATTTAGTCACGGCGTCAGACTTTTGTCCCCCACATGTAGAGTCTGTCTGCCGTTCTTCACCGTCAACTTGAATTTTATTTAACTAAATAAATTGTTTTTATTACATAAAAGTGATTTTTTTCGTTAAATATAGTTAATATATGATGTTGCGGACTCTAATGTAAAGCTCCATATGGTCGAAATTTATTTGTACACTATTGTTATAAGTATGAAGCGGTTCAGCCGGTGCACGCAAAGAGGCCTGTGAAAACAAAAATTTTTGTCGACCTTTACGACAAGAGCCACGATAGCTAGGCGTAGCGTAATTTTACGTAACTTATAATCTTTCTTAATACATTGGCTATGAAACAAAAAAATCTTTTATAATACAACGGATAGTTCCAGAGATTAGCGCGCTTAAACAAATAAAAAAAAATGCTATTGGAATAGCTTATAATTTTCCTCAAGAATTGAGCTATCAAATGCAAAAACATTTTTTCAAATTTGACTGATATTACTAGAATTTAGCGTGTTCAAACAAACAAACAAATTCTTCAGCTTTATATAGTAGTATAAATTAAAATTCGAATTAATTTTAGTAGCAATGAGATTCATCATTCTTTCTTAGCTAAAGTTTTTCTATTAAAAAAAAAAGGCGGAGTAAAACCCTTTTTTGAAATAATGAACAAAATAATGACATTATAAATTACATTTCATATCACCAATACGGACATTACGGCATATACGGGACAATAGATTAATGTACTTTCCGATGCACGTGATTAGTAATTTAAATTGAATTAAGTAAAAAAAAACTTGTTGGTCAATTCGTCTGTCGGAGAGGTCGACCAATTACTTTCCGATTCAAAACCAACGTCATGTTAGTTACCATTTCACCAAGCAACGGTTGTTTGAATATCTTGGCTTTTATTCGATTAATATAATCGATTAATTTTATTTCTTTTTGATATAGTTTTTTTTATTTGTTTTATTTGTTTAACAGCTCTCTATATTTTTTCCGCAAATAAGCAGAAAGTTAATAATTTTAAATAACGGAAGAATAATAATATAAGGACGGGGAGAAAAGTTTTTTCGTATTCCATATAAACAAATTCAAGATCATTTTTCATCATATTTCATTTAATTATTACATATATATGCCATTTTCTACAACAGCTTGTTGCCATTTTGTGACTAGTGACATAATCCCATTGCTGTCGAAATTTAGGGAGTTCTGATCAAAAAACTGTGACAAGTAGTTTTGACAGTTCTCCCTTGATGTTAACCTAACACTACCTAGAGAATTATGAAGAGACCGAAACAGGTGAAAATCTGAGGGTGAAAGGCCAGGGCTATATGGTGGACGTATTAGCACTTCCGAACCAACTCTCTCAATGTTTGCTATCTCAAAATATCTGTGATCTTGCGTCATTATAGTGAAAAACCACAACTTTCTGTTGAACGAATTCAAATTGAAAAATTTTTGATTATATTTTATTTACATTTAATTATTATATATATATATATATGATTATGATATTTGGTTCAACGACTTGTTTTCATTTTATAAATAGTGACATAATCCCATTGTTGTAGAAATTATGGAACTTCTGATCACACTCTCATAGAATATTGGCATGAAGTAACAGTTTCCGCTTTTGTAATTCGTCCAGTGCGTGAGAGTGCCACTGTGATCCACTTTTCCTCTATCACACGACAACCCCCTCCATCACCATTATATCCCTCCCCTCTCTATTTGCCCATTCCGTCCTCCGTCAGACATCTTATGCTTAGCCAAGAAACGGGAAACGCACTGGTAACTCTTCCGAATTCGCGAGTGTCCATGGGTGGCGGTGCCCGTCTGCATATACTCTGGTGGTCCGCATGATCGTTTGCCCCTCAATAATGTTATGAAAAAAAAAAAGCTATTTGTCGTTCACTGCTAGACGTAAGGCTCTAGTGAAATGTTGCAACGGAACTGCGTTGCCTGTGACCACCCATGACTTGCTACATTTATCAAGCCGTCATCTCGACTGAGATCTACATCCAGTGCTCAAGCTCGTGAACGTCACTCGACTGAGGTCTAAGTTCAATGATCAAGCTCGTGAACGTCACTCGACTAAGGTCTAAATTCAGTGCTCAAGCTCGTGAACGTCACTCGACTGAGGTCTAAGTTCAGTGCTCAAGCTCGTGAACGTCACTCGACTGAGGTCTAAGTTCAGTGCTCGAGCTCGTGAACATAGAAATGACATCGTAACAGGTCGATCAGATCGAAGTTTGTCATCAAAATTACCGGACTGAAAACGCTTGTACCAGTTTTGTGCTACTCTTGTCGACACTGCGTTACATCTATAAATATCACAAATTTTTTTCGAAGCTTGTGTCGGGTTTTTCCTTTTTATTTGTAATAAAACTTCAAAATATATCGTATTTCTACGTTAAATTCACTCATTTTGATGAACAGAAAAACAATAATAAAATGGCATAACACCCTTAATAATTTTTCAATTTTTCTTTTTTGAAAATGTAATCTGTTTGGTGGTGTCAAAGCTAGTCAGATATAAACAGCACAACCAAAGAGATTTTAGTGCACCTTTTTACTTATGAAATACGGAACAACTTTTTCCCCGACCTAATAGTTTATGACTTAATCTGTCCAATCGTTTCAAAGGTATATGAGAAGAGAGATAAAAATATTACTGAATTATGAGTAAACTAGCATTCACGCACTCGCTTGAAAAAAACTAAATATGCGGTCGGGCTATTCCGGTCAGGAACGAAGTTCTTTTTCCATAATACACATAATACAAAGCAGGTAGAGAAGAAAATTAATGACTTTCATTTCATACTTTAGGACAAATGTTCACTTTCTAAAAATTATAAAATACTAAATAGTAAGTTTCAAGAAAGAAAGAGGGACGGGTGAGCTAGCAAGTCATATGGCCCCTACATGTGACTTGCTCGCTCGCCTTATCGCTTTTTCCTGACGTTACGATTTTTTCCAATCGACTCCTACCGCAGGCCGCGTTAAGGGAGTTCGTTCCAATATTTTTTTAAAGGTCTATGGATTTTAAAAATATATAGTTTACATATGCAATTCCGTGTATAGATGATAATTAAACTCCCATACCGATACTTTTTTTATTTCTAACTGTTGCCCAGACAAGGAAAAATTGTTTTCGTTACATGTTATACGATTAGGCGCTCAAATAGTTTTATTCCTTCTATATATTCAATTTAATATCGATAAACAACGGAATGGAATTCGTGTAGGTTTCGTGAAAGTCGTTCATTCGGATCTAGGTTGTTTGTGAAAGCTCTAAGCTCCTTTGGACGCCGGCGACCTCTCGCATCTAATGCCTATCTGTTCTTGTTTATTTTTATTGCATAGAAAGCTTAGAAATAAGCACTCATATATGCAAAAAGACAGTCTTTATCTATTTTATTTTATATTGAACCAATACTAATACGTGTGTCACTTTGACCTAATTATAGGAAAAAAATATGTTGGTATGTCAACAAATTAATTTAATTCATTAAATATGTATCTTAAATAAAATTCGTTATTAGTAACTGTCATATAATTTCAATTGGATTTGTTAGATCATTAATTATATATTCAATTATTATTTATTTTTAATTCGTACATACTTGGTTACATACAAATATCCTGAAACTTAAGCATTGTCTTGGAATTTAGTTAAGTTTATACTTAAAAAATCTTGCTAAATATTTTTTAATTTTTAAAATTTTAGTAGATATTTGATCAAATTTTGTAAATATTGTGATGAATGTAATTTCTTCATTCAATAATTTAGCCTTTTTACAAAGAAAACCATGGATTGGGTGTTATTTTTATCACTTTAGCAATAATGGAACGAAATTTAAAAAAGCCAAAATAAAATATAAATAAATAGAGAAATACGTATAACAACGAATAATCCAACAAAATCAGGCTAATGAATCAACTTTAGAAGAAATATTATTAATCGTATTTTCTGTATTAGTTTTTTCATAATTATTTTGCAATTTCTTTTGATTATTTACATGAAAACAATTAATTACCAAAAAAATATCATATAACGGTTATCGAGATACAAACTTAGAGGAATCATCTAAAACATTTCAGATGGCTCCAATTTTTTTCGACTATTTTGTAGATCTGGCAATAATAATCCGCAATAATAAAATCCGCAATTGGTAATAATACTTGTGTGAATGTGTTAATATGTAAATACCTGTGCATTTGAACCCTTTAGAAATTATGCGAATAAGCCCGTGGCTTCGATGCAATTACTCTTCATACGTAATTAATTTCCGTTTATGGAATTTAGAATATTTATCTATTATTTTAAAAAATAATCAGTTTATTCTTTAAAACTGAACAACATTTTTTTAGAATAATAAATTATCATCACATATGACAAATTATCGGTGCAAGAGTATTCGGTACAAATATGGTGGCCCTTGAAGTCGGGCGGGCTCAAAACGTTGATTCTTTGAAATTAATTCGTTACTTGTAACACATGGAGGTGTAAAACGATTAGCTGATTCGCTAATTCCAAGATTTTCGGAGTTACGAGTTGTACAAATACGAAACTGATTGTTTACACGACATAAAATGTCGGAAAGGCTTAATGAAAACTTAATCCGTAAGGATTCTAAAACAGAAGTTTAAAATTTGTATGGAAGTCATTGTTGAACTTGATTAAGCGAAAGTTAATATTTCGGTTTATGTGAACTAATTGAAAACAACGTATTTCAACAGTTTTGAAAAATCAACTCATCAATATCGACATAATTAATATTCACGTTAATTTATTGAGGAATTAAGGTTAATATGTTGAACTTTTAAGAAGTTAAAATGGATAATAGTTTTGCGTATGACTTTGAAATGTGATGAGTAATATTCAGATTTTTTAATGAAATATTAGAAAAGAGTTTTTTTTTTTTCTATAACCATAAATAGCACGAGCAAAGAAATTTAGTGTAAGAATTTTGAAATAGATAAGTGCAGTTGAAGACATCGCAAATCGTATTCCGACTTAATTAAATACTATATAAGTGTTTTCTAAAAAGCAATCCTAACGGTGGATAAGGATGGTAATAATTTATAAGAAAGATGAAAGTTCTACAATATTTGGAATAAGAAATACGTCGTATGATTAAATTTTTACACACACTTATGTAATAAAGCTGAAAATCAATCTTGAGATTTGAATTTCACAATACATTTGAAACTGCCTTTAAAACTATACAGTTTAAAAGTGAATCATTACCCAATTATTTATTTTCCTAAAATGCGAAATTCTCTGAACAAAAAAAATTGCAAACAGAGTAGATGTACGCCTAACCAAAGCTGAATACAACAGGCTATAGATAGGCTATACATTAGCGTATGCAAGGCTAAATATAATACTCTGATCTTGGTTAAATGCAAGTAAGTGAATTGTAGCCCCCTTTATTTGTATTTTTGTTGTTTAAAACCATGATTGGAAATGAAAGTGGAACCAAAGTCAGACTTAAGAAATAAATAGGAAGCGAGAAGACCGAGAATCTAAACCAGAACCGGTATCACAACTCAGAAGGGATTAGAATATAAAATTAATTAATTAAGAATTGGACTAAGATCGGACTTATAATAAGACGTAGGTTGGAAGAACTTAGAGTACAATCGGCTTCATAAATGAGAGTGAGACTGGGATTGGAGCTAAGAACAGAATGAGGTTTGAAAGAAGTTAGAGTGGAACTAGTTTTGTAATCAAGAACGCAACCGAGATCAGAATGAAGAGTAGAGCAATAAGTCTAAAAAGCCAAGAGCAGCATTGGCTTCCTAACTGAGAGCGGGACTAGTATCGGACTCAGAGCGGTACGGAGGTGTGAATTATATAGCGCGGTAGCGATTTTGTAAACAAATGGAAATCGGTGAACGACTGAGAGTGGGATGGAGGTTTAAAACTGGCTTCGTAGCCGAGATTGGAACCAGAATCGAACTAAGAGCGAGACAGAGATCGGAGAAACCTACCAAATAGACTTTATAACCCAGAAAGCACCAATTTCAAATGAAAAGGGTGTCGGGAGAACTTAAATTCGTTAAACCTCCGTCCAACCTGAAATCCAGAGCAAAACCGGGATTGAAATTAATGGCGGGAACGGAATCAGAATCGAGAGTAGGATTGGAATTAGAATTAAGAACGACACCGGGACAGACACTGAAGACGAGTTGATAAAGAGGACAGAACCGGCAACGGGATCATAATTTGAAGAGAGATCACTCGATGTAATTGTTGAACGAATACATTCTATAACCATGTGAGTTGCGGGCGAAAAATGACATATGCCGCAATTATAACACATATTGTTATTCCCACGATAAAAAGTGAAAAAACGTTGATAAATTATATAATAGTTTCAGACATACGGACTAGACTAGAATAGAAAATGTAGTACATGCTTATATAATTTTATTATAGATATTTAGACTATTTGTTATCTGTTGATTCTAATAATCTTAACTTTATTAATATTTCAAATTTAAAAATAAATTCCAATCGCAAACTGTCTTTCTCCCGGTTCCACCGAATACCGCATTAGCGGAATTATATTTTTTTCTGTAATTTCGACTGTGTGGAAATGACGTAAATTTTAACAAGTTTTATATCGATCTTCCTTCGAATCCAAACTCCATCCATACCCTGTTTTCAATTCGAATTTTGATCCCAACCTGGTTTGAGTGCCGAGACTGCTGCTCCCTAAATCGAAAACGAGAATGGGACTGCAATCGCACAAAGCCGTAAAGTGGATCTTAAAATTTCATTACATAAGATCTGAACCGAGATCACATCCGGAACAGGGATTAGGTTCTGAACTGACAACAAAATTAAGGGAAACACTACAATAGGATCGAATTAAACTATTTCTGTGGAAGTAAATCCGCAGAGAAAAATTAGTATGTACTATTTGAAAGTAAAAAAATATTTCTTCTAATACAATTAAATTAATTCTACAACAATATAGTGTATAATAATATATAAAATAAATATATAATTAATTCTAAAATAATAAATTCTAAATAAAAAAGTAATAGTAAGTAATAAAGTCTTGTCTTTATACTTATATTTAGAAAATTATAATATTTTCGAATACTGCTTTGTACAGAAATCTACTCTTCAATGAACACTTTGAGCCTATTTGAATAACTGATTGTAGTAGGTACAGAACGGCAAAATAAATTTCACGGTCCTACTGTTCCAAATATGATGACCTACGCAAGTAAAAATCAGGATGAAATTAATGAAATGGTATCGCCAATTTTCAGCTTGTACCTCTTCCAAGTTTGCTTCACGAGTGCTCCACTGGATTGATTTTCAAACAAGTGCCATCAAAATTGACAAGCCGCAGACGGGAATACAAGAACATAAAATATTATTGTCGTTTGTCTAAATCTAGCAATTTTTTGGACTTCATTTGCCTATAATAGTGGAATATAATAGATTCCTGTTATACTTTGAAATTATAGGATTAATATAAGTGAACGTATGTCAATAAGAACACTATTATTACCAGATTGGAAATTTATGAAAAACATGTATTTTGTTTAATTAAAAAAAACTGATTAAAAAGTTTTCCAATGACGTCAGCAGGTCTTTTAATTTTTATTGGCTATAGTATCAGTGTGATTATTGAATGTCATGAGCCTGATCCCTGTGGTTTTTGACGTGACAACGTCTTATAAATTGGTTTGCCGGGTGACACTTCAAGAAACTGCGTTACGCTCCGCTCACGTTATGCGCTCACAATGAGAGCGAGTGAGAGGCACGCGTCCCTTCCACTCGGGCATGGTTAGCCCGCCTAAGAGCGAGAGAGACAGACATAAAAGGTGAAAGGCACGCGTCCTTCCACTCAGATAGGAACAAGTTAAGTTGTAGTAAACGCTGTTTCATTGTACGCAAATGTATTGCAAGTTATTGTATGTATATTTGTATATAAATACGTATGTATGTGTAAAGGTAAAATAAAATTTTGTTAATATGAAATTCAGTGCGAGATTCTTTGTATAAATTAATGTTTTAAATATAATTCTTTGTATAAATAAATGTTTTAAATTGTTACTATTATTTCATCCTTCTTCCTACTATACGAATGAATATGCACATTAAAATGATTTTACCACTCAAAGTCGTTGTCACGTAAAACTTTCGCCCGTATACCGACTTTACAGGCAACCAATTTTTTTCATAAAATAATGTTTGGTAAAATTTATTACAAAACTCATAATTTATTTTCTGACAATAGAGAAGTGTGTCAAACGGTTTTGTAATACCACCCGGTGCTTGCAGATGTTACCATAAAGTGTTTTTGGTTTACTTTAACTTCCTTTTTCTTATAGACTTTTTCATTCTTCGTTTTACGTGATAGGTCAGTAATAGAATTTATATTTTTTATAAATTAAATGAACATTATAAGATTCCTTTTTGGATTTTCTAAATGTTTAATATTTGGACGATAACTCGATCATTCACAAATATTTACTTCAAAAGATTAAGGATATTGCCGATGTTGTACTAAAGTTAGGAAAACAACGTACAAAGTAATTTAGGCTTACGTTAATAAAGTAAAATTAAATTCATTAAGGGAATATTTTGTCTTTAAAACTTCGCTCTGGCGAAATGTAAGACGCGAAGATGGAGGCTGTGTATTAAGTTTTCCGAAAGTGTCGTTAGTATTTGTCAAAAATTTATATACGTATATAATCCAGCTTAATGTAAAGAAGTTGACAAATATCCTACTTTATAGGATATGTATTAATATTCCATATTAATACATATGCGACAGTATTAATATGGAATGAGATTTGCACTCTGGTTTCGAAAAATCAATCATAGAAAAATATAAATAATAAATAACGTCATCTATTCTCAGTCGTTGCGCTGTCGGTGTGCAAGTTGCAGGCAATGGTAAGTAAAATGAATGATACTGTTAAGAAAATAGATACGTAAATGTCAGCTAGACTAAGGTCACGGTGTATGTATGAAGTGTCTTTAAAATATAGATGTGGGAGCAGTGATGTCAGAGAGCCGTCTGAAAGAAGATGTAGTGACTGGAGTAGAAAAAGGTATCTTGCGGTCGTTTGGCCATCTCGGAATGATAAATAAAAATAGACTGACAAAACAAATTAATAAAGCAAATGTGTGTGGTGGAAGAATCGGCAAGGGTCCCCGTAGAAAATCCTATGCAAATCAAAAATTTGATGGGCGTCAGCGAAGTAAGAAAGATTCCCCGTATCGTACCATATCAAAATCTGTAGTCTCTAGTTACTACCACTTTGGGAAATCGGTACGAGTTTATAATGATAATTTTAAAATACCCGCACAAAAAACTCTCCCTTGAATCTAAAATTATTAAATACCTATAAAATAAGTAGCAGTGTCGAACTACTTTAAAAAGTGCTAGCGGAATCGCATATACCTCCATGAAAATATAGACAATAACTCTACTTCGCAATACTTAGATAAACGAGAGCTAAACTATTTTGTAATCCATACATTTCAATAGTGATTCATTCATCGGCAGCTAAACAGACGAGTAAACACTGCCCGCATTCATAAATTGTAAAACGTTTCCAGACCCGAGACCGCGCATTTACAACAAACAGCGCCGGCCCGACGATGAGCTTTCGCGGCGCGCGGTGGCGCTGGCGGCGGCGGTCACGTGACCTCGTTCTCGGCGACACGCTCGGGCCGTTTTTATAGCCCTTACTACTTTTACTACCCGACTGACCTCCGACGGCGGCCAGACGCGGTAAAAAACTCACACGACCATAGCCGCGGCCGCCCTATACTGGCGAAGAACAAGGACTTAATAAAAAACGAAGTCTTACAGTACTTCGACAATCGAGAAAAAACACAGATAAATCGGCGTATACTATACGATATTTTCCACTGTTCACAATATTTCATGGAAACACGTCACAGGCGTAGAAAATAATTTCGATATCGTCAACTCGAACGAGAACTTGTTATAAAAATTTGGAGCATGGTTGACTTCCTTCTTCGTTCTTCTTGAAGCGCTAAAAATGCTATCAGTGCCTCATTCGACACTCGCACTTCGAGGAATGATCCGTCACCACTCTATGAGCCATCACGTGATTCAGTTTTAGAGGCAATGGTACAGTGATTATAACCGTCGCCTTCGATCTAGAAAGTACCAAGTTCGATCCTATGACCACAAGGAAATTAAACTAATTGGGTGCCCGGGAGAATGATTGATCCCGCTCGTTGTCATCATATCAGTGGTAACAATCATTAATGTCTCCAGACTGACCCAGAGTGGAGGACGATTTAAGGTCTGAGCACTTCAATCTATACTAATACTATAAAGAGTAAATATTTGTATTTTTGTTTGTAATGAATAGATTTCAAAACAACTCGACCGATTTTAAAATGTCCTATATCAGTAGAATTCTATGTTGTAACTGAGTAATACAGACTATATTCGACTTTCAAAAAAATTGGGGATCTCTGCGTGAGATACAATAATATAACCCAAGGTGTAAAAAAATGATTTACAAAATTCCTTATAACGTGTACGCTGCGAATGCTATCGATGATAGATCAAAATAATGTAGTAAGGTTTTAGAAAACATATCAATATCGACTAAATATCATACGTACAACTATTATAGTTACATACCTACAACAACTTTTTATGTTCCAAAGTTAATAGAAACGCCGGTAGAAACTAGACCACGTTATGTGTACCTTAGTATTAATTGTTATCCAAATACATCACTTTTTATTCAAGACCGCAAGACCCATACTTATTTACTAACAGTACTTTTTCATTTATTCAAATGGAACATTCTATTCAAAACGTATCATGAATTTGGAAAAAGCGAAATACCACTCACTCATCAATCACAAAATCTCATAAGTCTGATTGAGACAAAAATTGGTCAGTCGATAGTTTGTATAAGTTACAGACTCACTAATAAAGGAATTTCGGAAATTCACTTTTCAAGTGGGATAAAAGGGGGGGCTGAATTTTGTATGAACTCTTTTTACGCACTGAGATCCGTCCGTTATATGAAATATAACAATATTTCTATATTGCTTGTTGTAGATGGTCAGACACGTTTTTGACAATGAGGTAGGGGGCATGAGTCTAGTGAGGTTGTATGAAGTACAATCATCCTTTCACGTATAAAAAGCGACACTATCCCCGATGAATACATCGTACATTTTACTTTGATACTAACATTTGTCCCGGCTTCGCACAAATAAGAACCGTGACCGGTAGCGGTATCACAATTGTAAGGGGAACGGAGTACAGAATTGAGTGTCGGATTGGGATTATAGAACTAAAAACGGGAACGAAATTGAAATTTACAGCAAGACCTTTCTATACTATAAAAAACTAGCTTCCCGCTCGCGGCCTCGCCGGCGCAGATATGGGATGTATTCCTCTATCTTTTGTTTTGAACGATCGTCCTGCTCCCAACTCTGGTCGGAGCACCTTTCTGATTTCAATCTCGGTCACGCTCCGGATTGCAATGCCAGTCCTCATTCGGTTTCTAATTAATTTTAAAATTTAAGTCGCACTTAATCGACAAAACCGATGTATCCTTTACATGTTTACAAAATTTCATTTTGATCGGATGTATAGGTCAATAGTTATAACGGAACAACCAAAAAAACCTCTGTAGATTTTATATATTAGTATAGATGAAGAAACAGGCTCTGTCCACGCGGTCGAATCCGTGTACGGAAAACTAGTCTGAAACAAAAAGATTGTGGAAGGATACGCTTCAACAGATAATGAAAACCTGACACAGCAACTTCGGAAAAACTTTATGAATTTAAAGGAAAAGTTTAAAACTGCTTACTATTATCTTCAACTATATCAATCAAACACAAAGATTAAACGGAAATAAGTAAACTTTTAAACTGTACGCTATAAATTAGAAACTGTTTATAACTTAAACGAGTAAAGGTACAATTTTTGGAACTGATGCTGATCTAAGCATAACATGAATCTACGAATACATTTAGGCGTCAGCAGCTTCAAGTGGAAAATAAAACAAAATAAACATCTGACTTACCAGTGACCGCCACAAGATTGGCAAAACAGTTGATGGTTCATGAATTTATATTTTAAGAAAGGTCTGCATACATTTGTAAAATAGCATAATTACACAGTTTTAAAATACGTTAAACTAATAAGAATCAAAATATTACACAAGGAAGAATATTTTAACACAAGAAATAGACTTACTTCTTTTAAACTCGATATTTTTCAACAATTTTCACATATGTATATGGAAATCCTTTTGAAAATGTGCAGAAGAACAGCTTCCTAGGACGTCGACATCGACATATGATGAAGTCTCATTTTTTTTAACTGGATTGATAACGATAACTTCCCGAATTTCATTGAAGGTTTCGATTTTCTTAGCGGGAAGATAAAAAAAAATGCATATCCGACGTATATTTCATATTTTCTTCATTTACTAAAACACTAATATAGCTATTTTTACGAAAGATATGATTTTTTAAATAACGAGTAATTAAATTTATAAGCTACAATAATTATCTTTTCTATTTTACATATCAATTAAATATCCTTTATATTTACTTGGCATATTTTATTTAATGCCTCTTAAATCGTGACCACTACAGTATAGCCCCGGCAACAGATCGTCCAAGGGGATGCTGGTGGGAGGTGCGAGGGGGGCGGCGGGGCAGTGCCGAGGCGCGCCTACCTGCACAGACGCACCCTAAAACGAACAAGAGCGCCCGCATTCCTGACCAGCTCCCCTAACCCCGCTGGCCGTCTTTAGCCCAGGCCGCAACTCACTTAGGGTTGCTTCTGCAGCATATATACAGTACATGAATTATTAATGAATATTTTCGGATACTTTATATACAGAATATTTTTTATATTTTGACTGCTACATAGTAACGTCTGCCTGCCATGAATAATTAATTAGATATATTTTTTCTGTTTTGACTTCTCGTTTCAATAAATCGAGTTTACTAATCTAGTTTATGAAGCATATTTATTGATTAGGTTCTTTTAAATATTTAATAATATTCCGAGCATTCACGAGTGCGTACAAAGGAACAGATAGTATTACATTTTTCTAAAGTCATTGTACGTCTCAATAGTTCTCTGACAGGGTATTACGTCAGTGCCTATTTTTAGTACCATTCCCGACGTTTTATAGCCATGTTTCTTTGAAACCATAATTACACAAGAGTGCGGCAGACTAACGGATGAGCATCGGATATACTCAAACCTATGTCAAACAAATTTTGTATTGTTATTTGAGTGCACAATAGTGAACTGCCACATATTAGCTACAATTATCATCTTCGTAAGACTGGAGGTTGTTGACGACTATTAGCACGTTATTACAAGGTAGTAACCAAAAGATCAAAACATTATTGGGGCTTTGAACCGTTTTTGTAATAATAATAAATCATAGAGCGAAAATAACGACGACTGAGTTCCATTATTGCAATCAAATCTCCTCCAGATACCCATGATGATAAGGATTTAACAAAAATTGATTGAATTTAAATATGTTCCATTTTTAAATTTAACATTAAATAATCAATATTTACGATGGTATATAGGTTGCCAGTATCAAATTATGGAGAAAAGAGTTTCCAATTACTTTAAATACATGCTGACAGAAGCAATATGGTTATTCAAAAACATTTTGAAAAATATTGTACATCTTTCATACAAATGTAAAAGACTCGATTTTGCGTCGATATGACTTTTCATTAGAGATAAATTAAAAAATTAAATTTTTATTCAAAAGCCACAAATATAAACTTACATACAATGATGCCTTACCCCATATGAATTTTTATGGTATTCATAATGTGCCATATTTCGACTTACTCTAAGTTTTCTTAATATTGTAAACACGACTTGACAAAGTTACATAATTGTACACGGTGATAAACTAGAACATTGAGACAAATCGGGATGACATAATCCATATTAATCCAAGCCGATTAATTAATTATCTCATAAAATATTTGATAGATAGGAATATTGTCGCACAAAATTTTTAGTACCGTTTAATTTATTAAGTCAAATACTATTCATCGAAAAAACATTTTATGGAAAATTATTCCAATAAAGCTTACGGAAAATCCTATAAAATATTAAATCTTAAAAACCATATTTGTTTTACAATCAGTAAATATTATAACAGTAAATACAATAAGAATGCAAAAAAATATACATTGATTTTATAATCGGGTCGTATCATAAATATAATAACCACATAAATATATAAAGTCGTTAAAAATTTCTTAGCATGATTTTCTACGATTTTAAGTGTAATTTAATGGTTAAATATTTTTAACCTTTAAAATTGCTCATATTTATTTAAGCCGTTATTCAGGATATGCGTTTTACATTGTGGTCTCTTGTGGGTCTGGAATTGGCCACTTAGATAAACAATATTTCAAAAAATAATTACCACATTTGAAAATAGAAATTTTTGTCTATAGAATACAATTTATTTTATCTGTCAATTGCTTTTACATTGTGGCGTCATTTTAAAAACTATGTATCTTTATCATTATGGATTTAAGTCGTAAAAATTTTCGTAGTATGACATTTTACAATTTTAAATATAATTTTACAGCTCCGCAAAACCTCGCTCAGATTCCAATTACTTTTGGTGATGAAGTACCATGCAAAATAACTATTTATAACTGGTTTGCAGAATTCAAGCACGGTTGTGTCAATCTCAGTGATGAATTTCATGACCGTCACCCGTTCGCCGCTGTGAACAACAAAAATATCGATGCTGTGCGCCATATGATCGAAACAGACATGTGACCTATTATGAGATTCAAACGTTCTTAAGCATAGGCATGAGTTAAATAGAATGAATCCTACACAAAAATTTGGGTATGAAAAAGCTGTGGTCGCGGTGGGTTCCACACAATTGGACTGAGGCTAAAATGACGGACCACGTCACTTGGTGCAATGCCATGCTTACCAGATTCAAGGAAGGAGCGCTAAATTTGGTGTGGGACATAGTAACAGATGACGAAACATGGATTTATTGCTACGACCCCAAAATAAAGCAGCAATAGATCGTATGGGTCTACCGAGATGAGATGCGCCGAAACCAACCAAAGTGGCGCGAGAGCGAAGTGCTACTAAGCGGATGATTGCTTCTTTTTTTATAAAACTGGACACGTGGCCACTATTGCTTTGGAGAATTGTCATACTGTGAATAGTGATTGGTACATAATCAAGTTTACTGGAAGTTATTGACGAACTCCATAAAAATAACCGTAAACGTCGTATCATCTTGAGCCACGACAATGCCAGTTCTCACACGGCCAAACAGACAAATAAAATTTGGAAGGAGAAAAACGGAGCACTTATGATCAATCCTACATTTAGCCCAGACCTGGCACCTTATGACTTTTTTTTTGTTTGCAAAAATAGAGGCTGTCGAAGATTATGAAAAACATGTTTTCGAGGTCACCAGCGAGGAGTGACATAAATGTTTTCAAAATTGGTTTATTAGTGTGAAAAAATGCATTTATGGTAACGGAGAATATTTTGAGAAACAATAATTTCATTTTTGACCATTCAGAGTAATTTTTATTCATTCATTTCAAAAATTTCCAGTGCCACCTATATATATAGAGTAATGGATAAACAAAATATTAACAAAATAGTATTCGTATATGCGTGTGCAGCACACGATATATACATATAAGACAAAGTTCACTGATTTGGCCAGCATTCGCCATCATTCAACAAAACTATGGTGAATCTTTACCGCCATGCAGAATTCGCAACGATAATCCTCTTTATCATCAGAGCAATTGGTAATTCATATTCGAATATGTTCTTGTGCTGAGAAAAGTTCAGCTGTGCTGGTCTAACTTCGATTATTTCGCTATGCAGGTGGACGTGCTAACCGCTAATCTATCGCTTTATATAGTTTATTGATTGCTTATGACGCGGTAAATAAAACGATACCACGATGAGAAGAGGGGGGTGTCTCTGCGTGTTCACACCGCCAATGACGGCCACCTGACATATCAGAATATGAGTAAGAATATTGATACTGGCGCATACGAAAAATGAAATAGCAGTAGTGTGTGTGCCCACAAAATAAAGGTCGTAAGCACCAAAATGCCTAAAATTCGTTTAAATTAAAAAAAACAGATTTCCCAGTTTGTCGAAAATTGTTAATGCCGTTATCTTGAAAATGATATCCGTTACCAATTTCAAATAACCGCTAAAAAGTAAATTATAGGTTTATTTTGGTATTCAGTTATATAGAAAATTTTGTCCAATCGTGAATTCTTTTTACATTATAATAATTTAAATAGTTAAAAACATATACCTAAATTCCAACTCTTGCATTTAAGGGGAACGAAAAAAAAACAAAAGTCTCTTTTCATCACTATATCGCCTTAATTTCATATGATATCCAGTTTTTTTGATTACACTAATGTACATACCGCGTTTACAATATTTGAAGATCAAATACTATTTTATAAATAATATTTGATCTTGTTACAGGAAAGATAGATTTAGCATTACTAAATTTTCAAACAACTCTATTTATTATTCTTGTTGTTTTTAACTGTGACATAATAATAATCGAATGCTTTTCAAAGATGATAAAGATTGTTTTAAATAAGTTACAGATTAAGCACTTTCAACAGAAATTTTCCACTTACACTCGATGACTAAAAGAAATAAAATTTTAAAATGTAGTACACCTAGTTCACTTCACAATACGTCTTAAAATTCATTTTAATATTATAAAAAATGCAAAGATGTGTTTTAACGTTGTTATATAATGCTTACATAACATATCAAATAAATAATCAAACTGCCAAATAAGTACTCAGTGTAAAAAAAATAATTACAATTTTTTTTTATTATCAATAAGTCTCGTCGTCGATAGTTCCAATAAATTTCATTTTGTATACAATCCTCAAATAATCTATTTTTTAAAACTGTACGATTGATAGATATTAAATTCATTTTATTTCAATTTTAATTCACTAAGTTTTATGAGTCTGGCTGTATTTTAACAAACAAATCTAAAATGTTGTAATAAACACGGAAAACTTTTATTGTGATTCAATTTTTTGTAACCTTATGTATTTAGGGTTATGTTAATGATCTTTTTTTAAGATATTCGTCAATCTATGCAATTTTGATATCATTATGAATTCGTTCAAAAGACGCCTCAAATCGTACAAGTGCCAACCCTAACATCGCGTGCTGCATCCCGAAACACAATGCGAGACCGAACCTGTCCTGCCGCTCGTCCGCGTCCCCCCGCGCCGCGCCCCCGCGCCCACGCCGTATCTGCCATCGCCATTAATCGACCAAATAAAACGCCACCGAAGCCTATTCGATCAGGAAAAATTTAGATAATAAAAAATGCGTTCGATTCTTGATCTGTTTACAATCACATTCGATTATTGTTTTCGTTAGTAGTTATTGTTCATTAATATTTCCATGCAGGGAGGCTTCGTTTTCTATTCGCCTCAGTGTCGAATGCCTTCAAATGCATGTTGCTGTACAAAATTAATCCGTATTCTTGCTCAATTTCTTTGTAATTCTCCGATATTCTTTCTGGCTTTGCCTGAAGCAGCAATGAATTCTTGCAAATCTTGAAAATGTTGCAGGAATATTAGGAAACATCTGTATTAAGGTTAGAAACGAGAGGTTGAAAGAATCAGAGCATTCTCATAATGGAGCTAGAAACGAAAAAAAGAAAGAAAGAACATTGAAAAGTATAAAAATTCTTTTTAGGTTTATAGAAAGATCGACTGTTCGTGCATACATCAGGTTACAAAGCTAACTCAACTCAGAGTGCATCTTGTTACGAGTACCAGCGAAATAAACTATTTTTAACGGCGATTTCGGCTATCGCCGCGTAAGCCCGCACCCCGGATTGCCTCTCTTCACGATGCGCACGCTTCTTTCTATGGTCGGCGGATTTCTTGCAGTGTGGCGGCGTGGTCAATAATGGACAGCGTTTTCTTTCTTTCAGACTTTATTAAGCCGAGCTTTACAAGATGACGGTTGGCTAGCAACTGTGTCGGATGCACCACTCCCACTGCACTTTATAGGTGGTGCATCCGTTGCACATGTGAGTTGCATACATTTTAATTGGGGAGGCGTGGCCATGCACTTAATTTACATATGCATTGTCAGACATGCATTGGCGCCACTAGCGCCTGAGACACCGATTAGCGGCCGTGCCGTAACGACGGCCGCTTTTAAAGCCTATCATTGGTCCTCCCCACCAAAGCACGATTTCGTATGCAACTCACACGCACATTACATTTCAGATGTTTTAATTATCAATACAAAATTCTAATAAAAAACAAACAAATATTTTCCTTAAAAACTAGTCCCTACCCGGGTGATTAAAAAACTATAAACAAAAACTCTTTAATAATATACATAGAACACACACAAATATAAAACACTTTTAAGCCCGTATAGGACACAATACAATTTTAAATTTACATTAATTGCGCGGCTGTCCGTAACACTATTATAATAACAAAGTAGTAATACGTACGTGCTGAGAGAGGAATATTCTAGAAAATTAGTTTTATCACCACGACCTGTAATGTATAATGCACTAGCTTTTTGAGCTGTAAAATTTTTTGTCATAAATCGTATTATATTTCTATTGGTCTTCTAAATTGTCAATCTAAATTATCACCTTTTGGTTTTAGTAATGTATTGCTCGTTGTACTTATTATACTTGTCGTAGAGTTCTAGGCGCGTAAACTGAGCCCGTGTCACAAATAAATATCTTTTACATTCAAACTACAAAATATTTTACTAGTTTATTAGTAAAATTTAAGGAGTGCATTCATGACAACCTTATGTCAAAACGCAAAGGCCATTCGTACAGAACCCGGAATATATTTTTGTTATTGATAACCATGCTTTGCCGACTGGAAATATAACCGATATTCAATTTCGAGCAAGAGGTGAATTAGTTAACAGCTTGAAGATTAACAAGCTAACGTAGAGCAAAGTAGAGTAGAGTAAAGGGACTTTACCCGGTTACTTTACGCTAAACTAACTGTTTATGGCGAAACAGTTTAAAGTAACTGGAGGCTTGGCTAGCATTAATCCATTAGTTGACACTCTAATTTAGTCATTTTAAAACACTCCCTTGCAACAAACAGTTACATGACCGCGCTCAATTTATAAATGTGTATCTACATTTTTTTTTCTTATATTGGCAACATTAATATGCATTTTTCAATCGTTACCAGTCATTGTCACACTCTGTGTCAGCTATTGTTTTTCTAAGCGTGTGTCCTATTTCTATTGTAATAGCATCCTGTAATTTATCACATTTATTATTATAAATGAAGGCTTTATTGATTCAATGAATATAAATACTCCCGTCTTTACTTCATGTAAAATTGTAAACTGCTGAATCACAGGGATGCCAACTACTCACACAAATATTTATAACTTATGAAAAATCGATTTTTTTTTTGCTCATATACATTGTCACGACTGACCTAATTAAATTACAGACAAAATGTACATATCTTTAATCTTCGAAACTTTAATTTTATGGACATGTCACATCATACCAATGAAAGAAACGCTGGTCACCCTACTCTGTCGTAAACGTGATATACTGCGTACTCATTTTGTACTCGTATCATTACCATTAATGAAATATTAGTTACCCTAAACTTGTTCTAAACTTGCATATTTCGAATTGTGCATCCCCGCGCCCCCGACCCCCTCCGAGTTGCCCGCCATCGCCCTGCGACCGGCTCGATCTCGTCCGCGCTCCAAAGGACCCCGCATCTCGAAACGTTCCGAAGCGGTTCATTCAATCTTTCGCAGCAGACGCATAAGTCATCTTTTTGCCGGCATTTTCGGCTGTACGCCGCATTAGTTACGAGCGCGCGCGCACTCTACGCCCGCGACGGCCGCACGCGGCGCGCGGTCGTCGACCGCCCGCTCATTCCTGTTCCTAATGTCTGCTGCGTGCAAAAAATGGACTAGGCAAAAAAAAAAGAACTCGTCTCTAAAGTCTCGAAACCAGTATCAGCTCACGACGCCGGCTCGATAATCCAAGACACGAGCGGACGCTGTGTACGAGCTGTCGTATGCTGCTCGCCGGATAAGCTGTACCCTTGTAAAAAAAATAGACTATATTTAATTCAACGGTCGCACGATCCGTTTCTCGTATTTTTTTGTCTGGCGCTTCTCGATTGTAAAATTCGTTGGATTCCCACTGAACTAAGAGCTAAATATATGTTATGGTCTCGTATAGTGTCAGTTTTTAATTTTCACTGTCACGTTTGCATTTATAATAATTTTTGGAATTTGTTGGTTATGTAGGTATGTACGTACGTACAACGATAAATTAAAATAAATGATTTAATTATTTATGCTTCCGAGTCAATAACCGTTGCCACTGCTTTAAAACTAAAAAACCTTTTTCTTGATATATCAACGCCCCAACCTTGAATCGTCCTTATGTACGAAGTATGTAGGTACTACGAATCAAATTCTAGTTAAACCATTAAACAATACAATCACATACAAATATCACATTAATTCATATATAAATATTGAAACAATTATTAAATTCCGTCAAAGTCCGAAATGATATTCTAAATTTACAAGAAAGGTCTAAAAGTTTATAGCTATTGAAAACAAACCTAGCGGACACCAAACATCAGCGTTTTATCTTATCGAAAAAAATGTTAATCGATCATAAGCTCTGCAACTTTTATAGTACATTGAGGCTGAAAAGCCTTTTTAAGGTAGTATTCACTTAGCTTTTCAGGCGGCATAGCAAATAAGAAACATTATCCGAACTCTCTACACCTTTGAGTGCAGCGGTCACTTGACGTATTTGAAAATGTAGCTTTCGAAATCTGAAAGGAGATATTTTTAACTCGACGTTAAAATTATATCGTCCTATCGAAGGAGGCCATCTCGAGAAGGGCGGCGCGTTCGGAATGCGCTATGGAGAGGCGCTTTCACCAGTGATCGATCGAGTTACCGAACGCGACCCACTGACATGATACCGCGCCGACGCGTGCGCACTTGAACTACGGAGGTGCTCGAGGAGTCGAATTACCTCGTTTCTTGTCCGATCTCGTAGTATTTATCAGGGTTATAGTCCGTACAATACTAACGATCACCAACACTAAAGCTCGCAGAGTTCAATGTATGATTAACACCGCAAATTCACTATCCCGAGAACGTTTTTCAATACTTATGGTCAAGTTCACCGCTATGAATCAAATTCTCGCATAGCTCCAGTACTCCGCCGTGTACACTTACTCGACGGCGTACCGAAGCTACCCGGGCGGTTTGATAAGTTAGTGACTTTTTGAATTTCCCGCGCAGTTACTTCAAATGCAACAGTGCTGCCGTCAACTGTAGTCTATTGGGCAACTGTCAAATTTTGAGCAAGCTACGTCATGCAGTTGGTGTTTGATAGCCATTCAAAGCAGACAACCTCGTGAATTTTTACGAAAATGGAAAAAAGTGAATTTCGTGTGCTGATTAAGCATTACTTTTTACGTAAAAAAACCATCACTGAAACTAAGAAAAAGCTTGATAAATATTATGGGGACTCGGTACCATCAATTTCAATGGTAAAGAAGTGGTTTACAGAGTTCCGTTGTGGTCGTACCAGCACTAGTGACGCCGAACGTTCAGGTCGCCCAAAAGAAGTGATCACGCCGGAAATCGTCGATAAAATCCATGAAATGATATTGGATGATCGGAGAATGAAAGTGCGTGAGTTGGCTCATGCTGTAGGTATCTCAACTGAACGGGTACATCATATTTTACACGAATATTTGGACAAGAGAAAACTCTCCGCGAGATGGGTGCCGCGATTGCTCACACTCGACCATAAGCGCAATCGTGTGACAACTTCAAAAGAATGTTTAGCGATGTTCAGCCGTAATCCAGACGAATTTTTGCGCCGTTTTGTTACTGTGGACGAAACATGGATCCATCACAACACGCCAGAGACCAAGGAACAATCGAAACAGTGGGTTTCTCGGGGTGAACGTGGTCCAAAGAAGGCCAAACAGAGTCTGTCAGCCAACAAGGTCATGGCCACAGTTTTTTGGGATGCACGCGGTGTCATTCACATTGATTACCTTGAGAAAGGTAAAACAATCACCGGCGAATATTATTCAAAGCTTTTGGACAGATTCGACGTTGACTTGAAGCAAAATGGCCGCATTTGGTGAAGAAGAAAGTGCTGTTCCATCAAGACAATGCACGGGTGCACACTTGTTTAGTCACGATGGCCAAAATCCACGAATTGAGATACGAACTGCTACCCCATCCAGCATATTCTCCAGATTTAGCCCCCTGCGACTATTATCTGTTTCCAAACCTAAAGAAATGGCTGGGTGGTAAGAGATTTGAGTCTAATGAAGAAGTCATTACCGAAACAAACGCGTATATTGAGAACCTTGAGAAAACCTATTATTTGGAGGGAATAAAAAAATTAGAGAAACGCTGGACTAAATGTATCGAGCTAAAAGGTGATTATGTAGAAAAATAAAATGTTTATTTGCCGCAAAAAAAATGTTTTATTCAAAAAGTCACGGACTTATCAAACCGCCCTCGTATACAAGGTCTCTACAATGATTCCGTCTCGATAATATCGACTTAAGTCTTCGAGAACGTAACGCATCATGTCTTGTCATATTTTACAATAGCTGAAAATGAGGCAGACATAATCTTCCTAAATTTTTATCACACGCACGCATGTACGCTTGCAGGCACGCACGCTTGCACTCACGCGCACCCACACACAGAGAATCACACACAAAGAGAGACACGCGCGCGTCTATGAACGACTGTTGTCCAACATGTACATAGAAATTGTATTTAATTAATTGGCGGTTAAAATAAATAGGTAATTAACACTTGCTTAGGTGTTAGACATCTGTCAATCCTCTCGAATCAATATTCAATTCGTTGAAAGAGAATTTGTAGCGGAAGAACAGATTCAAGGGTCAGCGGTGGTTTTCATGCTGCACGTTACAGGCAAACGTCTAGTAATGACTTTCCGCGAAGTAACTCCGTATACGATGGTACATAATTACATTTTCAATATGGCACATATTCCAAATAATCCCAATTATTTTCCCGTTTCTTATCCGGGAGCGATGGTAAGCCACCACAGCGATTTTACTATAAAAAAAATATTTATAAATCTGTTTCTTACATTGAAAATATTATAACTGATATTAAAATGAAAAATGTTTATTTTCTCGAGTAGGCATCGTGTCATGCAACTTCCATTCGTAGGTATTGCAAAACGGAACTAAGGAACTTTCAGACAATGTTCTAACCTTGACGGATAGTGGAGTGACCATCGCATAACAGGATCTCCGTAATACTTAAACTCATAATCAACAGCAACATCACAAGCATCTCAAAGTTACCAACGCCCGAAACTTCCGTTAACCGCTTACGCGACATAGCAATTAAGTTAAATCCTCTTGCTTTAGGAGCTTCTATTATCTAAGTATTAATAAAAAAAAAAATTGTATACAGTATTGTATAGAAATTTTACGAAAGTCCCTATCAATCAAATTCTGTCTTCTCAATTTTAAATCAATTTCTTGATAATAGCATTTATTACATTTGTGTAAAACCCGTTTTACTTAACAATTATCGGACACCTATCTTCACTAGCACAAAACTGTTACAAGATAATAGCCCTAATTAGGTCATAGTTCCTGGGCTACAGCAATGCGGATATGTAACTTCACTGGCCTTTGCAAATTTTAAAGAACTTTTAGTGACAAGCAAGTTACTTTAAAATGTTAGTCTGACAGTTAAGCAAGGATTGACGTTTCGATCTGCAAAGACAAAATAAATAAAAGACATCAAGGAGTTTGGGATTTGAACCCGTACAATACGCGTCACAACCTAGGCAGAGGTTTTAACCACTAAGCATAACATTAATTAATCTATACCATGCCCTAATTTACATTATTCTTAAAATGCACATAGGTCGTTTTTTCCAAATTTTATAAATTTCCTATACGATGTATTTTTTTTTTTTTAATTTAATATGCCCCAAAATATTTAAATTTGTAAATATCTAACTAAATTAGTAAGTATCTGAATGGCATATACATATTTTAGTATATATAAAATAAAAATTTGGTTGCCTGTAAAGTCGGTATACGGGCGAAAGTTTTACGTGACAACGACTTTGAATGGTAAAATCATTTTAATGTGAATATTCATTCGTATAGTAGGAAGAAGGATGAAATAATAGTAACAATTTAAAACATTTATTTATACAAAGAATTATATTTAAAACATTAATTTATACAAAGAATCTCGCACTGAATTTCATATTAACAAAATTTTATTTTTACCTTTACACATACATACGTATTTATATACAAATATACATACAATAACTTGCAATACATTTGCAAGCTATGCACTAATTCTCTAGTGCTGCGCGCGCGGCAGACCGATCATAGTTGAGTGGGAGAGAGACGCAAGGCATTCGGCGGGCCTCTCTCTCGTTCGGTGACTCATCGTTACGTTACCGAGCGTTACACTTTTTCAAAGTGACTCCCAGCCGCAACCTAATTTAAGACGTTGTCACGTCAAAAAGGCGAAAACGGGACAAAAAGGTGGACCAATAGATTTTTGTTAAAATTATTAAACAACCCATGGCAAAGAAAAAATAAGACTAGTCACCGAAGATTAGCCTTATCTCTACATCAAAAATAATCGTTACTTTTGTCATAACGCTAAATATATTTGTATTACAATAAATAGATGTATGTAGATAATGAAAAAAAGTTATTGATCAATCGTATAATTGAAAAAACCGATTGAGAAAAGATATAAAAATTGGAAACAATTAAACCGAATCATAATATTGTAATTACATGTTCCAAAACTCTTATTGGTTAACAAGAGTCACATACGCATTTCATAGTCTATAATACATAGAGTATAAGAAATAAAAGTGCAGTTTATTTACTTCTACTCATAATCTCACATGAAATCCTTATTCAATATGTACACAGAAAAAAAATGCCGTTACGTTCGAGATAGACGCTCAAATTTATTTAATTTAATGTTCCACTCGACATATTCCATAGAGTTTAATCTATCCATAGAGTCAATATAACGGGCTAACGGTATTTATCGCCAGTAGTTTTTTTATTGTAATAACGGTCACATAATTTATCAATATAAAATTCATCATAATCCGATGCGTTTCAGCTGCAGAGTGTATATCAATAAAGACAGAATTTCCATGTACAAATCAAGTGATAAATACATCATTCACCTTCACTTAACATATTTAAAAATTGAAAAACACAATAAAAACAAATATTTAATACTAAAAAGTATATAAAAGCTGATACACAATTTCATACTTTGCTACAACTCCCTATGCCGTGTTTGCATAAAAAACTTTGACAATACGTTGGGCGCACTGAAAATTTCTGGAATGAATGAGAGAATTAATATGAATGGTTAAAATGAATTTATTGTTACTCAAAATATTCTCCGTTAGCATAAACGTCTTTTTCATACGAATAAACTAATTTTGAGAACATTTATGTCACTCCTCGCTGGTGACCTCGGAAACACATTTTTCATAATCTTCGACAGCCTCTTCTGGTGAGTAAAAACGTTGACCGCGTAATTGGGTTCTTAATTTTTGCAAACAAAAAAGATACAAGGTGCCAGGTCGGGACCGAAGTAGATTGATCATAAGTCCTACGTTTTTCTCCTGTAAAAGTTTATTTATTTGTTTGGCCGCGTGTGAGCTGGCATTATCGTGGTGCAAAATGATACGACGTTTACGGTTATTTTTACGGGTTTCGTCAATAATTTCCAGTAAACTTGGTCATGTACCAATCACTATTCACAGTATGACTTTTCTCCAAAGCAATGGTAGCCACGTGTCCATTGTTATTAAAAAAAGAAGCGGTCATCCGGTTGGAGGCACTTCGCTCGCGCGCTGCCTCCAACCGGAGGCTGCGCGCGGTTTCGGCGCGCTGCCTCTTGATTGGTTTCGGCGCGTCTCGATAGACCCATACGTTCGATTACTGTTTTGTTTTAGGATCATAGCAATAAATCCATCATTCGTCACCTGTTACTATGTTCCGCACCAAATTTGATGCCCCTTCTTTGAACCTGGTAAGCATGGCATTGCATCAAGTGACGTGGTCTGTTTTTTGAGCCTCAGTCCAATTGTGTGGAACCCACCGCGACCACAACTTTTTCATACACAAATTTTTGTGTAGAATTGATGGTATTTGAATCATGCCTATACCTGAGGAAGGCCGAATATCGTGGTAGGCCACATGCCTGTCTGTTTCAATCATAAGGTGCGCAGCATCGATGTTTTTGTTGTTCGCAGCAGTTGACGAGCGACCATCACGAAATTCGTCACTTAAACTGACACAATCACGCTTGTATTCTGCAAATCAGTTATAAATAGTCGTCTTGCATGATACTTTATTACCAAAAGCAGTTCGAAGCCGAGTGAGGCTCTACTGAACTGTAAATTACATTTAAAATCGTAGAAAATGATTCTACGAAGATTTTTACGACTTAAATCCATAATGATAAAGATACGCCATTTTTAAAATGACGCCACAATGTAAAAACCAATGTCCGTTAGGTAAAACAAACTGTATTCTACAGCCAAAGACTTCCATTTTCAAATGTAGTAATTACTTTTTAAAGATTGTTTAGGTAAGTGGCTAATTCCAGAAACTTATAGTGTGGCTCACATAGGAGACCACAATCTAAGACGCATATTCCAAATGACGGTTCAAATAAATATAAGCAATTTTAATGATTAAAAATATTTGTCAAATTGCAAATTATCACGATATTGTTACTAATTGTGTTAGGTGTCCGTCGCCCCATTCCAGAGGCATATCCTACACACTATACAATAAATTGAAATTTATGGCTTGAAACTGATGGCCAAACGCGAATTGAGGATTTCAAATGCCTGTAGTCACTTATATAGGATCGACAGCTTAAGGTGCTCTCCGAGATTATCGCTGAAATAAAAGCCAAATAAAGATACTTATTGCTCAATTAGCTCGTGGTGAGGGTTTGAACCCGGTATCTGACTCAGAGACAAAAAGGCACATAAAGAAAAATGTATACCAATAAGGCAGGGATTAAAGTTACTAAGTACCATTCATTAGTAAAAACACTTTTTATTTTCGATTTGATTTCAAGGTTTGTTGCCAAGCTAAAAATTATCGTCGAACATCAGCACTAAATGGTAGTTTGTTTGAAAATAGTACATTTTTTTTTATATTTTATGTAAGGTTCAAATAAATTTAAACATTCTCCGTTTTAAATAAGTATTTTTGAATTTTTATGCAATTCATACTTTTTTTTTTCATAAAGATATGTAATGTGTCTTTCTATCCTTATGCACGGAATACAAAACCTTTATGTGCACAAAACGGTGTTAAAAATTATAAAATCAGTGCAAATAGATTATTGTGAGCTATCACATCGTTTAGCGACAACTGATTGTTTTAAATTTGTTGGTACCGCACTTACCGCATTTACCCATTTACCGCACTTCTAAGCATTACAATACACTAAGGTTTTTTTTTTTATTATGTTATATTTTATTAAAATCAGGTAGTGTAATATAACTTATGTAATATTACCTTATGTTAGGCTATATTAACCAATATTACAAAACATTAAAGCATTAATATTATGCTACTGTAATTTTACTATCCTGTTACATATAACCATGTGTGATATAAATCTAAAATAACAGTAGTAACATTGAGCAAGAGTGTATAGCTTCACAGACTCACTCAATAATACTAAAAGTTATACAAAACACACAGCAATTTTGCCGCTCGGTTACTCTATATTACCAAAATATTTGGTACCGCAATGTTACTACAAAATTGCATCAATTATACAGCAAGTTTACCATAATGTTACTGTAATGTTCCCACACACTTCATATTGCAGATGCTTTACAAAAATATTACACAATGTATGCACATGACCCACAGCAAACCGAAAAGCAAACGTAACATGAAAGTAAGACTTACAAAATAATAGTTCTATAACCACAAACCATATGAAGAACCAAATATAATAAGAGGATAAACCTATAAGTGACAACTTACTTTAAGAATATAATGATGACAATAATAAACCGTATTTTGGCGGTAAATTAATATCATTTTATGCGTTATAAAAACGCATAGCACATTCAAATGTTAAACGAAAGAGTCGGCCAAGAAAATTAAAAAAGTTCCTAAATGCACTACGGCTTTAGAAAAGGGAGATTTCATCAGATATCGATATTTTCAAGTCCGAGGAGGTTTTTTCTAATCATTGTTAGAGGAATATCCGTATATACGCGCATGTGCGTGTGCGCGTGTGCGTGCGCATGCCGGTGTATGTGTAATTGAATCTTGTACATCTTTTGAACGATTAGACCGATTGGAATTACACTTGAGTTATACGACAGAACTATACTGAATTTAAATTTTCTTAACATTTAATATCGATCTATTTACATGGATATTCAGAAATCTCATGAAAAATGAATTTGAAAAAAATATTGCTTTCAAATAATTTCTAATTATTTCATCGATCGATTTCGAGATCTAATCAGATCTATACCCGATGAAAAAGAAAGTTGAATGCTTTAAACTTGTTCAAAATCGCTTCTTCATTTTAATGACAGATATCAAGGCCGAAAAATTGTTAAAAAAATGGGTTTTCGTAATAATTTTCTTTTTTAACATCGTACAAAAATATAAAATCTATTTTTACGCTTAAAAATGTATTGCAAACGTTGCACGTCCTGTTAAAATTATGGATAGGAGTACTTGTCAAAAATTAAAAAAAAAACAATGTGTAAAAAGCATTTTTTAACAATTTTATACATTATACGTATACGACATTCCACGCTAAATTCATCTATCGAATCTACGATTCTACCTAAGGGAACATACCCATACTACGTGACCCGTTTACGGGGGGGGAGGGGGGGGGTCTTCATCACGTAGTCAGAGAATTTTCGCGGTTTTTCCGGAGATATATTCAAATTATGACGCGCAGCGTTTAACACTTTTTTAAACTCACAGATGGCAACACTAACGCAAATATGCCGGGACGCCAGCTGATTTAAAACTGATAGTTTTTGTACTCATTAAAAAATGATGTCCTTATATAGTATTCTATTTGTAGTAAAACGTAAGTACCTGTTACAATATGTTTTTACATAAGTTTTTTCTCGTTGATTATATTAACTTTCTGTTAGCAAAAGAAAATGATTTAAAATCATATTTATGAATTACTACGTGAAAACTATGGATCTCAACATATACTACAGTTGGTCACCGAAGGGGGGGGGAGTTGTAAAATATGGGTCACGTAGTATGGGTATAAAGGCAATACTAGTGCATAAATAATTATCTCAGAAGCTGCTTGCCGATAAGAGGGTCGTGAAAAATCAGGGATTATTATTCAAAGGCGATCCGCCTCTAAGTAATTAAAACACATCAACATTCCAATGAAATCGCACACGCGAACCGGTTTCAATACCTCGATCCGCTTTAAATACATCGGATTGCAATTTCTAGCAAAGAAACGCCCCTTCCGTGACTTTTTGTCGCCGTAAATTAGAATCCGACCCCGGCGGAATGGAAAGCGATCTCGACTCGGATTTGCATGTCGCGATCACCCGCTCGATAGTGGCCCATAAGCGCGGACCGGAGGGAATTTATTTACACGATTATTCGGTTTCGTGCCAGCCCTTGTCCGCGGCGTACGCAAGGCTCCGTGGCGACGGTTGTCCACGCGATCTATTCGAAATGTTTGGAAGATTCGACAAAGCACATCTCAAATTTTCATTTTCAACATGTGGAAAAATAGAGATGCATCCGTCAAAGCACGGTCGGTTGAGTGGTCAGCGGTTTCCCTTCGAATCGAATTATGAGTCTAAATCTCGACAATGGGCAAAATGACTGTCAGTTCTTGACTTGAGAGGCTGCTCGAAAAAATTATATCCCAAAAGAAGTAATATTTTTATGACATTACTACACATTAATATTTGTATTAGAAATATATTTGAGCTTTTATCTTCAGTTCCGTCCACATGGACGTAGACTAACTTTTTAGTCCGTTGTACTACTATTTTTTTATAGTTTATATTTTCTATAATTTTTACTACTTTCTTCTTCACATCGCTTCAAATTTTACATCATAATCGATAAATTCCTACGTTAACACAAGGATGTGTATTAATAAATTATGATTGGCTAATTATCATACAATGGATCTCTCTCTTTAAAACGTCTCTGTAATTAATTACTTTCAATTCTTCTACTGAAATAAAATTTCGGTTCTCTAGATCTAAAAATGATACATGTATGGGATTGATATTAGCTTATGAAATGTCACGTGAGCTAGAAAATTATTTTTTAAGCAAATATCGAAAACGTTAAAACATTTGTAGAAACAGAAAATATTTGACGCTTCTCTCAGCCTGCTGTACTGCTTATAAAAATTAGAACCAAATGAATCGTTCGTTCATTTTCAATATACATAGATAGATAGTAATTCATAAAATTTGTATCAGTAATTCATACCATGTAGTGCCCTTTGTTATTGAAAACCAATAACGTAGCAATAATTTAATTACTTTAAAATTCTACTAAATATCCCCAAATAAAGCACCGTTTAGAAAAAAAATACACTTCTTTTTTGAAGGAAAATACATATATAGAAAAACAAGATAAGCTTCAAAATTTTCATAGAAATCTTTAAGGCCCGTTTGCGAGATGACGATGTATGAATTAATATATATACAAATACAACAACTGCTCAATTAAAACAATAAGATACCATGATTATGATTATAATAATGTAATATAAACTGACACTTATATCCCAGAAGGGTGGGCAGAGACTACAGATTGTATTTATTGAATAAATAATTACACATCAAACTTTCGATCACAAAACAGATACAATTAACGAAATACAAATAAATGCCAAATAGTTACCCTAATCCGTGCGCGTGGGCAACCATACGCGAATAAATAAATATTTTGCACCAATAACGAGCGCGTACAGCCCCGCGCCGCGCCGGCCGCTTCTTTTAATCCAATTACCGGTCCGCTGCGCGACGTGACTCGAGATGCTTTTTGACCTTTTAATTTTTATTAAATACCTGGCCGCATTCAAGATATACATAATATATTTTCTATTTAATGCATATCGGTATAATAAAAAATAAGTAATGATAATAACATTAAATGCGAAATTTATTTATAGAACTGATAGTGTCGTTTAAATGTGAGTGGTTTTATTTGCGATGAATAATTATGATTTTTTTTTCTTTTCTCTGCCAAAAAAAAAGATAGTGGCATAAATTGTTTTCATCAAGGCAAATACATTTTTTTACTCACACAAACATATGAATAAATATATTTGGAAAATCCAAAAGTGCACGACTCATTATGTTCATTCGTTTTTGTTAATAACTATTAAACGACACAAATCAAGTTAACCATTTTCAATACCAATCTCCGGACAGTGGATCTCAAGCTATTAAAAAAATGGATCAAATTAGTGAATTTTACGCTCGCTATCGTGTCCGGAACGAAAAAGTGTTGATTGACAGGAAATTTCTTTTGACTATTTTGATAGTTTTTTCTAATTGTATTATGTTAAATCGATTTGAACCAGTGATAGAATTAATCTTCATTAAATTATCTATCAAATAGTGCACAGGTTAATAAAATTACATGAATTATAAATCGTGTTATTGATGAAAAAAGTTACGAAATTGAGGAAAAAAAATTATTCGTTCGTAGAGCACTTCTTAATGCTTCGCATTATGAGTCGTGCAATAATTACATTTAATTTTATCTTCCGTTATACATAAACTACTGCATGATGACAATATCGTAAACTAGAATAGCGAGGAGAACGTTATTGCTACCTTTTTAGAACTCCGTTTATTTCTAACTGTTGTATGTACGAATAAATTACGACATAATTATTTGTTTTTTGTCTTTAATTTGATCAAAGTAGTAGGAATAGATTTTTGATACACTTTCCTTATTTTCATTCTTTATACTCAAAGCACTTGTTGTTTTGTTTAATAGGAAATTTATATTTTTCTATAGCAAACTCTATATTTGAGCATGAATTTTATTAATGTCATGAATTTTATTGCGAAAAGAAAAGCTAAAAGGAAAAATGTATGCTAAGAAAAATACAAATAAACCCTAAATACATAATGAAGCACGTACTATGGCATCCTCATGGCATGTTATACGACGTGAACATCCACCAAAAGAGGACTTTGAGAAAACCAATCACAAAAGGGAAAATAAATATAAAACCAAAAAAAAATGAGTATTTCAAAAACAATAAAACAAAAAAAAACATGTGTTGTTATTAAAGTTAAACCAGGAGAAAAAGCAGGTCTTTAGGCTTTTACTTTCAGATTATAACCGCCTTTGTTAAACCGCCTGTAATCGGAGCAGGACCAACGAGAAGATCTAGTGTAGAACCGGATTCGTAACCGACAACGAATTAGGAATGGGAACTGAGAACGGACGATGGCGAAGCAACCAAGAGCGGAACCGGTGACGTAACCAAAATCAGAACCAGAATCGACTAAGAAAGGCACCGAAACCAAAACCTAGAATTAAGAGTGATTGGCTAAGGAAGCGGGACTACTGTTAAGGTTGTTTATATTATGATTTATATCGTCAACTATAAAACTAATATGCTCATGTAGTACGTAGTAGTAGTATGTAAATACTCATCCTACTGCTACATACATACTACAAAGAAATAAAGTACATGCTTTAATTTCTTTATCATTCGTACAATTTTTATACGGTAAAAAGTATTCGTTGAATATTTGTTGAACGCATTGTAATCAAATTTTGCATAGAAGTAGATTATGTTCTGTTAAAATAATTAATTCGTTCGGCATATTCAGCTAGTGATTTATATGGTAAATGTAAAACCAGTCATGAAAGAAGACGCAATTGTTAAATGTAAATATATATATATGTGTGGGTGTGTGTATTTACTTTACTAGTTGACCCTGCAGATATTGTTATACTCTTTCTTGTGGATGACTCACCCATCTGACAAGTACGTAGCTCTGCCAGCATGGAAGGATTTCACATAGAATGAATTGCATCATCTTTTGTATCAATCCATGTAAATCTCAATTCCGGTCTCGCTTTCGATTTCAATCCCAAACACAGTTTTGATTCCGATCTCAACACCACACTTGTTTTCGACCCCAGTCCCGTTCTCAATTTCGGTCCCAATCCCGCTTTCGATTCTGATCCTGGTCCCGTTGTCGATTCTGTTCCCCGTCCCGCTTTCAGTTCTGATTCTATTAGCAGTCACAGTTTCAAATTAGACGAAACCGGGCCAAATTATTACTTCTTATTCTGATGACGATCCTATACTCAATTGCGACCCAAGTTTCGCTTTTTATTTCGGTTTCATTCCTGGCTCTCGTTTTTGCTCCCCGTCCCGCTTTCAATCCAATAACGTTAGCGATCTAAGTCTGCACAATATATTTATTTTAAAGTATGGTATTGAATTAAAATTTAATATTGTGCGATTTGGAGAACAATATTTTTGTCAATAAGTATTAGATGGACATCTAGGGAAATTAAAATTTGTATTTGTATGTATTTTGAAATGATAAATTCGAAAAATTTTAAAATAACAATTTAGATCTCGACAACTACACCACCTATGGGGATAAAAACTGTCCAATCTCGCAAGTTAGACCAAATTACATATGCATGCCAAGTTTCATAAAAATCGGTTGAGTCGTTTTAGAATTTTCATAGTGGACAAACATCATGACACTGGATTTTATATATAAAGATATATACGTATTTTAAACGCCTAACTACTTATATTTTTTTACTGAAAACAAACTCTGTTTTGTATTAAACCTTTATTTCAATTTCTTTCCATATCAACCTTCAATTACGATTTAATCTTAACGCCCTGGTCATGGCTGTGATATTATTTATTATCAATCAAAACGCTTATACATAAGCAACAGATATAAGTTACTTACAAGTATACCATAAAAAGGCATCCCGTTTATTAAGATTTTAAGTTTTATCGTCATGCTGAACTTACTCGTCGAGACTCGTAAAATTAAGTGAAACCGAATATCGTTTAATTATTAAGTTTATTATTAATAGACAACTTTGATTATTGTCAATAGACAGTTATTATTAGATTATTTATTGGACACTAAGTACTTGTCTGGAAAGTGTTAAAATCACTATCTCGGCTAAGTACAAAAAGATTTAAATATGATTTGGCTATTAATACAGTGAAGAAGTGAAATCTCTTTGGCTAAATCTTAATAAGCTCAGTCAAGGCTTTAACGAGTTCTCAAAACGAGAGCAAAAAGTCTTTTTTTTGCTTACAGCGTAAAAATTCTTACACACGTTGCAGAGCATATTTTTTGCTGAGCAATTTTTTGTGGGTCACTATTATTCGAGTGAGTTTTATTTTCAGAGACGCCACTTGCGTTAGTTATTGTTTGTTTTTAATTCTTGATAAGTTTTTGTTATAACTACCTTTTCTGCCTTTTCAAAGGAGTGAAATTGACCCATTATAAGATCTTTCATCATTCTGTCTGTCTGTCATGATTGATGTGTCTCAAAAAGCCTTTTACGGGGTATTGTTTATTTACTAAGAATACCATTCATATTGACCTGTATCATTACATTTGCTAACTGCGAGATCTTTTATTAAATACCGTCATAGAACGTATTGCATAAAATAAAATTCTAAAGAATGTATAAAAAAATTTCATATGAAACTTTAAAAGAGTTAACATATTTTGTTTCTCTTAGACAGTTCTGTACAGTGGTACATTCGAGAATTTTGTAAAACTAAAAATGTAGTTTTACAAAATTGCTGTCAACTTTCGTCCATATAATAAAATTCTTAGCCAATTTACACATATTCTAACTCAAACCCAATCGCACACTAGCTTGCTACCTCGATTAAACTCCGGATCTCAATTGCAGTTTTAACTCTGATTCGTATTTCAATTACCAGAAAGCATCCGAAATCCCAGTATCCTAAAACGACGTATATAAACCTGGCCAATGATTTTCGAAATATTGAGCTTTATCACATCATATGAAGTGTGAATATCGTATAAGGTCCCTGCCAAAACGCCGTTGTAATTGCATGGCATCACCCATTTTTTATTAAAAAAATATCTTCAATTTCGGATCCAATACGTCTCTAAATTAAAAAAAAAGAGTGTCGCAATAGACCTCTTCATTTCGGTATATCTGCGATCAAGTAATACCAATGCATTAATCATAGGCGTCATTCGTTACAGCTATCGCGCGTCCCTTTGTGGTGCGCAATAACACCTCAAAAGCGTCATCTCCGTGAATTATAGCCAAATGGTCCGGTGTCAAAGCACTTTGACTCGTTCTGTGTAAGCTATCGCGGAACAATAAGTAGTTACGGCCCCGGCCGGCTAGACAATACAATCTCCTTATAATCTCCAGCGCGCTCATCGTGACTGCCTTCACGTTCGTCGGCGTGCCTATGGATGTGTGTGAAGCCGGCCCTGTGCGCGGCCTGCGCGAGCGCGGCTGTGCTTTGCCCGTACCCATTGCACCGTTTTATTTTAATATCGCAAACGGCTTTATTGATGTCGTTCAGTGTGCATGGATGTCATTATAGATGTTTTAGATAAAATCGTAATTTACAATAAATCTAGTTGGCGAGAAACTTGCCGAGACCTAACTTCGACAGGTCTGACGTCATCGAAGGTCATTCCTCAAATTAACTTTATACATCGAATTTAAGAGTCTATGTTTGATAACGCCAGATTTTTTTCGTCCTTTATTTGATTTTTGCTTAATTACGTTTCTTTTAATCGTCATTGGTACTGAGAAGCCAGATTTATGAAAATATTAAGATTGGTGTAAATCGATAAACGACAAAATTGAGTTGCAGCTAAAGACTAGAAAAATCTTCAAGGTTTTTAGGCTAAATTAATAGCATAATACGTTTTTTGATATTAAGTCAATTAGGCTCTTCTTCAAAAGATTAAAACAAAAATACTTGTTAAAATGATGTTAAACATACAATATTGAAATGTAATTAACAGGAGACGATGTATCTGGAACGAAATTAAAATTTTCAAAAGTAAACACTATTTTATCCGCGACTTAAAACGACCGCTTGTGATGGAAATTGATAGCGATAAACGAAATCACATGAAATTACGCGATCCAATTCTCCCCTGCTAGATGACCATCGTTCTACTGATTGGGCAATTTATTCATCACGGGTTTTTCTTTGTACTCTTTTTAGTAGATTTCTGTAGAAATCTATTAGTAGATTTATGTAGAAATCTGTTAGTAGATTTATGTACAAATCTATTAGTAAGTTTATGTAGAAATCTATTAGTAGGTTTATGTAGAAATCTAACTTTTGTATTTGGTCTCATGGCAGAACTTTGCAGAAATTTTGTTATATCTGTTTGAGTTATAACGCAGCTTGTCATCACGATCACGCCAGCAATCCTCAAGGAATCTTAATGAAATTTGGTACACTTATTCTATAGGCTTGAAACCTTGAAGGACTTTGAAAATGAGCTAATTCGGTTAACTAATTTAGAAGTGGTCGCCATTTGAAATTTTGAAAGTAATATAAAACGATATTACAATGACTTTCTCACGAAATGAACGATAAGATTTAGCGCATTACTGTAAAAATCACGTAATAGCTGATGAAATAAGCTTTCATTTACATTTTCTAACTTTTATTTTATAGTAATTTATACCGCTTGAATCATATTTTAAAATTGAGTAGACTAATTATGGAATAACAAGAAAATGCCGTTACAATAGCGCCCACAGTTCTCAAGGGATCATAATGAAACTTGGCACACTTATTTTATAGGCGATTACCTTGAACGAGTTTTAAGATGAGCTAATTCGGCTAGTTATCGTGGCTATTTGAAATTTCGAAAATTTAACGGGAAATCTACGTCCATTTCGGATACCGAATAGCATTTTTTATATTACAATGCGTGATAACATTACCACTGGTCCCATTGATAAAACAGTTTTAGTCTTAATTGATCGATGATGATGAACATTTTCCTAACTATAGACTGAAATATTCGAATGTATTTAAACTTAATGCGAATATAGTTTCAGTGAATGTGAACAAAACATAGAATATAATTCGAATGATCTGTTATTCTACTTAAGAGCATATATTTATTTTTTTGAACAACTGTCACATACAAAATATACATAGATTTTCATTTTCGATAACGATGATAACGAAAGTTTTAACGCTCAGAGCCAGTGTCTGAACGTTGAAGAACTGGTCTCACATTATTATGTTAATTTGTAAACCTGAACATTGCACTTTATTTATATTATTTTTGCGATGGTATTTATTACATATGCATCAATATTAAAAGAGTGGAATAATGGCAAAACATTATACAAAAACCCAAAGAATATTTTGACACCTAACTATTCCATGAAACGTAAATATCCGTAAAGATGATTTAGGTATTCATTTTAATTTCAAGAAACATAATATGTAAATTGTATACATGTTAGAAAACTCGCTGCAGCACGATCCCAAGGGCCAGCTTGACCGGTGATGTAAGTACCACACATTCACAGAATGATGTAAGATCTTCCGCTGTTGCATTTCGTCCTGTGAGTAAGATTTTCGGTGGCTCACTTCCCCTTCATTATCCCACTCCCCCTCTATCAAGTATCTTATTCCTATCCAAGAGAGCAGCATCGCACTAATGACGTCCCTGCGGTTCCGAACTTCTTAAACGCAGATTGTCACCTACTCTCTGGTGGCTCACAAACTCGTTTGCCCCTCGAATTTACTTTACAAAAAAGTTAACTTTTTAAATTAATTAAAGAATAATATTTATTTTTTTATGAATAAATAAAAAAAATGTTTGTATTACTGAATATCATTTTACTTTTATAAATTCGATCTCGAATTTCAACGCATAAGAGAAAAATTTGCTTGTTTTTTAGGAGGGTGTTGATGACGGATTGAACAAAATGTTTAGTATGAACACAAATATTTTTTATTATGCCAAATTTCTTATTCGTGACAGGTGGACCACTCTAAATACTATTGCTTGTCGACTTGCGATTTTATAAAAAGCACAAATATTATGACATCCTGCTTTTTTGGACCATCCGGTGTACAAATTTGCGAACGTACAATTATCTAATAATATACACATGTAATTCATCTTTTTTAATTTCAATATTTAGAATACGTACTTATTTTGATGATAATCAAAATGCACAATTCAAATAACTTTTAATTGGGATGCCAAAACGTATGTACCTCCCATCAGTGCTGCCAATACTTATTTTTAATTTTGGGAAAAAAGACTAATGAGATTATCATAAATATGATTTACATCACTAATGTACATCAGAATTTCTTTCCGCAATCGACAGTTATAAAATTACTTTTATTATAAAATTGTTTGCTATAAATTTATCGATTGCTATAAGACCAGTCTTATAACTATAACAAAGTGGACTTTCACTTTGATGCAAATAAAAAAACTGTCATGTCATATGTGAATAAATTAATTAGTAACATTAAAAAGTATATAATTAATTTGTTAACAAAAGTTTTAACGCAAATGAAATGTTTCAATTTGTTTCTTTCAAAATATTTCGAAAACATAGTAAATAAAAGGTTTGTATTTATTTCTTTGGAAATACACGAATAACAAACATTGCAAAGCTCGGATTTATGGGTAACATTATTCAAGGGTTAAATTGATCGCTTCTGCGTGAAAAATTGTCGTGAAATCGTCACAAGAGACCGGAAGGGTCGCTTTCAGTGCTCCCTTCGAAATACCCTCTTTCTTTAATAAATATGCCTAATCCTCTGGAAATTGAATGAAGGAATCGAAAAACGTTATTGCCTGAAACGCAAGGAAATGGATTTATTTTCTTTTTAATGTATCATATTAAATAGCAATAAATAAACAATTCAACAAATAAAACAATTCATTCATTTGTCATATAAATTTTTATCGATGAATCTAAAAAAAAAATGCTGACCCTGTATACCATCCTTAAAACTTTCCGATAACATATTTATCGATATAATTTTGAGCTTCTCAAAGTCACAACTATAGACAATTAGTTTTTGAAAATTTCGAGCTCACAAATTCGAAAGACGGTTAACCCTGCACATCATCCTTGAAACTTTTTACTACTATGGAGCTCAAAGCGTTCAAAAACATAATTAGTAATAATGTATTAAGCTTTTCAAACTCAAAAGATCGATTTTGATACTTTTTCAAGCTTTTGGGGCTTATAAATGTATTTTTAATGTGGTCTGAGCTTTACGAGTTCAAAAATCTAGATTTATTAAAAAACAGCCTGTTTTGTATTTTTTAAATTACAATATCTTTCAAAAGTTTAGATCGATTTTGATCTGTTTTGCAACATTCGACTCAATTTTTTAAATAGGAAAAGGTGATCGAATAATAAATACCAATCCGTTACGCGTTTTACAAATTATTTTCAAATTTTTCGTTAACAATATCTTTTGAACGAACAAGTCGATTTTGATGAGATTTTTATTGAGCCACGTTTTTTCTTACGAAAAAACCCTGATTATATTTTGAAATCCGTCTCTAGAGTACTTTGATAAATATTCGCAAAAACGTTTTTTGAACAAATTTCCTCCAACGATATTTTTTTAACAGGTCAACCGATTTTATGCGGTTTGCGGTAATCGATGTATCTTCTTGAGGAAAACAGTTGATTAGATTTTGATGTCAATTAATAGAGTAGACGCTTGCCCGCAACATGCATTAACATGCAGAATGCAACCCACCGCTAACCCTCGAATTAACACCTCACACAATACAATAATTAATAGAGTAGTCTAAAAGTAATTTAAGAAACTTTCTTAAAGTTATTTTTTTTTTTAATTTCTCAAAATTCACAAATTCGACTAGATTCAAATTTTCAACATATCTAAGTCGAGGGGACTCTTTTTGAATGCCAAAAATTTCGTATAGATGGGGTCACTCCGTGCAAAAGGCATGAAACACCTCAGCTGGCACAGCGATTCAAGTGGATTTTGAATAAAACGTACGCAAAACAAGATGAATGAAACTTTTAAAATTTCTTTAAAAAGAAAAAAAAAACCCATTGGATTCGTATGGTTGTACCTACCGTCAACATCTCCTAACATAAATTAAGACAACACGGAAGACTCAATTTACAAGCTTCTGAATCTCAAATAGAAATTGAAGGGTACTGTGGGAGAATATGATTTAGCAATGGGCAAGGTACCATTTATTTTTATTTATGATAGGTAAGTAAAATCTTGAATTCGTTATACTATCTATTTACAATTCAAATTTTTCCGTGAGATTTAGACCTATCTTTATAAAACTCAATGTTTATGGAAGACGCTTGCTGCGCTTTAGCCATAGAGATAATTTTAATTAATAAGCGATTCCGATTATTGCTATGAAAATTCGACAAGGTTTTTTAATTTTTATGGCAACACCAATACCATCAAGAATTTAACAGAATATAGTATACAGTGTAGTCAACGATATAATAATAGTTATAATAACTATTATTATTTAATGACTACTGGCGCCTAAAAAGTGAGAGTTTTGCTTCGAATACGAGAAGCTCCGGGTTCTATTCTCGGTCGGCAACATATTTATGAATATGTCTTCATTGCTCGTATTTAGATCACACTCAATATTCTATCAACATTATTATAATCAGAGTGGCTAAATTACTTTTAAAAACATAAAAAAAGTCTTGATCACTTAGTTTAATGTTAATACAATAATATTAATAAATAATAAAAATTTAGTCTCTCAAAAAGTTAACATACTGTAGTTCTTAAAATAAGCTTACATTACTTAATTGTTCGAAATATATGGTAATTGTTGCCAAAAGTGAATACCTGTGTTTTAAAATTCAGAGCTTCTCAGTGGGACATTAAAAAAAATTCTTGATAATTTCTTAAATATTTTATTACATCGATTAATTCTTAATTAATGGTCCATAAAAATTAATCAATTATTACATGAAATCCATTTAATTGCATACTCTAAATTAACCTACCTTTTACATACTTTTCTTTTAACTGCAACTAAAACGTGCTTATACATAATATATTGAATATATAGAAAATCGTAGTACTGTAACGAACACACAGATATTCTAATAATTGATTGTATATAAATGTTACCTTCAATTTTACACAACTCATAATGCGAAGCATTTGAGAGTGCTTTAAAATCGATTTTTTTTTTTCACCTCTTGCCTACAACAATTTCTGTCGTTGTACTCTCGTTAGTAAACGAGTGGAATGGAAAATTTTACGTGCCATTGTATAGATAAGATTAATACTAGCAGCTTTAAAAAAATTATATGTAATAGAGACGAAAAAAAAATCAAAATATTCTAGAAAATTTTCCCGTCCATCAAGGCGTGCGTTGTATGAAATTTGAAAACAAGAAACTCGTTAAAAAATCCATATATCCATGAAGCTTTTTTATTAGCTTTAGAATTACATCAAATATCATAGTTTCCTGTTAAAAAGGGCTGTCTAATTTTATGTTATTTAATTATAATTTATAAAATATCATTGTTCAGGCAAGAGTGGCGACACCGCTATGGCTCCTCAAGCGCTTGCATAAGTTGTTTTCTTATCAGTTGTTAAAGAAAACTTTTGAAGTTATACTTCTTTTGGTGCGTTTGGATGAGAGTGAATTTGTGAGCTGCGCGCGCATAAACGACATGATGAAGTTAGCCACAGAATAGAAATAATAAAAAATATATTTTCAACACTGAATATAGTTACAATACTGAGTGTTCATACTATATAGTACATAGTACAGAGTGTTCATGCTATATATTACATAGTACTTATATTCATAACCCAGTTCTTGCAAAATATAGTATTCATATGAATAATCAATTTTGAGTATTAATTTTCTATAATTATTATTTTTGTTCAATTTATTATATATATAAACATTATTTGTAAACTTTTAACATTGTGTTGTGAAAAATTGTGAAAATTTGAAGTGTTTTTAAATATTAGAGGTTAACCATGTAAGTATAATATATAGATATATTTCTAACGAACTTATTATTTTCTAACAAATAATTGAATAATAAGTACACACACTCTTTTTTTAAATGTATTTGACTCATTCACATAATGAATAATGATTATATATTTGTACTGTATTGTTATATTGTTACGTTAATAAAACATTTTCAATTAAACAAAATCGTTTTGATTGATTTTAATATTTATTGTCGATTACTACTGCATTTGAGTTATTTTAAATATTATTCATACGCCAAAGAAGTATAACTTCTAACGCGTGTACATAAGTACACACACTCTTTTTTTTTTTGTTCTACTTTTCACTTCATAAATCAACAACAGAATTTATTTCTTATCAAAAATTTAAATGAGCATTAAGAAGCGTGCGCTTATGGACTTTTCAATTTTTTTTCTACTATTTATATTTGCATATGCAAATGAAACTATTTTGGTTGAAGTGGTCATTTTATTATTAACAGGTCTTGTAACTTTTTCCCCGGTCCGATTTTTATTTTAATGAGCTGTGTTTATTTTTACAAATCTGATAGTCCGACGCCTTCAACTCTCCATAATATATTATTAAAAGTATAATAATTTAATCATACAAATTCCTGCATTATGCTTGCCACAAATTTCTTATGTATTTGTTGACTTCACTTGTCAATTCCATACAATTTCAACGCAATATTAATTTATTCATATTTATATATAATAGATAAATACAAGCTTTATACAAAATTTTCAACTTCGTAATTTGAACTAAGTCACTTTTTTGATACGATATCGGAATTGTTTAATTTTATACCAAGATTGTTGTTTACGCATTGTTTATGATTGCGTCATAGCGTTTACTTACATCCGGTATCCCGATTGCCTTCTAACAATTTTTTTTGCTTTTCAACTACACATTTTCTTACACTATCGTCTGAAAACCTCAGATTTACCAGATTTAACGTTGAACCACGTGAGGATAACACGAAGAGCAGTTGGAAAACATTTACGATCTGCCCGCCAATAAGACGCATCGACGTTCGCATTAATTCCCGTCCCGTGCGCCAACGGACACGTTCACAGAACTTGTTTGCCCATACATAAATAATAATAAGAGTGCCGGCTAAATGGTTCATCTCGCGGCGGAGTCAACGCTCGCCCCGACCGCCGAATCGACTATTGCCATTTTATTTTTTTTTTTAACCGAGAAAACTTACTTTATACCCGACCAGTCCGCTTGTTTACCGTCCGACCGACTAACTAATTGTGCGGGCGTTATGGACGCGGCCGCCTGCGCCGAGAGCGGTCCCCGTGGTCGTGACCGCGCCCAAATAGTTGTTGTTCTTCCTCCTGGTCACACTGAAAGTTAGTCGCGGGCCGAGTGACGGCACACATTCTGACATATGCAAATTTATTTACTTTATTGTACTTATTGACTATCTACCTATTAATAGATAAATTATTCCTGCAATTTTTAGTAATATTAATTTCAATTAAGATGCTTGGCAAATTACAAATTTAAAATACACATTACGAATTGACGTCTATTTAATAGTATTATTTAGACATATGCCTACACCCAAAAAACGTTATTAAAAAAAATAGGAATAAGTACCGTTTTCAAATTACGTTAATATTTTGTAAGGACACAGGAGAGGAAAAATAATAAAAAATATAAGGATTATTGGAAAAATACACATAAATATTTCTAATTATAATTTAACAAGATGTCATAATTTGTAGAGACAGTTAGACAACTTAGACATTTTAGACATTGACAGTTGATAAAGGTCAATAACGACGTAGTGGCGTAGAGCTCCTTCGTCTATGTAGCGGTGTAGTATAAGCTATAACTGCTCCTTCATCATGTGGTTGAAGGAGCAGTTACAATACATCACTAAATTGTGGGTGGGCAGGTGCCCACCCACAATTTTTCTAATGTTACGGCTTGAACGCTAGTCGTTTCATCCATCATATTGATACCAAAATGTCGTGGTTGTTGGACTCAAAATAAACATTGTACAGTTGTATACAAAACCAGATTGTGGTAATTCGTAGTAAGACTGATTCATTTTTGGAGTTTACTCCTTAAGTATCGATTTCATATTTAGGCCCGGGTATGGAATTTTATGGGAGTAAAATCAAGTGTTAGATAAATGACGTTACGCTATCGTCATGGTTACTGAAATAAATAAATCGTCATGGTTACTGTTTACATTTCAATCAATCAGAATGTGACAAATATAATAGATTTTCTCCACGAATCATTGTTAGTGTATACAGAAGTGGGTTCAAAACTATTGAAGAAACGTTACCATGAACTTCCACTTTTACTTGGTGGAGATTTTAATATTGATTTTAATAAAGAAGATGGTTTCCGTTTAGTACAATTTCTGGAAGATGAACTGAACTTAGATTTAATTTCTGACAGAACACTAGGGACAACTAGATATGGTACAACTATTGATGCGATGTTTTCACGATTTATCACACATGTATCTTCCGACATTAATTTATCATATTTTAGTTACCATAAACCAATTGTTTCAGTGTTTAATGATACCGCTATTGTTCCTGTGATAAACATTACGCAAGATACGTCAATGATAGAGAAAATCAATCTTACTAAAAATTTTATTGTATAACATAATTATTTTCAATACATATTTTCTTAAATGACGAATTAATTGTTTTACTATTAACATAAATAAATGAATTGTGTATTATGCTTTGAATAATATAATAGGTGCTTTCATTTACCATTATACTAATCTATATGTACGATATCATCTTAAAGCAGTAAACTCCATTCGTGCGTCGGAGCTGACACACTTTTTTTTTCATTTTGTGTTTGTGAAGTACTTGCTGCACAACAACCTTGGCAGTCCTGGGGGCCATGCTTCGTAGATCGCCATGTTTGTTAAATTTATTTTACGAAGTCCTCGTAATAGGAAACAATATAAGCAGAAACATAGACGCAACTAAGGAGCTCGAGGAAAGACTAACAGCAACGACGGAGACATCAATAAGAAACGAGACAATATTGATAAAATCGTGTATGATAACTGTTGTTAGTAACGTAATATACCGTACCTATTGCTGCGAGTGTGCGCAGAGAGAGTAAACGTGAATTAACTACAGAGGGAAGATTCGGGACGAAGGATTTGTAATAAAAGTGATCCAGTAATTTATATTAATCTATAAATCTGTCGCGCCCTTATATATTTTTTTTTTTGTCAAATTTTGTGATAAATATTTCTTTCAGGACAAAGTGACCCCAGTTTTACCATTTTCAAAATATATATCTGTCTGTATATATGTCCTTTTGTAAGTTAGCGACGGTTTTACTGACAAAATTCGGGACGCACTAAGAACACACAGTTGCACTAATGACGGGCTATATGTGATTTAAATAAATGGTATGTCTGTCTGTTTGTGCGGGCTGATATCCGATACGACGGAAGCTAATGTAGAATAAAACTTGTGATTAGATTAGCGATCTCTCTCATTTTGGTAGTGCGACGAGATCATGTTTTATTATTTGCCGTGTCTAGGTAAATATTTCGCAAATTTTTTGGTCCATTGTTGCAACTAGGTACACGATAGGGTTTCCATCATTAAAATATTGTTAAATATGGTACTGCAGGAGCCAGGACATGTTAAACAGAAAAGAAGTATATAGAAAATAAAACGCGATTCTGAAAAATTAGTGAACAAACTTAATAAACCGCCGAAACTACTCACAGCTCCAGAAAGCAAAGATTATAAATGAAAGATTCTGATGCTGTGTTTTGTACGTACAATGTTTCTTTATTATTGAAATCTGATTACTAAATATTAAACAGATATTTAGTATAGAAACTCATCATAATTGTACACTCCATTAGTCTTAATTTTTTTTTATTCAAGCGGTTGCAGCTGCTCATGCATGTCGATAATACATTACTAATATATTTCAATTAGTCTCTTGGTTCCCTTTAATTCGATACCTACTTTAAACGACTGATTTTAAATTGCATTTTATGACTTCGTTAACATATTCAGCACGAACCGTACACAATTTCGACCGAAACGCGAATGGAATCAAAATCAAGACTTTTCAAATCTATAAGACTTACCGAAACAAATACTCGGACCGGGATAAGGAACGACATTGTAATTGATGTCGAGATCGAAGCCGGTTTTTTTTTAATTGGATTTCTTGTATTTTTGAATAAAAACCTTTTTTGAATTTCTAATTGCATCTATACCACTCCGAAGTAAATTGGATACCACATTTTTTTCGGGCGCACCGTAGCCGAGTTTTCCGCTCTTTGTAGTACAGAACGTTCAGATGGAGTCATTTACGTTTAAGCCACATTTGTCAACCGCGAGTACTAAATTAAATTAACCTGTCTCGTATATGCTGTTATGAGAGGGCATAGGGTGCAAGTTCATTTCTCACCTTACGCGCCCTCGTCCAGCTCGGTGCGGGCGGGAGGCTGCTGACGATCGTCGCCGCCGACAGCGCCCGCCTAGGGGTAGAGCAAGTGGAACGGTCTCTCTAGGCGCTATGTGTCTGGGGAGGCTAAAAAACCATTTAAAAGACAATATTCGGCAAAAATTTAAATTTTGATGTTGCTTTCAGAAAGACAGAACAGCCTTGCGTTACTTAAAGTTACTTAATTTAGTTTAAGCTTAATATGTGTTGATGTTTGCAATAGAGAACTTATTCTGAAAAATTAGCAATTATTGTTTACCATGAAGCCGTATTAGAAGTTCTGGAAAATTGGAGCGCTGACTTGAGGGCGCTGAAAATAAATTTCGCTCCACCCCGACCAAAGCTGGCGCCGGCGCCGTGAGAACGTCCGCAACCAACGGATTAATAGTGCTTCTCGAGTCACGGAATGAGTGATTTGATTTTCATTAAAGTTCAAGCTAATCATCGGTCTATCCGTCCGCGGTCAGTGTTCGAAACCGACGCCCTCAAACGGTTGGCAATCGTCATTCCATTGTAATACGGACGAGCGGTGGCGCGATCTGATACTTGTACTACTCGTATAATCTCCCACTTCTGGATTCGGAGCCTCTTTTTGGAGTATAGTATTGGCTGGTTCAGATTTGGTTACGACTTTCTTCCTTAGCCTCTAAAATAAACACTAATTGATATTTTTGTGTCAATCTAAATCGTATGAGTTAGAAGAATATTTAGTACAGCTGAAAAATGATTGTGGCCTAAAGAAATTCAATGGAATTCAAACTCCCCCGCTTCACAAGCGGGCGTAGTAATCATTGGATTATAATTGCTTTAATAGCAACCTTACAACAAATCAAGAAGAATGAATTTAAAAAATGTTGTTCATTATTTTTCTTTACAATTGAATAAAAAATCGATCTAAGACTTCTAGATAAGCTATTTAATATACATATATATATTTGTGTACTAGCTGTCCCGCCCGCTTCGCTGGATAATTTTTATTATAAATAAAATGGTGAAGGACCTACGGAATTCGAAAAATGAGTAGCCTAGGACCATCTACAAATCATTCCGCATCGAATGGTCCCAGTCCCATGTCTATACGTTTAGCAGTTTTTTACGTGATTGGCGAACAAAGACAACCTAATTTCATTATACATGTATAGATATATATGTGTATAAACGAATTACCACTGACTGACTGACTTATCACGAGATCTCTGAAACTATAGGTCCAGTTGACTTGAACTTTGACATTGTCAATCTTTTCAGAATGTAGACGCTCACTAAGAACGGATTTTACGCGAATCCTGTCCAAAAAAAATCGTATATACAAGATAAAGGAATTAATTTTATGTCTACGCGAGCAGAGCCGCTGGCAAAAGATAGTGTATACATATATATATAAATATCCGAGAAACGGAAATTATGGCAACCTTAATACACGAACGTCAGCCTGACCGACTGCCGGCTGTACGGTCCGTTTAAACCGGTTTTCAATTTTTGGTAGTGGTCATACTCGTCCATAATTGTATCTGGTACGGATCGACATTATTCGATCTCCATATGAAGATTTGTCAGATGCAAGGTACATATATATAGCGCTCGCTGGATAACGCATTTACGTACAAACTTTAAAACATTTCAACTAGTAATAAAAATAAGTAATTGTAGTAAAAATACGTTTTTAATTTTTCGTAACTGTTTATCGGTCGTCCGTTCGTCACGGGTGATTTCCTCATGCTTCACGTAGATGATCGAAATTTAACATGGCTGTAGAGACAGATAGGTTAAAATTAAAAGTCAAATTTTCAAGTTAAAGATTAAGTTTTAAGAAAGTGAAAACTTATGAATATTTAGAAAAGAAATATCCATGAACATAAGCGGCTCGACTTTTTACCGGGCCGTTTCGTTCATCAACAACAGTTTTATATTTCTTTTAGCGGCGCATGATAAAGAAATCCGTAAAACGATTGGAGTAAAACTACAGGCCCTCCCTCAAACCTCCCGCTATTATATTTATCGATGGTTTTGAGCTTTTCTAGTTCAAAAATATGATTGTCTCAAAATTCAAAGACTTATTTTAAGCTTTTCGAGATCAACAATTGGTAAAACGGTTACTATTTATGGCATTCTTGAAACTTTTTGATGCCTTCGTGTTCAATCTTCCAAAATATACCTAGCTATAAATTATTAACTCTTAATTCAAAAGATCGATTTTCGTCCTTTTTCCAAGCTATAAAACATGATCTCAATCCGTTTTTTAGCTTTTCGGGTTCAAACAATTACATTTATTTAAATAAACATTATTTATCTAATTTTTAAACTACGATATACAACGAACGCGTTGTTGGATTTTAATCTATTTTGTGGCATTCAACGCAGTTTTTTAAACATAGAAAGTAGTCTAATACCAAATATTAATCCAAGAAGAGCTTTGAAAAACATTTCTCCAACGATATCTCTGGAGCAGATTAACCAATTTTTGTGCAGTTTATTACAGTCGACGTACCTGTTTTGGGAAAAGAGCTGATTAGAAAAATCTAATCTATCAATTCCAAAAGGAATTGATAGATAAACTAGTCTAAAAGTTATTTCATAAAAACATTTTTCTGTAAACTTTATTCTTGAAATTCCTCAAAATCTACCGGGTGAAATTAAATCAACGTTTCAGAAGTTCAAGTTGCGTGATTCCCTTTCGATTGTCACGGACTGAGTTTCGATTGGTTTGTCCGTTCAACAGTTATGAGAGGTTTACCAGAGAGATAGAGAGAGAGAGAGAAAGAAATATATAAGTCACTCGATATATGGAATAAATTCCTAGGGCCTTAAAACGTCAAAATCTGGTGAAAATTCGATTTTCTAAAATCGGGGTGAAAAGAGTAACTTCCAATAAATCTTCCAGTAAATGAATTTTTTTCAATTTTCATAGCGGGAAATCAAAGTAAGCTTATCCTCAAGTTTTTTAATAGTTCGTCTTAAGGGAAATTTACCTTTCAAACGAATGGTAAAATGTAAATTCACGAAACATTGTGACGTATTTCAATTGTTATTATAACCTAGGTACAAATTATAGATATTTTTTATTAAAAAATTATAAATTTTAAAATGTCTCGTGCCAAAAGAAAACTTTTCAAAGCACATTTTACAAATGTACATAATTCATGCTATGTTTTCAAAATTTATTTTGAAAGTAACATTTGTAAGTTAAGAAGAGTGTAGTTTTGTACCCAATAACTGACGTCAGTATTAAGAATATTCTATTTTTCTTAAGCACACCAGGATGCTTACACTAAACTAAAATGGCGTCAAAAAAGGAAAATCTAAAAATATGATACTTCGCTATTATAAAAATATACTAATATTGCTATAATACCAAGTAGTAGTTTTCCTAAGGCTATCTCCAAAATTATTACTCAGTAAAATTGTAAAACACATCATGACCATAGATAATGAGATGCGTATTAAAGAGAAAATGTAATTTAGCTTTATACGTTATATTTTATTTTAATAGAATATAATATTTGCGACATGGACAACGTCACTCGTTATGAAGTAGTATCGTTCAAATTCATGATTATCTATGAATACATTTTATCGAATAGTAAAAGTCACTATAAAGTATTATAAAGTTTCTACAAAAAATTGTAATACAGAGCACCGACTGCGAGAGACCGATCCGTGGCTTGTCTACTTTTTTTTATGTGAAACAAAATGATAAATAGTGATATGTAAAAAAAAACATAAAAATATTATTTAATAATATTGTACTTAAAATAAGGAGTAGTTTTCATGAATGAAATGGGGAGCTTTTAAAAAGTACCTAATGACGAATGTCCTAGAAGCTCTTAAGGACTTCTCTGATGGATTTGAAAATATTTATGTATATATAGTCTTAAATCAGAAAATGAACTATGAATTTTAAAAATACATAACCATGAATTATCAATGCATTTATCTCAGACCTGCAATTCTATTATTTAATATTTCTCATACATCTTAGAAATACATTAAACAATAATTTCCTACTCACCACAAAACAATAGAATGATCAATCAAAGCCCGTGCTAACATTTATTTAAAAGCAAATGTATATATATCTCTTATATATTCGTTTCTATAGTTTATACACGAGTATATGTACATATGAATATACATGTTTGTTCGAACCTTAACCATTGTAAACTCATGCGACGTTCGTATTATTATACGTAGAGACGGAGCGATGCTATCCCAAGAATTACTACAATACTAGCTTTTGCTCAGCATCAATTGTTCAAATTTTAATCTACTGCAGATACGTCCTTCACACATAAGTGTTTTAGACACTGACCTAATTTAGCGCGAAGTGCCTTTAGGATCCCCGGCGCGTTATCTGTTCTTGGAAGATTTAATCGCTTCAGAACTTCGCTCGTGTAATTGAAGTTTAGCTTAGGGTTATCCTGAAATCCATAATATTGATACACCAAAATGAAATGAGGTAGTTATTCCTCATTTTGAATGATAATTATTCATCATTACTCAATGTAACGCCAGGCACTGTTATCGTGTAAAACGAAAACTGTTGAAGATAAAAAAACAATGAATCACGAGCTGCGAAACTATAACGACATGAACATTCCGAATTGAGCCCAACTTAATGTCAAAAATTTGAAATTTTAGTATCTAATACATAAAATTTAATATTAGGTCTATATCATTACATATACACAATAAAATCGCCAATTTTATTGTGTATTCTGTTGTTTATACAAAACCAGTTTTTAGTGTAATAATAATTACAAGTGATTAAGTGAAAGGATATGGTTCATATCCGGTCTGCACTTTGTGCATATTTAGCAAAATCTATTAAAAATCTACAGATCATTTAAAACATTATAAAATTGCAATTTTTGAGGTTTTTTTTTGTGTAAATCATTAATTAATAATATAAGGATGGATGAACTGTCTGGGAAATGCCTCCTGTATCTCGACGACAAAGTAGTCTTGCGCCATCGGCGTGCGAGCTCCAGAAGAAGGTAACTGAAATAAATGACTCTGTTAAGAAAAGAGATATGCAAGTAAATGTTAGTAATACCAATGTGATAGTATTTGAAATAGGCGAAATCATTACTGAATGCGATATGTCTATAGAATATCTATGGGGGTAAGAAATTCGAATAAATGAAGGAGCTTGTATCGGGTTGTCTGTTTGCAAACATCATAGAGATATCGAAAGGAGAGTGAATGCGGGAAAAATAAATGAGGCCTTACCGGCTATTATAAATAGCAAAAGCGTGTCACGACAAACGCCTTTGGTTATCCATAATAGGGTCCTGATCCCTGGGCTTACACATGTTAATGAAAGCTGGATTTGCTAGAAGAAAAATAAAAGTAGAATCAATGCTGTGGAGAAGCGATCTTTGCATAGTATGTGAGAACTGCCTCGAAAAGATAGATGTAGAAACAGTGACGTCAGAGAGCGGTGTGGTTTGAAAGAGGTTATAGTGACTAAAGTAGATAGAAGTATGTTGCGGTGGTTTGAACATCTGGAAAGTATCAATGAAACTGGACTGACAAAGCAATAGAGCAAATGTGTGTGATGGAAAAATCGACAAGGGTCGCCCTAAAAAATTGTATGTAGACCTTATTGGTGGAATATTTAAAAAGGGCTAAATTTAAGCATCCGAAAACGACGAGCTTGCATGAAATTATTTATGGATATCAGTGAAACAAGAGAGATATATGCAAAGATCGTACCGGATGGAAATCTATAGTTTCTGTTTACCCTTCTCGAAAATAGGTATAAGTTTGATATTGATATTATTATATTCGTCCCGAAGTCTGTTAACTATCAAAGAATTAATGTATCATAAGAAATAATAACAAAATAATAGTCGAAAAACCTTATCATTCCAGATTAATCTAGAAGTTAAAAAATATATAAATACTGTTCGACATTATTTTTTATCCTTTAATATAAATTATATTATAATTAAATTATATTAATACTATTTAATATCCTTTTTTTTAGTTTGTTGAGTATATTGAATTTTACAGTTACGGTTTTCCAACGTTCCTAGCAACCTCAATATGCTTCGATCAACATAAAGTTTATATTCACAGGTGAGCATGTCCAGCGAATAGTAAGGGATACAGTAATACAATAAAATTATAATGCACTGTTATCTTCTCTTTTGCTCGTATGACTCTATCCCTCTGTTGCCCTGGACTCTGCTCGCCCGTGAATGCTTATGTCATTAATGCCATATTTAATTTTTTATTAAGTATTGTATATATTTTTACATTTAATAGCTTTTACATGAAAAACAAGCAAAATACACCAAAATGATAGTCGAAACTCTATGGTTTATTAATGCTAGTTGTAAATTAGTTGTGTACAAAGTGCAGACCGGAGCTTCATACATTCGTGACACGTCTACTTTAGATTACATTCTACATAGATCAAGTTATTACAATATTTGAAATATTTGGAACACTCCCACTACATGTAATTGTAAATTATAGGGACGTTTTTTCTCTATACCAAAAACAATGTTGTCAAACAAACGTTCTGTCCAAATCAAACCATTTCAACTGCAATAAAGGAAAATGTCGGTCGCTCAATGTTTTGGCGCAAATTAGTCTGGCTGCTCAAGACAGATTGCGGGGAAGCTCGTTTCCACGTTAGGGCTCATACACACCGTTACTTTCAGCATGCCAATGTATTCTGCCTGCCTTGACAATAGAAACCACAACAATCCTACATTGTGGTAAGCTCTTTCTATACTTTTCGGTTCACCAACAATAAACATAATGGCAAAACTTGTTTTAGATATTTTTTTTTTCTGAATTACCGATATCAATATAACATCATAATGTGAACCCGTATAAATAAAGAAAACTTAGAAAAATATCAGTATAATTATAATACTTGTTTGTTGACGAAAAGGATTATTTACTTTGAAAATATTACAATTCTGTATAAATTGTTTTTCATAATAGTCGAAGAGATATATAAAGTCGCAAGATTTCTGCCAAAATACTGGCGTACAACAACACGATAGTCGAAACATATTGATTTATTACCACAAATCAATAATTATTAATATAATAAAAATGCAAATATATTTAAATATTGTAAAGGCGAAAATCGTTATTTGGCAATGTCCATTTATAAGAATAAACAAATGTAATTATATAAAGAAAATGCGTTTTAAAACAAATGATTTTTATACAACACTACATTAAGAAGTAAATATTCAATAGACACACGAGCAATACTCTAAAATAACTTTTACATAAAATAATTGTATAAAAGTTATTTTAGAGTAGTGCTCGTTTATCGATTCGAATCAGCTTCGAAATATTTTTTTTGGTATCATGCTATTCATTTAACTTTCTATCAAGGAAGCGAAATTAATTTGATTTAACATAATTCTCAGAGCTGTGGTGGCGTAGTGATTAAGAGTGCTATCTTCGAACGAGTAGAGTACCGGGTTTGATCCTAATCGCGAACAAATCAGCTGATGAGTTATAACTTAAGTCGTATTGAACCGCTCTCTCTGTGATTCAGAGAACAAATTCAACCATCTCCTGTCTTCGTTGCACCCATGACGGAGGATGTTATCACGTAATCAGCTCCCACGTCACTGGTAACAGCTTCGGACCCGCGGGAGCCAACGTGGAGCGCTAAAACTTCAAGTCCCTCAATTTAAAATAAAAGACTGTGGGAGGGTGTGTAGCACGAAAATAACGATTGCATTTGCGAAAACAATAAATTAATAGAATTAACAAAAGGAAATTCATTTTGATATGATCGCTTTAAAATTGGGGAATATATTTTACATATGGAGAATGTTGTTGAAAATTAAATGAAGTACAAAGCCTCTCTTCCGTTTTATAAATATTTTTTAATGTGCGTTTCAATATTTACGCAGTAATTATATTCTCTTTGCTGACGTGAATAGCTGCCAACAACTGGCTCATGAATAATGGAGTGACTGCGCTGATTGGTGCTCGAAATTACATTCCAGTTTGCTTAAGTCATAAATGAAGTATTTTTAAAAATAATCATAACTCCGCAATAAATCTTTCAGTAATGCACTTTTCACGTCTGTTATTCTCGAATCAATAATGTGATTGGTTATTGTAATTTTACGTTTGGCACAATTTCGCCATTGACATTATATCAATCCGATCTTATTTACACAATTAAGTGGATAATCTATCGGCCGTAGATGAAGCACAGATTAATATTCAATATAATGACAATTTTCATAATTACATTAATTCGTAATTATATTCAATAAGAATAAATTTCAATTTTTATGCGTTTGTAGAATGTGCATGCGTTAAGTAAGATATGGTTAAAATAATTACTTTGTGCTTTGAAATTGTGAAGTTCGAGTTTAAAGTTCATAAACCAAAGAGTTGAATTATAATTTAGTTGTGAATGTTCTGATGCGTGTAGTAAACGATTAAAATCTTATGGGAATTCTAGCAGCCACTGGTCACAAAGTACATAAATATTCACCGATTAATACAAAAGAACGTGAATACGAAACACCGGTATCACAGTCGCCTAAGAGCCAATCGCGAGGAAATACGAAAAATTACACGTAACCACGGTGTCTGCTCAAGCAGAGTCTGTGATATATTAAAAATAAAGGAATATTTCTGCTTTAGGAAGGGTGCTTCCATGCAAATCGATGAATATATTAATCATACCTCTAAATATTATTGAAAATAATTATGGAAATTGAATACATCTATTAATGACAACGAGAAATTTATCAACTTATACACTTATGTGCGTGCATAACGAATTGTGAAATTGTAAAGCAAATAAACTTAGTCACTGTATTCACCAATCGTGTGTACGCGGGCTTAAGGTCCGAGGCGCAGAGAGAGTTAAGTAAGAACTCGTGTACCAAACGTTACATATTTCACGAAACTTTCCTCAAAGACGTGAGAGAAACAATACTGGGAGCGTGGGCCTAGCTTTTGATGGTTAGTTAGTCTGTTCTTCACGAATGTAAACCTTTCGAATCAATTCTTGTAAGACCAAAGGGTTATTTTAAAAGTTTATATTAGAAATGGAATAAAGACATAAAAAAAGCCATCAAGAAAAAAAATTGCTAGTCATTAAATATTTCTATTGTGCAAGGGAAATAAAAAACTACAAAGTGCGAGTCGAACTCGGATGGAGAAGGTTCCGTACTATAAATTATCGCATTAATCCGTGGTGATATGAAGTAACACATTCTATTCAATTTTCTTTTCACTACTGTTTTTCCAAAGGCATTTAAGATAAAATTTTTCATATAAACTATGAGTGAAGTCATATTCCGTATGTGTGTGTGTGTGTGTGTGTGTGTGTGTGTGTGTGCACGTGTGTGTGTGTGTGTGTGTGTGTGTGTGTGTGTGTGTGTGTGTGTGTGTGTGTGCCTGTGCTGCTGGACGCGCGCTGGGTGTGTTTTTCTCATAAACGAACCTATTTATTTGACATGTCACATTATCCAAGATCTTTTTAAATTCGCTAATTGATTTTGCAAAATTAACCCCACGATCAGAATTCTCTTATTTAACCTATATGTTCGTAATAGAGTAACATAAAACCTATTTAATTTTATGTTACTGCCTTTCAATCTTTTTTATTTGAGTAAGAATGTCGTGAAAGTATTTTTTGATAACTATAAAAATGACAGAGTAATGATTTTTTTTAATTGATCTTTAGAGAGAGAAGGCACTAGTTCGCCATTACGTCATTGTTTACTAGACCCATTTAAAAATAATATTGAACTCCATTTTGTGAGAAAGAGATGGCACAGAATTTTGGGTGGTCATTGTTTTTTTAACGGATGTTAATATTGATTTAATTTTTAATCATCATGTCTAGTGAGCTTACATAATTCTTCAACAAATATAATATTCTAAATATGAGTAAACAACCCTGTTCAGTCACCTAAATATGTGTATGTACCAAAACACATGTTTCTTCGTTTAGTAAATTAAAACAAAACGTGTGGCACTCGGGGACTGCCGCGGTAAAGCTATTGCATAGCGTTTTTTATCAATTATGCAATTATAATTATTTATTTATTTATGCAGTATTTTTTTCTTTGATATAAATTAAAGTTTTTCATCACTTTCTTCATTAATAAATGCACTTTGTTTATTCGTATTTAAAACACTTTATACACAAATTTTACGCGTATAGCTATTCATCAGCAACTGCTATTCACTATTGTACATAGGTACACCTATGTATACATATATACCTACATGTATACTTACGAGGCACATGCGGTGAGTGTGGCATTATGAAGATATGATAGATACCTATACACCTATGTACTTTCTCACAAACAGCTTCTTACGTATTCGTCCGATTTCGGAGCACCTCGTCTCGATCCGTGCGAGATTCGTACAGTCGTACCATACACATACACGTTAAGCGAACGCTCGGCCGAGCTACATGGTAGGCGGAGTGGGGGGGTGTTAGGTTTTATTTTCGTTACGGAATTTCTTGATTCGGTCGCCGCGCTCAAAGCCCGCGATAAAAGCTGTGCAATAGCTTAAACAAATACGCTACGACAGGTAGACAAACAGACAAACACATCATTGATCCCTAACGGCTATGTTATTTTTTCGGATAAACGGAAGGTTAAAAACAAGATATTTCCTACGAATACTGCGAAAACAGTAATTGTTTAGAAAATTGGATTAAATAAAGATCCATTTTTGATGCGTTTAACAGCCTTAATTGTATATTACAAAATTATCTTTTCTAGTAATGAAGTCGAATTAATAAAGTAGTTTCACTTTTAAAAACCTTACCTAACTCCCATGAATATCTTCACGAAACAATATTGAAAAACTCTCATTCTATAAATAAAAAAAAAGTAATATAATAAACGTATTGTCCGTTGTCGTGTGTGACTGGTGATCCGAAAAGCTACGATCTCTTAAAACTCCAACAAACTCATGTCGATGGCCTTTTGTACATTGGAAGAAGACGGTAAAGAAAACGTCCATTTTCATGGATAAGGTATTTTTTGCACATGAAAAATCTTTCACGTATTATTAATTAAATCGTTGACAATTAAAACTCAGTTTGATCTTCGTCCTTTCTTAAATAATTCTGGAATTTTTTTTTTAATTTGCGTTTTAAAATCAAAGATAAAGATTAAATAGAAGATTGATTGTAATAAATAGATTAGTAACTTTAATAATTTATAATACATAAACATAATATATTGACAATAAAGAACTTCATAATCGTATAGCGACAATTTCGAATTCGTAAGCGTTTAAATTTGTAATAACAACTTAAATGAAATTATAGTTATAAAGGTTTTTCATTTTATTTATTTATTCAGCTTTATAGCGTTGTAAAGTGATTTGTTTCTAACCAAGTTAATAAAAAAATATTAAATGAGTGGTGTCATAGGACACCAGAATAGAACGAAGTTCTTTATTATAAAAATATAAGTTCTATTCGGGGTATAAAGAAATAATTACTCGGGTATACAATTTTTATTATGATTTTTTTATATTACTTTTTATTCATTTTAATTGTATAATTAATAACAGTAATATTTAAATTGATGTCAGAGAAATTAAATATTGTTATTTTAAACAAAATTTAATTCTAATCAATAATCTCATAAATAGAACAAAATTTAAGTAATAAGAAAACATAAGCCTCGCTTAGATCATGAAACATTAGTGCATTGATATAATAATAATAGCAAATTGCAATGATAATGACAGTCATCACGTAGACTATACGTCAGACACTGTACAGCCATCATATATAGACTAGACTATACATAAAAAATCTTACGCTTTTTTTTAACGTTACGGACGTTTTTTGCCGGCTAGGGTACCCTCCGCAACGCCCCGTAAGGAACTTCGTTCCAAAATTGATTGCAGTTTCTAAGATCAACCCACTACTCATGCACAGCCTCTCATAATCTTTTTATATCAAACCGAAGGGCTTGGATTGTTAGCGCCTCAACGCTAGTCCAGTTAGGGGGTTATCTATTATTAAAATGTAAGACTGGTCTTTATTGAATTTTTTTATCTGTCATTATTTTTTGATATTGTTTGTCACAGCATCAAGAAAACCTAGCAGATTTAGATATAGACTATTTCATCATACTCTTTTACTATAGGCATAGGCGGTAACACTGAGAAAAAAGTAAAACTGTCTTTTATAAGTTATGTTTCTATTATGTGCTAGAGATAATTTCCTTCCAATTAATAGCAAATTAATCTCATTCGACGTAGACAGTTTATTTACTAATGTTCCTTTTAGAGAATGCTTAACAATTATAAAAGATAAGTTAGAAAAACAAGAACTACATCCAGGCGAGAAGGATGATATTTAAAAATTAACGGGATTGTGCATGACTCAAAATTATTTCCGTTATAATTATCAATTTTATATACAAAAGGAGGGTCTAGCTATGAGTTCACCTTTAAGCCCATTAATGGCCGAAATTTTTATGGATGAAAGCACATGGTAAACAATAATAATATCCTGTATTATTTTAGTTATGTTGACGATATTATCATATGTTAGTTGGGTAATTCGGTAGAATTAGATCTGTTTTAAAATTATATTCATAGTATATAATTTTGAAACAGGACCCCAAAATTCAATTAAACTGTAAGAAAAATTAACAATTCTATATTTTTTTTAGATTTGAATTTAACTAGAGAAAATAATACAGATGAATTTAAAATATACAGAAAACACACTTGCACGGATACTACAATACCCATTTCTTCTTGTTGTCTATGACAACACAAATTAGCGGCTTATAAATCTCATGATACATCGGTTATTCATCATACCCCTTAACAATCAAAATTTCTCATTGAAATTAAATACCACTTACAATATAGTATTGGCAAATAGATAAAGTAGAAAATGTATTGATGAACTCATTAATAAAAAGCAATAAAGTATTATAAAGAGGAGTATCTATTCAACACAATCAAAAAACCAAAAGAAATATGTAGCTAGTTTGACATATCATGGTGCAATTTCGGAGAAAATTTATAATTTATTAAAACAAACATAATACTTATACGGCCTCTTTAAAACAAACAACAATTTAAAAACTTTATGTAACAATAAAGATAAATTGCACAATATTACAAAATCCAGAATTTATAAATTAACTTGTGATGAATGTAAATCAATATTTATAAAATAAACCGGACGTTGTTTTCAAACTTATTTTGGCGTTTAATAATAATAAATCAGACAGATCCCATTTTGCTAAACACCTAATAGAAACCGGTCATAAGCTTAATAACGATCACAATTTCGATGTTTTGCATGTGAGTGAGAAGGGGTTACGTTTAAATGTTTAGGAATACTTCGAAATTTTAAAATATTAAGATTATAATAATATGTTCAATGACTAAATTAACATTTATAAACCGCCATTATTGGACGCTTGCCTGTAACTATTTGGGTAATGGTTGGTGATGATTAGTCTGTGACATTTGACAGGCATGTCTATTGGTGGTGGTCTGTGGCTACTGGTAAGGAAGCTTTCGTCGCTCTATAACCATCACATGACAGCGTTTCACTTAACGAGGTTGTGTCCGCATGTGTCGATTGTTTTAAACACTCCTTACACCTTAGTGGATGTAACTGTCTGCAAATTCCTGAGGATATGCCTGGTTGGCATGAAACGTACGTAGAGATTATCATTGTAACGATTGGTGGATTAAGATAATTATAGAAAATAAAATTAACTCTTGCTTAGGTATTCGATATCTGTCAATCCTCTCGAATCAATATTCAATTCTTTTTTGGATAGAGATTCGTAGTGGAGAGGCAGATTCGAGGGTCATCGGTGGGTTGCATGCTGCATGTTAATGCATGTTGCAGGCAAGCGTCTATTATGGATTTCCACGAATTAACACCTCACACAATATCGAATCGATCGAATATTGAACATATTCAAACATGTCGTAAATGGGTGACGTCTGACCCTGAGTGTCCAAATCCGCTTTCCAATAACGCGTAGATTTTTATGTACTTTTTAAGAAAACCTCCATAAATTATGATTATTTTTTTAGAGAAGCTCGTCTCCTGTAGAGCCAACATCTAAATATTGGTGTTGCGTCAAAAATCACGACATGCGCAAAAGATTTTAGTGTATAGTGACAGATAATACTTATATATTTTGTTTATTTTCATACCATCCTTATTTTAAAACTTGTAAATCGTAATTAACTATTACTCAGAAAATATTAAAACTCTTATTTTATAAATATATAAGTTGATAAAAAAACAAAGCACCGTATAAGCTCTCCAAGCGCTCGTACATCTTGTTTCCTAACTCAACGTACAAGCCCGCTATAGTAAATTAATAGCGTTCATCGACCACTAAAATATATTGTGTGGTATTCTTTATGGTATAATTTTAACAGTTTTACACATCATTTTATGCTCAGTGTCGGTCACAAATCCAATTTTGAAAAACAATAGTAGACAAAATTTCACAATAAAAAAATTTACGGAAAAAATCTGATACATAAAGATAGGCTGTTAAAGATATTCCGATAAATAGACCAACGCTCTCCAATCTCAGATTTAAGTTTTGATCTTGTCTACGAAAAAATCTGCTACACAGTCAAGAAACGTCTTTATGTAGTTTGCATTACGTCAAAATCTACTTCTGTCACATTTTTAGATGTCAAAATAAGTGGTGTCTAGCTATAAAAGAATGCATTTTGGTATATATATTTACGACTATCGGTTACAATAAATATGTCAAATAAAAGGTTATAATACCAGGATTTAGGAATGGCTTACGGTATTTTTTTTTATAATGCGATAATACATCATAAACTCGCATAGAAGGACAAGGGAGCCTAGTATACCAATATGGCGCTCATTCGTTGATGTGCTAATCTACAAAATTAGCACCAACACTGCCTAGTCTGCTAGTTTTTTCACGCGTATTTGAGTCGTCATTGTCATTTAGAACTTGTCATATAGGTGCCATAATTAGTACCAGAAATGTTTGATATTTAAATCTATGCAATAAAAATAATGATTTAATACAAACTTACAAATTGAATAGTTTGTGGGTGTTTACAGTAAATTCAACTTTGATCTTGAATAACTTTGAACAAGTGGATTTATCATAAATATTTAAGAAATTTTTTTTTGGAGCGTTTAGTTTTCCATTAAAATATACATGGAGATTTTTCATACGGCGTATCATTAAGTAGTTACAAAAACGAGAAGAAGCAAAAATATTTTTTTTATCAATCGATTTGACATCTTAATATTTATTTTAAGAGATCATGTTCTAGCGGGCTTATTTTTTAAATTAAACGAGGACTTAAAACCTGCTTGTGAGTTTTTTTAAGTAAATAAAATGATAGCTGTATCTGATATTTTTTAAGAATCCGTAAAAGCTACTAAGAAATTTGAACAAAATTGATGTAGAGATAGTTGGAACGTAGTGAAAGGATGTATTTGAAGCTTCATTCTTAGAGTTTTTAAACTGATTTCGCTCAAATTATTGCAAGTTAATCTAATCATTGCGAACAGTGCTTCGATAAAATTTCGATGAAATTTTCCAAAGCGATAACTTACATCTTATACAAGACATATATATATATATATATATATATATATATATATATATATATATATATATATATAGCTTTATTGCAGGAATTAAAAATATATATATACACGCAATATTTGCAGTATACGGGAAACTTTAGCACATACGGGCGAAGGTAGGTACAACAATTAATATATGTGTTGTAATATGAACCACTACGAATCCCACACACACTGAACTGACACGAAGTAAGTTGACCCACAAAGTCTGAGGCATCGGCTAACGACACTGCAAAACGTACTAATAAACTAATCCTGAGATGCTCGGAGCCGAGAATAGAGTCGATTTTACAAACACGAGTATGAAAATAGAATGCGTTTATTTTTTTTATGTAAAGTGCATTCACTGAGAATAAATAAACTCCACAAGAAGCACATTGAACGCGGTCTAAATGGTAGACTCAACACGTCAATTAGAATTCCGGGCCATTCCGGACTATGATTACCACAAACAAAGTTTAAATCTCAATACAACGCTACCAACCGTAACTCACTCCGCTGTATTTTAGTATACTGAACTACAATTATATCTCAAAATTAATATTTTTCTTTATATTACTAGATATACACTATTGACAGATTTCGTGTTTCTTCAGAAACACAAAAATATAAAACATCGTTTTATCTTTCCCGGAAAATATTTCAGATGTTTTATGACTACAAAACGTTTCATGTCATTCGAATGCCGAACTTATGAAGTGAGATGGAAACAACATCCTTTCGCACATTTTCGTTTATATATTTCCATAACAATAATATAAAGTTACACCTGTTTCCCAAAAGGGTAGGCAGAGACCAAAGAATTCCACATCGTAGAATCTATACATATCTCTCTTTCTTCACCGACATCCATCAATCGTTAGGGCGACCCTTGCCAACCCTTTTATCACACACATTCGCTCTATAGATTTATTTTGTTTGTCTATTTTCATCCGTCCCTTATAAATGGCAAGGCCATTAAAACATACTTTTTAATACTCTATTCACTACATCCTCTGAAACTACACCATTCTCTGACATTACTATTCTTGTATTTAGCTTTCTAAAGCACTTCACACATAGTAACCCAAGGATCGCATTTCCACTGCATTGTGCCTTACTTTTATATACCTATCTTCGTACCCAACTTTGACTAATATGTATTAATAAAGAGACCGTATACAATAAACATACATTAGAATGTGTGTTCATGGTTTGTATTTTTATATCATACAAGCCATAGTAAGTTGACTTACTGTGGACACACGTCAATGGCTACTTAGAAATACTCCCTCAGTCTATTATTTACGTCCGTAGTGACCATATTGACAAAAAACGCATTGTACTTGTAAAACAAACCCCTCTATTGAATATCTTGGACTTTAAAACCTTGGCCCGGTACGGGTTGGGGGCTGCTTTCAATCGTTGTTGCGCACGGCGCGACAACTTTTGAGAGGAACGGCTTAACGTGTTCTCGGAGACAAAGAGTAAGTCGTTTAAATTGACTTGGAGGTTCGATTCCTGATAGTATTGAAAATTCAGTATTGCGTAATATTTGGCGGCGATTATTTTGCTGATTAAACCATATTCCAAGAGATATGCGTAGTTAAGAAAAAAAAGGAATATATAAAGAAAAAATTATCTGAAATTCCTGCCCCACGGTGTAAATATAAATAAGTGCGCTAAAATTATTCTTGTAATCATATTCATTTTAGTTCATAAGCATACGGACAGACGGACAGACATACATACAATACATCAACACAATACGCATACACATACATGCAATACAATATATATATATAAACCGACTGAGTATCTTCTATTGATTTCCGCTTCTATAAACTTATCGTTTATATTTCATAGGATCATGTAGTGTCTCAGTACATATTTTAAGCGATGTCTAATTATATATTTTGGCATCTTCAAACATAAATCGTATGAGGTAAGAAAGTACACGTGAGATCTTCATATAGCAGTATATTTGAAAGGTTTTCTCACGTACATTCGTTACCGACTGTACCGACTAGCAAACATTGGGTGTGAAGTGGATGAATAAATATAGATACCCGACGGGTTGACCATTTCTCCCAGTCATCTTCGAGATGGTCGTTTTACCAAGACGGCTTTGATTTTCATAATTTCATTACCGAAGACGCCTTCCGTTGGATAAAAATTTTGTAATGATTTTCTTTAGCACACTATCGATTTTAAAATGCTTTTTTGTTTTTCGTTTCTAAGAAAATATCTGTACATAAATAGTTCATAGCTGTAATACAAATTGAGAATTGTGTAAATAAGTGTGTTTAAATATGCTAATATCCTAAACTACTCGAGGTATTTTCATATGGTTTTTGCAGGTAGGTAACTAGAGCGTAGTTTGAGGCAATATATAGGTTTTATCTTATCAAAATCGGCTCACAGAATATAAATTGATTTTTAAAAATAACTTTTACGCACACGAAGTCGCGAGCGCGGCTAATATAAGAATCTAATATCTTTTTTATTCAGACAAAGAAACCTGATTTTTCACAATGAAGAAATCTCGCAATGGAAACAAATAGTTCTTTATTTGTCGTTTAATAGTTTGCTATTTAATAGTTGATACGTCGCTATTGCATTTCGAATAGTACTTTTTTCGTAATACTTAAAATTATCAAAAATCTTAACTTCTTAATAACTTCTACAAGACAAGATGAAGATAAAATCTTTACGACTTTTTTGATTGACGTTTGGGCCATGACATTCTTTGGTTCATATTAAAAAAGGATTGGAGGCGTTAACTTAGTTAATGAAACTTGTTCCGAGGCATTATCCTAGATGAAAATCAACAGTGTGATTGATCTATTTTATAAGCGTGATTGGCCAACTGAGCTATGCTGTTTTTGCAAATAGGCAAATTGAAACATAAACGTAGATTGCAACAGCGAAATTGTTTTATTTTACCCCATTCTCATATTTATTACCAAAAAAGAGCTATTATACACTAAACTACAAGGATAAAATAAAAGCTCATTGTAAAGAAAACATTGTATATGATTAAGATATTTAAGAAAATATTAATTTTGTCTGTAAAACATTAAGCTTTCTTCAAAGTTGGATAATGCCCAACACAAACGTGACAGAAAAATGCAAAGTAATTTTTAAAATAGAACGCTTAAAATAATAATAGAAGGGAGTAATGATGAATCGAAAAATACATTGAAACTCATCTCCATCACTTAAAAACATCATGATTCTTGAAAAAAAAAATATTCGATGGAATACATTAAAGTATGACACTAAATAAAATAAACGTGGAAGAGTATATTGTTGGTTTTATTTTTCTTGCTTTTTTCGAATCATATTAAGTTTCAATAAGAATTTACGACATTGACCAAATATTATTTTAGCTTATTTGTTTGCGCATACATAACATTTTGCAGACGTTGGACATGGAAAAAACTTAGATATTTAATAAAACTTAAAAAATTGTAGAAAAAAGTGATGATATACGAAATTGAATTGTTGAATTTGCAAAAGACCGATGACCTCAATGACATCTATAATATATCTATACCTATATAATGAAAATAGGTTGTCTTTGTTCGCCAATCCCGTAAAAACTACTAAACGTATAGACATGGGACTGGGACCATTCGATGCGGGATGATTTGTAGATGGTTCTAGGCTACTCATTTTTCGAATTCCGTAAATCCTACGCCATTTTATTTATAAATAAAAATTACCCGGCGAAGCGGGCGGGACAGCTAGTTATTAATAATTATAACCTCGATATATTTTTTATTATATCGTTATTACGACACAGTTGGTATTTGTTTTTAATAAGTGTTAGAATGAGGGCATATTTACCAAACTGATGAAAAAAAAAGTATTATTTCATTCAAAGGCGCTACTGAATCAATCCACACCTCACTTTAGACAACATCAACATTTAGTAAAATTTTAAAAAATTCAACTGTTATTACATTTGAGAATAACAGTCCAATCCACTAAACGTGCCATGTTGGGGTTGAGCTTGTGCAATATATTTTAGATGTTTGAGCGGATTCATGAGATATGGTGGGAGTGTTTTACAATTTCTCCAAGGCGTTTGATCTCAAAAGTCTGAACGGTAAATCACTTCATTAAGGGCTTATGGAACGGACACTTGGCCTTCTAAGATTGTATTTAAAATACGGAGTTCAAGGAGGCGATTACAACATAGTCTGGACGTGTAGTCCGCACGAGACAAGGATCGGTCCTCGGTCCTTTTCTGTTTTTAATTTAAATTAACATCCTATCTGGTTCTATTGGTTTTATAACGATATGTATAAGATAATACTATCTGCAGATAAAACCTTATTGTTATTCAAAGTCAACAACTCGCCTGTGATAACCTAATAATGGTCATTTTCAAAGTTTTTTTATGGTATAATTGAGGGGAAAACGAGCTAGCAAACCATTAGAGAGTAGACGGTTACCAGGAACGGTAGACATCAGCAACCGAAGGAATACCGTGCGTCACTAGCCCCTTGCGAGGAAATAGGCTATCTAATGGAGGAAGTATCAGGATTGATGAAGGAAGAGAGGAAGGAGCGAACCATCGAAACTCTCACTCACTGGACGAAATACAACAGCTGAAACTGCAGCTTCACGTACGTATTCTGTGAGAGTGCGGTATTTAAGCGGTCGAGTCGGTCCATTTTTGCCACAGCCAAATTAGTCAGAGAGTGATTACCGCAGTATAGTCGGAAAATGGTTATCTGCATATAACTTACTTCCTACTAAAAACGTAAAGTGTTTAGGTCTGAATATAAAATACGAATCTACTATTATTTCAATCAGAAATTGGAGTTTGTTATGAGTTTATCGACTGTATTACTAGGAGCGACGCTGGATAACAAAGTACAATAGAATCCATTGACAGCAAGTTGATAAAAAAACTTAGTTCTACAGCCTTGACAGTTAAAAAGATAAAAAAGTTGTCGGATATCCAAACAGCTAAATTAGTTTAGTTTGATAGTTTCCATGGGTTGATACCGTATAGCACCTCACTCGACACATGCTGTAGATATTGACAGAATTTTGTTGCTGAAAATCGGGCGGTCCGTCTAATTTAAAAACTGGGATCTGGAGTATATTTTAGGACTAAGTTTGAAAAAATTTGATTCTTAATTTACCTCAACTTATGTACAAAAATTTAATAAAACTAAAATATAAATTAAAAATTAAAAAAATAACAATCCGTATAAACACAATATAGTACGAATACGAATTTATTTAGAGGGCTCTCTTTGCATAGTCAACAATGTCCTGAAGATATACAAAACTCACCTTTATACAAATTTAAAATACTAATTAAGCAAATACGAAGTAAACATATTTAAAAGACAAATAGACATAACCAGCTCGACTTCTGTCAGTTTTTTTTTTCTTTCTATAATTGATATATATTTGTTTATGATCGTATACAATTATATTTGAAAAGAGCCACTCTCAAGTTTTTTGCTCGTTCTTTTTTGTGAGAAAACTACCTTGAAACCGAGTGGTAAATGGTGAATTAATAGATTCTTAAAATATTATGACATATAATATTTCTAATGTTATAAACCTATGGAATGTGATGTGATTGTATACGTCAAACATATACATACCTAGAAATAAACAAATAATGCGTTCACAAAATATTGGAGGATATCAGCCTTCATTCTACTTCGAAACAGGTAATACGATTTTAATTAAATGCAAACGGATCGTCTTACAATGAAACAGTTTCAATACTATCCGTCAGTGGTTACAAAGTAGTCAAAAAGAACACGTCGTGAAGGGAAGTGCAAACAAGGTCAACGCACTTGGAATACAAGAAGCGTGATTCACGTAAAACCACCTAAAACCTACACTTAGATCATTTCATATGCGACGCGACAAAGTCCTAAAACCTGAGTTTCTCGTATGTGAGTCACCTCTCAGATCCGGCAACCGACTCACCTTAATATATGTTTGTATGCAGAATATTAAATGTCATGTTGAACGTTATATCCATACATTGTCGAAATACTTTTACGAAAATAAATTTCAGGCATTTCAGAAGTTCAACCAAAAGTAAAAGATATATTAGTTCATAATAAAGTAATTATAAATAACCATTAATCCAAATTGCCCTTAACCTTTTCCTGTATAACAACTGGAGGTGGTTAAGCCGATCATAATTATTCTAGTTATAGCACTAATATCATAAATAAAAAAATTATTTCAAACAGTACATCTTAATAAAACAATGAATTTACAGATAATTTGAATTAAAACAAAATAGAGGAACTAATAATAATGAAAAATATATCGTTTTTTTTTTTTTTGTTACAGCTTTGTTCCGTCATAGATATATACGAAATGTAGATCTGTCTATCCTTAGTTTATTGACCCTATTAACGACATCGACGAAAGGGAGAGAAAATTTTATAAGCACAGCAAACAGGATTAACATTACAAAACGATATTGTGCTGTATGATCAAAAGCTATAATGCAAAAAGGAATGATATTTTTTAAAGATATTTCAAGAACATGTTTCCTAGGGTGGGCTCGAAACAGGTTTAACAGGTAAACCTACCTACAGAATGTCAAATACAGTACCACCGATTGTGGATTTGGTCACAAAAGAAGATTTATACGCCAGACTCTCCCGGCTTATATTCAAGTCTCCGTAGGATTTAGATAGGTTTTCCTTCACGAAGCGGAATATGAGCGTGACGTCGCACTCCGTGACCGACCTCCGCACGACTGTATTCACAATGATATCTCATCTCAAATACCTAGACTTGAAGCAAAACCGGCTAACGCGGAGGAGCAGTAATAGATTTAAATCTCCATGTATGTTATGTATGTATATATATATTCGTAAAGCCTTGCCACCTTTTGGATTTGGATTGAAAATATGAATGAATTTTACTTTTTATGTTACTTCGAAAATCATCCTATATAAAAACACATAGATATTAAATATTTCAATCTGCTTTTTGTATGCCATCACTCTTTCTGTATCATTCCTGACAAGTTTTTGCATCGGTCGCTTCACAAGTTCTGTAGTTATTTCCTGTTCCACTCGCAACTCTGATTACAATATCGCACTCGGTTGCAGTCCTACTTATTCAAATTGATGAAATTGTATTTCTAAGTATTCCCAGTAGTGTGTTAAATAACATCTCAGCTCAACCGATCGAGCACTCAAGGGTACCATTATAAATTCGACGTAAATCAGTTTCAATGTAATTTTTAGTATTTCTTGTAAGATTAGAACATATTTTAAGACATTTTTATATCAAATGTATTAGAATGTGCTCCCAAGCAGTATTGGTTATTTGTATTAATAAGAACAGAATTGAGATATGTATACAATGTCTAAAAAAAAGGATAATAACAATCAATTTATTTTCCAGTATGAAGCAGTACAGTTATCATCAATCAGTTATCACCAATGCTATTTTAAATTCCAGGATCAACCGGCTTAACATGTTCTTTAGGACACGAAGGTTTAATTTGACTTAAATTAAAATCTGATCGGTAAATTGTCGTGGTCAGGATTCAAACCAAGTACCTTCCGGTTCGAAGGCAACTCTCGATCGCCCAGCCACCGCTACTCATTCAGATGTACATTAAAAAAATGTATAACTAATAATAATCTGAGTTCTATTCTTCATGTCTTAAGCTTCGAATATTTAAGATATGATGATAATAAGGCTATGATTTTTCAATTAATAAACAATTATTAGAAAATCAACCCTCAAAGCATCCATTGAACCGTCACTCTTGTTCCTACTTCTACTTCTAAATATGATGAAACTTCCATACAAATCCCTCCTTTTTCATTCGGTGCTTGTACACATTACAAAAGGTGAAAAGGTGACGGCTATTCACAATTTCATGTAGTCAGCTTCAACAATTAAATGCTCCGCAAGTCAGGACATGCACGTCGATGTGTATAAACGTAGGTCTTTTTATATGCACTGAAACTTTGTTACTGCCCAAAACATGATAGGTAGAATAGACATTATTTTATTGAGGTCGCGCAACTAAATAGTAGTGGGGTAAGTCGTCTGTCTTCGCGGTCCCTAGCTCCTTCCATCTCCAAAGTTTATGCAGCAGTTCTATCTATTTAAGCAGATACAGCATCTAAGTTAGATCACTATACGGTTGTTGAGCATCTCAAAGACGCGATTAGCAGGAAATTTCTGTTTCTTCAAATCTCTACTGTTAATTGTAAAACCTAATTAAGCATAATTAATTGTTCGCATTTTTGTCGCATGTTTGTTTTCATAATTGCAAAAGAATGTAATTATGAAATTTACTTTTATCCTAACATCTTTAACCATTTTCTCTTCTTCATTTACTTTCATACCGACCATATCGCTCAGCAAAGGGCGGGCGACGGCCGGTACTTAATATATATTTCGCCAACTGTAATCTGAACCCACATCGTATCTATAGCGAACGAGCAATCCTTTGAACCGAAGGTCGCCGGTTCACTTCTCTGCTTCCGCCGAACCAGACTAACGACGTGATCCGTCACGACATGGACCCAATTAAGTTAATTGGACGGAACGACATATTTTAAGGCAAAGTATACATTGAATATTTTTTTAGTACTCGGAGAACAATGCGTGCAAGTTTTGCGATGAGAAATTTTGTGATACACAATACATACATCGTATTTAACAAAAAATTTATTCATACGGACAAAACTTATACCAAATGAATCACAAAAAAGCAAAAAAAAATCAAAAACGTTAAAAAACCACATCGAGGCTTTAGTAAAGTATCAATTTCCAAGCCAAAAGTTAAGAAAATCTCTTTTAATTGTTAAGGTTGAAGATTTCAGATAACTGATAAAAGGCAGGTTTACAGAAGATCAAGAATTGAAAGTTGCAAAACAATCCTATACATTTATCGTCTCAACTTTCTAACTGATAAGGCCGAACAAATTGAAATGATAAAGTAGTTTTACGTCGTTGTTTATATTCAATGAAATTATATGCTGATAAATAAACCAAGACAGTATAATAGTTCAATTTAAAATCTTTCCAGGTAGTCTCCAGATACTTTTTTCTGAATACTAAATGTATGTTGCATCCACATGGATGTACGTTAGCGTATTTTTTTGATATCATACTTTGACAAGGCATTTCTCTTGATCACACCGAGCTCGATGCATGTCAAAGTTAGCCTAAAACCATTCCAGGATGTGACAAAATAATATATGACGTGGCATTCATTCGTTGCTAAATTTATCATGATTAGAACGACAAACAGACGGATTTAATTTTTTAAGTCGTTTGTGGTGTTAATAACGTGACGTGATGTTTACGTATATAAGAATAACGGAGACGCCCTGTTTCAAATGAACCATAAATTAATACAAAGTGGTGCATCAAACTTTTTCGTAAACTTTTTTCATCAGCATTTTGAATTTTTCATAAAAAATCATTAGAAATTTTCCAAATTTTAATTCATCATACAAAAACTCTGTAATACGAGAGGCGTTCAATAAATTCTCGGTACAGATACGACCCAAACTCTTTTTGTACGTTTTTAAACATGATTATATGTAAAATAAAATTGGGAAGAAACTATTTGGTTTTCTGTAAATAATGAACATAATCGCTACGCCAATGTGAGCAATTTTGCGTTTTTGGCGAAACGGAAGTAGCGTACGTTATTAAATTCTTACCAGATAAGCCAAAAATGCATTAAAGGGAAAATGGATTCTATTTACGAGAAGTCTGCCCCTTCGTTATCTTCTATTCAAAAATTTGTCGACTTAATTTAAACGTGAGACGCAGAACATCGAAGACGACCCTCGTGCCGTCCGGCCTCCGGAAGCCCTTTCATAAGAAATCGAAGGAAAAATGGAGAAAATCATCCTGGAAGATAGTCAAGTGAAGGTCAAATGGATAACTAAGAGAGTTAGTTTTTTCGGTCGATACCATAGATAACATTGATGATTGATGACCATTGGTCATCGATGACTCACTTTACATGTTAAAGTTGACAGCAACATTAATGTCACAAATTCTAACGCCGCAGCATAAGTAAGCGCATGTGAAATGCTGACTACAACTTTTTGGAGTTATGTACGGATAATCTGGAAGCAGACCTAAAAGGAAGTATTAATGAGGATGAAATTCTTCAGCATTATGACCCCGAAAGCAAGAAAGCTTCGACGAAGCAGCATATCAGAGAAATAAATCATTCCGAAAAATTCAAGGACTTTCCTTTAGTTGAGGTCACGGCTACCATCATTTAAAATTATCATAAAACATTGCTGATAGACTATACAGATAATGGTGTCAATGTCATGGGAGTATATATCAATATTCTACGGCAATTACAGCCATTGTTAAAAAGGAATTTGTCAAACATGTGTTGTTTCTGCATGATAATGCTTGTGCTCACGCCACTCAACGGCAAAGGTTGCCTTGTATGGCTGCTGGTTCGCAAAATGCGGACTTAGAAGAGAACGTTTTATTTGATATTATAAACCTCACTTATACATACTCACTAACGACTAGTTCACGGTATAATGGCTGCTAACTTCTAAAAATGAACCCACACAGGACGGGTGTTAAGGATCTTACGATATTCTATATTTCTATAATTTCACATGATTCATAAACTTATATTTACTACGTGTTTCACCAGACCAATAACATCACTTAAGTAATTATCAATGGATTTGAACAAAATTTTGCTTTTATTTCCCCTATAATATTTTATAAGATGCTCCATTATTACTCGTTAACTTGTAAAACTTGTAATCATCTGTGATAGTTTTCCTTTTAATTTGTATATACTATTACTGAAGATTTTCCCACATATCCTATAACAACCATTTACCTGGCAGGAAGAGGAGACATTTTACTCTCATAAAAATTAGCAACTTAAAGCTGAATATTTCGCAAACTGATCCCAAGATCGAAGACACCGTTCCCAAGGCCCGCAACATTTCTGAATGATCTATCAAACGACACCCCCACACCATGGAATAGACGAGGAAAAAATTCATTACCAATTTATGTGTAGGGGAGACACCCAAAAAAAATTCTTTTTTCTGTATTTTATTCTGTTACTTTGTCGGCGTGATCGGTACGTACAACAAGGTGATACATTTCAGAAGAAAGTTTTTCTTCTTCGGTGCTCAAGCAAAATGTCAATCCACATGCAAAAAAAAAGTTTTACCATAGACGAGCTATTGATTTCAATATTAATTACTTACTATCTTAATTTGATTTTTTCCAATTTAAAGTTTGTTTTAAAAAAATGCCTTTTTTCAAATTCCAAATGCTCAGCCACTTTTCATGACGTCGATATGTTGTTTGTTGGATTTTATACGGAATTCCACGGTCTTCAAAATCATTTTTAGAAGTTTTTGATGTAGCTTACGCTGGTTAACTAATACTCGTAGAAGCTGTCAAAACACGTTTTTCGAAAAAAATTTGTTTTTCTAATTTTTTAATATGTATTATGAAAAACATATGTATTTATAGGAAATTAAACTTTTTCTATAAAATTTCTAAGTCCAATTTATTCCAACCCATGATTTTTATGTTACAGCAATTTTTGTAATTGAAAATGTAATAAATTACGTATTATAATATACGTTGCTATCCTATTTTTCTGTTATTTGGTTAGTTTGTTTCCTTATTTTTAGATTTATAACAAGTCAAATAAAAATGTAGAAGATTTATAAAAAAGACAAATAAAATTTTCAAATTCTATTTTTCCATTTTGGATGAACGGACGGACATGGCGATACAATAAGAGCTTCTTGTTAACATAGAACCCCAAAATTATTTCCGAGGGAACCGATGTGCTGACGAAACACTAAAAACCACTGTGTCATTTTCATTGTCATCTTGTTTCATATTGACAAACAGAACGAAAACTACTTTTAAACGAGTTTAAACAAATTGTCAGATCCAACAAATGAAATGAGATAAGGGTACTAAGTTGAAAAATAAGTGAAAATTACATATACCATTTGTTTGTTCTCATATCTATACCAAATATTCATTGAACACCCCTCGTAACCAAACTCAATACACAAAAGCTTTAAGTGAAGAACAAACGCCTGACTTTTCGAACAAGTGGGAATAAAACGCATTTTTTGTTTCCAATTTCTCTTTTCTTTTTTTTTCTGTTCTCCTGTACGTCATTGGCCATCTCTTCTAAAAAAATTCTAGTACTCATCTGAGAATTCCGATAAAGAAACAAATTTGTTTAGTGAAAATCATTTAATTTCTGCTTCATATAGTAGACATAACTTATTAAAATTGACATATAACTAGAAAAAAAAAACGTGCTAAATATATACAAATAAAAATCTACAGTCAACGAAGAAAACAACTACAGTTGAAAATTGTTTTCCCTCATTGCAGCTTCCATACGAGTCGCGGCAAAATACTTACTATTTTGTAAGATACACCTTAAGCAGTTTCGTGCTAAAGCGTTTATTGGAAAACGAAGTTTAAGTTTATATAGCGCTCTTAAGGAATGACGTCACAACTTCATAATGCCTTTTCTCTTTCTCTCTCTCTCTCTCTGTCTAATTGAAAATTTAAACCTGTCGTATATCAGTTACTTCACAGTTATCTAAATTATTTTCGCCATTTCACTCTTTCTTGAACAAATCTAAGTCGAGCACGGTAATCGAATTAATATAATAAAAATAATTAAAAGAAGCGTCCGTCACCGTCATATAACATCATATTTTAGATAATTACAAAATAATCACCATACAAAGCGTATAAATGTTCAATTAAACAAAAAGACAAGATTATGGGCCTGCAACGTCATTCTTTAGCAGCGCCATATAAACTTAAAGCCTGTTTTATAAGAAAACGCTCTGGGAATTATTTTTCTATACATATATAAGCGAAATACCACAGACTGGCTGACTGACTACTAACTGACTCATCACGAGATCCCCGAAACTATAAGTCCAGTTGACTCGAATTTTGGTATAATTACTGTTTTCGGGATAGGTTTTACGCAAATTCTATAAAAAAAAGTCATCATTTTATTTCTACGCGGGCGGAGCCGCGGGTAAAAGCTAGGACATATATGTATATAAGGCGGATCTAGCCTTCGAGTAGGGTAGGACGGGGTCACACATACAAGGTTCAGTGAAGACTAGCTCTAATCCAATGATTACAATAGTAAGACGTTGTAAGAAGTAATTCTTGTGCATCTGAAATCTGAAAGTGTAAATGAGTCGCGTGTATTCAATGCATACGGTAAAGAAAATAGGGGGAAAGGTGAAAAGAGGCCGAAACTACTGTTTTTAAAATTATATATGTTCGGTTGACACTAAAAGTTAAGTTTTTGAGCCTAACAAAAATTTCTATGAGTTTTTCTATAATTTAATTTTTTCTTTGAGGGTAGTTAAAACTATTTCATCATGAGCGTAAACTAAGTTTTCTTTGGCAGCAGTTAATTGGTTTTAATTTTGGCTCGTTTACCGTACTTAATCAATATTTGATTGTTCTAAAAAGGTTGCTTTTGTTATACATATAATGGAACTGTCACACAATATGATATCATTTTAGGAATTACAGAAACTACATAATTGCATGATTTAGCCGTGGAACCCAACAACGAGAAATGCACAATTAAAAAAAATTGAACTCAATTTGCGTTATGTGCACATTCGCCATGCTGTATTCGCAAGTTTATTCATCACTATCGATTTGATTGGTGGACGATAAGAAATCTCCAAAAATGCGAGACCGAGTCTAAACAACAATTTATCAAGGTAATCAACGTATGCCAACCCAAGTATAAGTGAAATTCTCTGTGATAACCGCATCAGCTTATCTTCTGGAAGCGCACATAAAGTAGTTTTATACATGTAATTAGATTATTCTCCGTACTTTTTCCACGAGCAATGATATATGATGCTGTGAACATTATACTGAAAAAAAAAATAATGGCAAATAAATATATTTTTTGTTCTCACGGATCTAGTCATAGACTATAACCAGTTCCGAGACAACGGCGTTGGCCTTTGCTTCTTTTCCGAACGGATATATAAAAAAAAACGCCTTCTCCCCACCGAATTTCAGGGTATGTATTGATTACGTATATAGAGTGCAACTCGCCGGCGGCCGACGAGGCGGGCCGGGCCGCATTCCTTCGCCTCTCCCGCGCCCTCCGCCCTTCGCCCCCGGCCAGCGCACGCCACCTCCGCTGTAGTTTGTGCCACTTGCGGTTTTTTCTTTGCTTTCGAGCCTCTGATAAGGGCACGAGGAGTCAAGAATCTTCACCTCTTGGGAAATAAATTTGCATTCCTCTCTATTTTTGTTAAATACTATTTAATTAAAAAAATTATTTCTCTTAGTAAATACGTAGTCAATACTAAATAATCAACCCTGAAGTTGAAAAACATTTAAGTAATAACATACCTTTACATGTGTATAATACCTTATTATTTAAGCTGTACTTTAATGTTATAATATAGTATGAATGTACACGACGCGATAGCAAAAAACGATCTTGTTGTGATTGCTATATTTATTATAACAATGATTAATATACCTACCGATCATACACATACCACGTATTATAAAAAAAATGTTTTCTTTTCTAATAGTTATTTTTAATTTTTTAGGACACTTTTCGCTGATAAGTTTTTATTTCGTCGTGGACTTTTTTTAACATTTTCGTTTCATTTACACAGAATACTTTAAAAGTTTAACTTACAAAACAGAAGGTTTGCTAAAAATTATGACTATTTCTCAGTAGATTAAGGTGCTTAGATGATTTTCTTAAAGGGGAAATTATTTTATAATGATATTAGTGATAATTATATAAGCAATAATATGACTTATTAGAGACATCACCAATTCGTAAGTACGCCTCGCGGAGATTAATAGAATTATTTAAAATTTCTAACTTCTTCAATTGTTGCAATTTCTAGCTTACTTATCGTTCATCTAATATAATACTTTATATTAGACATTACATAAGACCTTTAGCATTTGTTAATACCTTAACGACCCTAGATATAAAAATATTAAAAGTTATTGTACTTTATAAGATATAATGTCATTATTACTAATAATAATAATAATATTAACTCACGCCTGTTTCCCAGAAGAGTAGGAAGAGACTATAGATTTCCACGTGGTGCGATCTTTGCATATCTCTCTTGCCTCATTGACATCTATTAATCTTTTCATGCCAGCTCGTCGGTATCGGGTGCGTAAAATTTGCTTTGTTAATATACCACCAGTACGGTCTGCATAGGATTAGGGTGACCCTTGCCGACCTTTCCCTCACACATATTCGTTCTATGTATTTGTTTTGTCAGTTTACTGTCATTCATCCTTTCCAGATGACCAAACCACCACAACATACCTCTTTCTACTCTAAGTCACTACATTTGTCTTTCCGAGATACTCCATACATACTATGCAGCGATCGCATCTCCACTGCATTGATCCTACTTCCATTTTTCTTCTGCAATACCCAGCCTTCACTACCATAAGGATATGGATTAGGATTCCGTCATAGATAGCCAAGCGCGTGTGTCGTTAGACACTTTTACTATTCATAATAGCGAGAAAGACCCTATTCACTTTATTTCCCGCATTCACTCTCCTTTCGATATCTCTGTCATGTTTACCATCATTTGTAAACAGATTACCCAAGTATATGAATTCTTTCACTTGTTCGACTTTATCACCTTCTATAAGTATATCGCATTCAGTCGTGCTTTCGCCCCTTTTAAACGTCATCACCTTAGTCTTACCAACATTTACTTTCTTACCCCTTTTCTCAATAGAATCATTCATTTTATTTACCATCTCCTGCAACTAGCACACCGACGACGCAAGAATTACATGGTCATGGGCGTATACGAAGCATTTGACAGAGAGCACATCCATCCTTAGTTCACACTCGTACTCTTTCAAATCATACAGACAGGTATCCATGAATAACTTGAATAGCCACGGTAAAGCTACCGTGACACCCCTGTAGGTATTAAACCAGTTACCGTATGCCCTATTTATTCTGACGCAAGCTCTGGAGACTCTGTATAGGGATTGCAGTACCTGTATTAATCCGCCACTCACACCATGGATGGATAGGGTTCTCCATAGATCCATTATTATATTCTTAAAATTAATAGAGCATTAACCATTTAAGATAACTGAAAATCACGATTTTTTAAAATTAATGACATAAACCATTCCATGACTCACGTAATTGTTTCGTAGATAGCGTGAAAAGCTGTTTTGTTATAGTTAGCTGTCTAAGAACCGTTTTTGAACTTGCATTATTAAAACGAAGAAATTGTTTTTTATAACATTTCAAGGCGCAGACGAGCGTACGAGCTACCGGAGACGCCGCTGTCACTGGTCGCTCAGGAGTCACTAGTACGTTACTGGCCTTTTTATGGTTAATAAGTAATTACAAAAACATAATATTTATTTCAAAATTATTTAATTAAATACGTAAAATTATTCGATAATAGAATCTCCCTCTAAGTCTATGATTTGTCTCCAGCGATATGGTAAAACGTGAATGCCCTGTCGATAATCGTCTGATTTTGATTGGATAAATAATTTTACATTCTCTTCAATATATTCAATGTTTTCAAATTCTCTAACATTTAAATTATTCTGTAGTGACTTAAGTAAGTAAAAATCTGTAGATACATGGTCTGGGGAGTAAGGTGGGTGCGGTAAATTTTCCAGGGTAACTCCAGTAACGTGTGATTTTAGCGACCTGCAGCCGGGCATTATCATGAGGAAAATAAACATATTTGTGATTTTTACCTTTTTTATATATATATTTTGAGCTAAGCGCTGTAACTGTTTCAGGTATAGTTTTGCTGCTACAGTCTAATTTTTAGCCAAAGACGTTACATCAAGGGCGTTACATTATAACGCCCTTAATGTCCCACCATACGCAATAAATAACTTTTTTTCGACTGTAATTTTTGGGAATCGGTTTTCAAATATCACCCTTCCCCTAGTCACCGTTTCTTGTGTGCGATGTTATGATACAAAACCCATTTCTCATCTCCTGTAATTAATTTACCAGCCAGTTTGTTGTTCGGCGGCGAGTGAGCAATTCCAAACAGACACTCAAACGTATCTACCGTTGTTTAAATGAGAGGTCATGAGGATCCCAAGAACCATATTTCCACACTTTTCCCAATTAAGTGAGATGTCTCGCTAAAGCGTTGTGATCATAGCTTAGTATACTTTCCATTTATCGTGTAGTAAGTTTTGGATTCCCTTCTACAAACCAAACCAAATGATGATTGTTCAATTCAGAGGGCCGACCGGTTCGCGGTTCGTCTTTGAGGTTGTGTTTCCCTTGTTTGAATTTGTCGAACCAGTTGTACGCTATTCTTTGACTGATCACATTTTCACCAAATGCTTGACATAACTTCGTAAAACATTCGTTAGTTTTAACATAACGGAAATCATAGGGTAGAAGACAGTACAATTGATCACGTGTAATATTAAAAGTCTCATACATTATTTTTATACTTTTATTTTTTACAAAAGAAATTTAATTAATGACACACATTATTTATTATTAAATAATGTGTGTCATTAATTAAATTGCGAATTCGGTTCTGTTTTCCATATAAATGGAAAACAGAACCGCACATTAAGAAACTCTCTGGTCGACCCATTGATTCATGTATGAACTTGTCTTTTTGCGCCGCTAGAAATAGTCGCAAATAAATTATTGCGCAATATTGAAAAGACTTATGCGATAAAACATAGAAATAAATGGGAGGTATGATGGAGAGGGGATTGGACCATCGGAACTCTAACTGACTAGACGGAACGCCACAGCGGAAACTGCTACTTCACGCCTTAATGTGTGTGAAGTGCAGTTGGTAATTGGTAGTGAAGTTGGTCACAGTATGACTCTACCATAAATTTCTGTATTCAATTCCATTCAGATATTCAAGAAAGAAACAGCAAGAAATACGAGAATACAATTTCTAACAACGAACATATTACAATCTCCGTTATGCCTAAACAATGATGATGAAATGATGAAACGAGGAATAGCGATCAAAACATCATCGAAACCCCACAGTTTCGTAACTAATTTACCTGTTGTAATGAATATACTTTAGTTATTCTAAATAACTGTATAAAAACTTACTTAATAGCGTTATAACTCAAAAGAATGTCACAGACTTAGTATATATTACGTTTTTTTTGTAAAGTTGAACAACATAGAGGCAAAAAAACTCCCTCACAATGAAAACAAAGTCACAACCAGACCCTAATTTAATACTACAAGTTCGTGAAAGCTTTCCCCTGGCAGGTGAAATTTCAGGGCCCAATTAGTCATGGTTATGTTAATTTTAGGTACGTGTTGGCCCTCCAGCAACAAAAGGGTATTAAAGGGACTTACATGGCCGACATGAATTACGAACTTGTAAAAGCTTTCCCTTGCTTCGATCCCGAAGCAAAATTGTCCTTGAACTTTCGGATTTTACTCTTCGGTATTTTTGATGATTACTTTCGCCTTAGATTTTTTTTTTAATAATAGTGAACTAAAAGCATGTTAATAGTTTAGGTATATAAATATTGTTTTTTTTTAAATCCATGATATAAATCGTTAGGTATATTCTAAAAATTAAAAACCAAAACTTTAATTAAAAGGCTCAAACTTATGATTCTGTAGAGAGCAAAGTAAAACTGGCGAAGTCGGTGGGCAACGCACAAAGAGCAAACTTACTGACTTATAGTCTGGAACTGTCTCCTCTTCGACTTGGCAAGGTATTACAGATAGACTTATAGATCTTTTTTCCTTCGATCTTCGTATCTTGATGTTTTCTGTTGTGATAATCGTCGGAACAGGTTGTGTATGGTAGAGCAATTACGGCCATTCATAAATATTAAATAGTAAACATTACTAACTAAAACTAGGTCAAAATTATTGGTTTATAAGAAAATCTTTCATTTTTTTCAAAACTTTATTTTGGAGATTCTTTAAAAACCACTTAACTAATCGATTGCATATTTCGAAGTTACTCGATAAAAATTGTTTTAAAGATTACTCAAAATCCAAGAGACCGTCAGAGATTAAACGTATAGGAAATCTAAAACAAAACTTTTTAAAAATCATCATTGATTCGTTTAAGAGCAATTTGATAAAAACAATTTTAGAATATTTTTCTTCTTCGAAAAATTTGTTTTCGATAGTTTTTTAGAGTTTCGTACGCTCGAATGAAAAAACCGAACCTTTACCTTAGATTGACCGTGTATCTATCTGTCCGTCTAATAAAGAAAATTTGTTCCAAGTCTACTGGACTGATTAAGTGGAAAAGTTGGTACACGTATAAATCTCTGTGACAAAAACACGGACATGTAACGTGAATAATTGAATTTTAAATATGGGAGTAACTTTCGTATCGAAATTGAAAATTAAAAAAAAAGAGTTTTTTAAACTACATACCGCGTGACATGTCAAACGAAAGATTATATCTCTGAAACTGCTAAGCGAAAGCTTGTGAAAAAGATACAGAATAGTTCTTTACTAGATTATAAGAAGATTTATAAAAAAAAAATTGTCTCGAGATATCATTGTCTATTTTTTAATTATATGTGCATAAAGTTACATTTGCAGTTTTTTTGTTACAAAAAAATGGTCGGATTAAAAAAAAACATTGTTGTTAACATATTAATCGCACGGAACCCTTATCGCGCAAGTTCAACTAACTGGTACTTCTTCTTATTCTTCGTACAATAGAATTAATTGCTTTTTGAAATAAATCGATTGTATTACTTTAAGAATTATTAAAAAAAACATTGTCCAGACTTTTCTATTTAAAGCTACTCAAAATCTAATTTACATAAGACGGTCCAAATTTCAGAAAATTTATAATAAATGATTTTAAAAAAATGTAAATGTTTGAATAGGTTGGTCCAAGCACAAGGTTTTCCATACACCTCTCATCTCTACCCTCACACGGATACGATGATAAAATCACTCAGAATAGCCTCTGAAGGCCTCAGAAGGTCATAACAAAACAGTATCTTCTGGAATTTACCGCGCATTATCAATTTATTTAGCGACAAATCAAAATTACTGGAACGCATGTCTGTTTTTGGTTGTAAAATCATGAATCCACTAAAATCATAAAACCATGAATTAGTGACCAATTATTAAATTACAACGTTCCATGTTTTAATAATCGAAAATCGTTTTGATAAAAAATGAAGATGTGTATGTTACTGCATGTAATTTAAAAAACACTATAACTTTGAAATTCGTCGAACAATTTGCTTACTAAACCAATTATATAAAAAAATATCACATTCTTTCATCGGTAAATAAGACAAAATAAAATTATCCTATTTCGATCGAGCATAATTGGATCACTACTTACCTAAAATGTGTTCTAATAAATAATAAACAAATGTTTATGATTTATGCGTACATATATAAATTAATGTTTATTGTTCATCAAATAATGAACGTTACTATCACTTAATAAATGTTATACAAATTTTGCGATTTGTTGTAGTGTAGCAACAGTGTTTTAGTGTCTAATTTATTAAACACTAAAAATATTATATATGTTTATGGAAAATAAATAACTAACTGGTAACTGATCTTAGCTATAATTTCGCCAATAATGTACACATAATTTGAAGTCAAATTTAGTCTAGTCTAATACAATGTAGTGCCAAATGAAACCTACAGAACGCTAGAAAAGAAACCCATAGAGATTTTACTGGTCATTATTTAGGTATTTTCCAATAGTAATGCTATTTAAAATTATAAATACTTTGGGTGTTTTACTAAACGTACCTATAACGTTTTCGCAAAAAAATTTAGAAATTTTAGGACAAATAACTAAGGAAAAGTAGCAATATTTATTCTAAGAAAAGACAACATTATGTCACAAAAGTTTTACAAAGCTCCTCAACTTATCTCATATTTGATAAATTCAATATTCATAATTAGTTCAAATAACTTCTACGAATATTTGAGGCTTTCATGAATAAAATATAACCTACATTTTTTTTAACGAAATCCAAATCTCTAATTATTCCAAGTTTCATTTAACTTTATCCACCAACTTTTAAGTAATTCGTCTGTAGAAAAACACATCCAATTTTCCTTGACCATTATTAAATTACACAACAAAATGGACATGTTTGTAACAGAACTCAACCATGGTATACGAAGTATGATTTAGCAACATTCAAAAACAATATCGATTATAAACAATTCACCATCCACGTAAGCATAGCAAACATATAGACAAACAAACGCTAACTACGAACACCTAAGCGGTTCTAACCGCACCTCAAAGGCACGCTATTTGCATGCAAATGTGACACCCCGCAGACAAGAGCCGCAAGAGGCATTATTAAACACTCGTGATGGTCCGCGTGCCGCTTAAGTGCACTGTGCGTAGTGTCATATGAATTTCGCAGTCGTTTTGGGTTGTAGATCCACGCGACAACAACTGCGTACGAGTTCGGCTACTTAAATAGCATAAACCAGTCTTCTTAGTAATAATCACGTTCGGGCATTAATTCTTATTCGCTTGGTATTTTATCGCACTTTTAAGCTATTGCATAGCTCCTATCGCGGGCCTTGAGCGTGGAAACCGAATCCAGAAATTCCGAAACGAAAATAACCTAACCCCCACTCCGACCGGCACAAAGTGGTGATACTTTTACTTTTGCCATCTATCGATGAATAGCAGAACTTTTGATGACTTTTTTGAAATATCACGCTTGTCTCTTTAGTTCAGCAACTCACTTCTAGGTGGCATTGGTTGTATCGGCGTTACTGCGCATGCGTAATCCCCCTCTTCGCCCGCAATCTGGTGACTCATGCCTGCTTAAAGTTTCGGCCTTAGGGCACCTCCTCAAAAAAATACTGCATAAATAAAATAAATAAATAATTATAATTGCATAAGTTGATAAAAAATACTATGCAATAGCTTTACCGCGGCAGTCCCCGAGTGCCACATGTGTTTTTGTTCTTGGTTATTTTCTACTAGTCGTATTTTGATCGTGTATTAAAATGCAACTAACATGAATGAATTTGAATAAAAAGTAACATTATGATTGTCATTTCCATATCGTACGCCATTATAATTATCGTTACTGCATTGTGAGCTTGCACTTCATCCAATTGACTTAATTTCTTGCGCCATATCGTTCGTAAATATTAATTATTTTTTATGGGCGCATGCGTGTCGACATCAGTGTGTGCTATGCGCGACGCCGTGCTGTTATGATAGTTTCTAAAATTTATAGGACTTCATCTGTAAGAATTCTAAGAAAATTAAGCAATTCCTTTTGCAGTTAAAGCACATAAAGAACCGTTAAAGATGGTATCTAATCTAATTTATGCCACCAAAGAGGTGGATTTTTCTAAATGATTTTTAAACATAACCCGCCGCTGATTATAACCGTTTTTTACCGCGTGTTTGTTAACTCGTTTTGTTGTTTGTCTCTCTTGTTGGAATTTCGAAGTACATTTTAATCATATTCTCGATGAGCTAGAAAACTTTAAACTTTGAACATACCTTAAAATCGAATGACAATACAAGAAAATGTGTAAAAAAAATGGAGGAAAAATAGCGATAATCATTTTTTAAATATTTTACAATTATTATGACAACAGTTACCATAACAACGGTTACCATAGCAACTATTATCAGTATTCTATAAATAATTAAATGGTTGGTTAGTAGATGTATCATTTTACCAAGTGTTAATTTTTTATCTTTGAAATGTAATGAAATAAAAGGAATTGAAATTGTGATTTGTCACATGTCCTTGTATGTTTATTCTCAGAAGTATTTAAAAGCAATTGCAACATTTCATCATTAACACAACGCATGGAACAGTTATACAATAAGTGCATAGAGTAGCTATAAATGAAAAATCTATTTATCCTTTTACATAATACGTGATAAAATAAAACAAATAATCCGCCCCACGTTTTTGTTTTCAAATCTCCCAACTATTTTAATGACTATTAAACATTCACAATCACAAATTTTTAAGATAATCTGTAAGAAGTTAAAAATCTATACGCAGTTTCATTCTTCATAAGGCTTAGAGAAATTATTTTATATTTTTTACTTCGTTTTGAAAACTCGGTACATTAATTTCTTTTATTCCATTTTTAGAATAATAATCACCACCTATTTATTTTCTGCTGTCTGTTGACTCGACTAAAATCTATCTCTGTATTTATTTCCTGAGAACAACGTCACAGATCAATACAACCCAATGACAAAAGGAAAAACGAAGGGCCAATATTAACGTTGTAATCGTCATATGTTATTGTCATCCTCGTATTACATTGCTCGATTTACGACGCACTTTGTCACCCGTCGTAAAACTATATCGTGCCAAAAAAAAAACTGGCCAAGAGCATGTCAGACCATGCTCATTATGGGGTTCCGAAGCGATTTCTACAAAGAAATACACTACAGAAGAAAAAAGTACGTTGTTACACTTTTTCCATGTTTCCCACACAGAATATTTATAAGCATTTTAGTAGGCCTGCCGATTATTACTATTACACTAATGTAACTAAACTGCATCAGCGAAAGAGCGTATATTCATTGCACTTACGTCTTTTTGTAGAGAAGCGCAGTTTTTTTGAACATGTTTAAAACAATTTTCGTTGAAACTATAATGCGTTACCTTCGTTATTTTTTCGTAATTTTTGGAATATTGTTTAAATAATAAAGGGGAGGGGGGACACAATTCCTGCAACTTTAGGAGTGATTATTTCCAAAATTATTCATGTAATCAGAAAAAAACTGCTTAGAAACCTTAAAACTTTTTCAAAAGAATTGTCGAATCATATGCCACACCTTGATGTTTGCTTAAAAAAATTTTTCAACTTTTACTTCATGTATGAAGTACCAAGAAATATTTATTTTTGTTATTTAACTACCAAACTTAGTAGCGGCTTATACAGGACACCTGCACTATAAATTTCATCAATATAGGTCTTGTAGTTTTTGAATAAAATGCCTGTGACATACGAACAGACGAACGAATATGGCGAAATTATAAGGGTTCCGTTTTTGCAACTTTGAATCGGAACCCTAAAAACAGGCACCCCATAGGATTTCTACAGCTACCCGTCACACTGTTGCTCTGGGAAAGCGGGAAGCAACTTCCACGCTTTACCAATATACGGGATGGGATTTTGATATACCAATAATAATTCGATTCATCAGGACCGACTGAGAAATAAAATGTTCCTCATATTTTCATTTTCGGTAACTGGTCACACTGAACCTATAGACAATGTATATAATTTTAAAGCTACACATGTAGTGAGAAACAAAATATGGAATTATGTTTTATGTCATCGAACGATATGATAATTGTATATTGTTTTCTTTACAAGTGGTAAGTAAACTGGTGACTCTGCAATTTGCAAAAAAATATATATTTATAGCAAGCATATAAAGAGCCGTACGGGCTCTGTTTCCTTACATATCGATACGTGTGCATGCTCTCTAAAACAAGACACGAACAGTTTGAGGTCATAAGAGGTCAATGCGATCGGCCGGTTTTCACGAACCCGACGCCGCCGCCCGCGCCGCCGCGCCCGCCGCGCCCCCCGCACCCCCGCGCCGCGCACGCCGAAGCCGATGTATCTTAAATTCGATACACTTGATATAAATTATAGAGGTGTGATTTGAATTATCCTATAGTTCGGAGTAACGATAACAACTAAAAAATTACAGATGGCGGTGAAAATTGCCTCTCCGAGATGTGATATTAAAACAAATTACAAAACTATCATGTGTTAAAAGCCATCCGTTAGTTCTCGATTCATACCAAATTTTATTTGCTACCACACGCAAAATATACAAATTCTTATTACAAGCTTTTGTTCTACTGGAGCTCTTCGAATAGGTGTAGTTCAAATTTTAGAATTGAATTAGAACCCACTGCAGCGATTGAGTAGATATTTTGGTCACAATTTTAGGGCTAGTGACAATATAGTCTAGTGTACTTAGACGATTTTTTTATTCAAAATCACTACCGTTTTAATGTGTCAGACTATCGACTTCTTCAAAAGATTTTTGATATGATCATCAGACGACAGAGTTCGTCGAGCAGAGTACGTGACGTCATTTAAACAACCCGGAGGATACATCAAGATGGACACTTCAAAAAGAAGGACTAAATTTCTGATAAGTCCTTGATATATAAAATACGTGACGATTCCAATTAATTATATAAGTTAATTTATATATATAATTAAAGTCACGAGGGCGACATATGGAAATATATTTTAACTAGAGATATTAAAATAAGTCTTTAATTTAACAACTGGGCGACCGAGGAAATTCATATAAATAAAAGATATGTATTATATGACTGAAGAACATAAAATAAAAGTGCGAGCTTAGCTAAATATATTGGAAACTACTCATATATTTTTAAACGTGTTGTATCGTGGCTAAAACTGTAAACAGTAAAATAAATGAAAATAACAAGAATGACTTGAAGTTGTTATCATTATCGTTGTTATCAATAACAAGGAGACTGGGAAATTTAAAGGTCATAATCTCGTCTTTCAGCTTGACTTCAAAAAACACTGAATAGCTTTTAGGCCTTTGAAAAATTATACACTTATATTCTTATTTTGGCAATTCACTTTTTTAACTTACCTCCCACTCTTAGCGAATGATTACTAAAGCGTACTATTATGCTCCGTACCATTAATTTAAAATTTAAATGTATAAATTGGGAAGAAATCATTATAAAAATTAAGTCATTAGAAATTGATATCCACAATTTTTCAATTAAAATTGTAAACTCTATCATTGATAGTTATGCGCCACACTTGACATTTATCGTTATTGCTTTGATGATGGCGTATTCTTCAATTTGATGTCAAAAAAATAAAACAATCATTATTTTATTCAAATGCGGTAATAAATTAAATCCCACCAGCTTTAAGCCTACATCCATATTGCCAACTAAATAAAAAAGTCCCAAATTAAGTGCTACTACATTTTATTGTGATAACAATAATTATTTGAAAAATGTATTAACACTTGATTAATTTATTTAATAACTAAAAAACAATTCCATCTGACCCGGGGCCGCTCACCGATCGGAGAATCGCAGTAAATCCCCATCATTCCAATACATACTATAATATGCCTTACATTTATATTATGACATAAATCAAGAGGCTGTGGTAGGACTACGTCATTACAGGGCTACAGGACGGGCACTCGGTCTTCTGAAATCGCGTTATTTGCTTCATATTTGAGTAACAGAGTTCAAAGGATCCACGTTAATGGCGTAAAACCGTCTGATTCCGTATCCGCGGTCCGCACGGAGTACCATAGAGATCAAACCTTGTTTTGTCTCTGCTTTCAGTTTATATTGATGACTCACTTCACTTCATTAGAAATGTCCATGGCATAGTACTATTTGCATGTGACACTCTATTGTTATAAAATGTTAAAAGACAACAATCCGCCTACGACGATGTGAACACCTATTTCTTGATAGGAAAAAAATTGAGTGTGTAAAATGATCTCTTCCTAATGTAGGACATTGGATATAATACGTTATAAATACATAACGACAAATTAGTTTTTGTTGACCCTACTGTATTCTTGGGAGTCGCTCTGGATTTAATGGGGTCTGCATATGAGAAAATTGGCAAAAACGCTTAACTCTGCTACTGCTGAAAAGATAAGAAATTTGTTGGATATCCAAACGAAAAGATTATTTTGTTTTGCGGGTTCCCATAAGATATATGGCACATACGGCATCTTTCTCAGGAGATATGCTGCTGATATTCATAGAATTTTTGTGTTCTAGAAGCATACAGTCCGTACGTTTAGAAGCTAGAATCTCGAGTATGTATCATGTATCCCTTTCATGTATCCCTTAAAAATTTTTTGAACTTAAATTTTATAAACTCTTTTTATATCAAAACTGAAATAATATCTTAATAATTGTATTTCAGTTTTTATACGACATTTTGATATACTTAAGTAGAAATTTAGATATTTTTCAAGGAAAATAGTGATCGACATAATTTCGATATTAAAAATAATATTAGTCGACTTAAAATAGGGAATCTATTTAAGAGGCTTTATGTGCACTTGTTCAATAAGGTTTTCGTTAATATGTAAAATTTGCCCTTGGATAAATTTAAAATGCATACTCTAGTAAAAAGTTATGTTATTTTTTTTAATGTCAAGCCTATTATTGGAAACTTTTCACATTTTCATTGAATTGCGGATTTAAGCGCGCACTACTGAATTTTTTCTTCTTTTTTTTTTCAGAAAAGTACATATTTCCCACCCTCTGTGCACGAATCAAAAATTAGCAATGATTGCTCCGATCGTGCCTTGGATTTCGATTCTGGTCCTGCTATTTATTCCATTGGCTGTTCTGATACCGAAGTTGGTTCTCCCTTGAACAATGCTGCTATTATCTTTCTTTTTTTTTATAAAAAGTATCTAATGTAATATTATGGCAAATAGTCTAGACTATGTATAAAATTTGATTATAATCCGTTCAACCGTTTCATAAATAGATTTGTGTAGTATTCCTATCCGAACACGTAATCTATGTTTGACATATACATTGCAGATAAGAAAGAAAAAATACTAATTTCTTCTCGGTCGTCTAGAAGGTAAGCTTATGATATGAGTGAGCTTTGTTTGACATGCTACGTTATGACGTGACGAAGTGGCGTGACGCGGCCGCGTGACATTCGTCTCACACGTCTTTCCCAGTTCATTTGACCCTTAACTCTTTCTCGGAGCCCGTAAAATAGTTTTATCTAAGCGAATTCAATTTTATTCAAAATTCGAAGCAACAACTGACTACTCGATACTAGCGTTTGTTATATATCTGCGTTTTCTGTATAAATATGCTAAGAAAAATATAATAAGAAAATAATGTACCCTTACAAAATATAAACTGTAAAATAAGTAGAAAATTATAAAATACATACCAATATATGTATATCAAAAGAGATACATTTTATTTTAATAATTATCAATAATCAAATAAATGTTTGAATTTGATGTTGTAAAACATCTTTAAGTATTTAACCTGATGAAAATTTTATCAATAACACTATTGCTACATATTGATCATCGATTGATACGCGCACGTCTAACATTGTTGAGCTTCTGAAAACTTTCCTCACAGGAATTCATTTAAATATCACAACAAAATACGCCGTCTCAAAGCGAAAGCCAGCTACGAAAATTAATTTTCGTAATTCGCTTTCCCCAGCCCGATATTATGATATTAAGGTCGCTGAAGAGAAAATTACTTTGATTACTCAACCAGGTAAATTAACTTTTAATCAAAGGGGGAATTTCTTCACATTCGTATTTATAAATAAATATATAAATAAATAAATAAATCGTATCATTTTATACGATTCCTCAACGTGACGGCGCTCTGTAGATAAAGCACAATTGTAAAAGCAAATACAAATTTTTCAATTATTATAATTTATATACGGAAAGTATACGCGATCCTAAAATGTAAATATTGTAAATAAAATAAAAGCTCCAGTAATGTCGTCTCTCAGAAAACTATCGAAAGCAAAACAAAGCTTTGGCCTTCATGAATGTAGAATGAATTACTTCGTCTTTTATAGCGACGGATTCTGCTGTTTATCATGATCCCATTTCCGGAATCACTTTAGGTTACGATTCCGATCTCGCTGTCTATTTCGAGCTGAGTCTCACTCTCGATCTTGTGATCCCAATATCATTCTCGGTTCTGTTTTCTGTCTCATTCTAGATCCCTTTTCCAATGCTGCTGTATCTCGATTCCGGTTTAGTCCTCGATTCCATTCCGTTCAAATTATCCCTGAACAACGCATACTTGCCTAAAACACACGTTATTGTTGCTGTTTTTTATCTTGATGTTTTTATAAAATTTTACCAATATAAACAATAGCTATAAACAATAAGGAATTTGTTCTATGTTCACACGAGCGAAGTCATGAAACTCAGTGTATAAGAGGAAAAAGAATCATGTAAATTGAATAACTTATTATCGAATTATAGCACGCACATGGGCAGGCAAACGAAGAAATAATGTTTTTGTGTGTATATATATATATAAAGATGTAGGCAACAGGCATATTTTTAATCATTAGCTTTTTAACCTGGAAGTACATAACTAGTATGTAACTATGAAAAATCTGGCACTTAAACCTTGTAGCGTAGGCGGTGGAAGAAACTCCCTTTTATACGAAACACCATATAAAAATAAAACTGAAAGAAACTTAATCGAGGAAGACGTCGTGGCGCGATTTCGCGGATATTGGATTATATTTTCGGCGATTGGATTGCTGACCCAGTTCGAAAATCACGTGCGTTTAAATGTTTCTTTTAATATATTAAGTTATAGATCAAATCAAAAATCATAAATATGAAGCTCGAAAATTCCGAATGAGAAATTTTTACAATATCGATTTGATCTTATTTTGTTCGACAATTTTTTCAAAGATATTGGCTTTCGTAAGTTGTAAAGAACTGGATATTCTTAAATGTAAATATTTTATTCGTGTGCTCTGTGGCTACGCTTACTACCCATTTTAATCTATGATTATAGCTGACAATTCGCCCAACACACTTATCCTCGCATTCTAGATTCAAGAGTATTATTAAAAAGCATACAATTTCATTATAAACGATTCATTTTATATTTTCCATGCCTCAATTACATCATACATAACTTGGAATCTCATTATTGTAAAAAAAAAAGTATAATAATGTATGCTCGACCTATCACTCAACAACCTGAACGCTCATTAAACTTTCAATTGTGCATCTTAACATTGTGTCCCAAAAATACATAAACTTTCTGTCATGCATCTATCACACCATGTAATTAAACATACCTACTCATTAACGATGCATTGAAATCGATAGGGAACCGCCATTTTTAAAAAGTCCGTTTCGTTAGAGGTTTTACCGAAGTTCGAAACAATAAACAGCATTAGATACTTTTGAGATTGAATACACGTAAGTGCGTTCTCATTTAAGTAATGTTCTCTTTTGTCACTGTTGTATTTTTTAATTGGATGTATCTCGATTTCCGTAGCTTGGATAAGTCAATTTTATTTCTTTACTTCTAATATTCAATGAGTTTTATCGATGGCCCATGTGACGTTAAAGAAATGTAATATCAATAATTATGATGCATCTGACGTATGGAAAATGATGTAAATGACGTATCCAAATGCGTATACGTATAAGTATTGATATAAAAAGTGTGAATATGCTCATAGGGGAATATATTAAACTCGCTTTTGCCCGCGGCTCCATCCACATAGACATCAAATGATAAAATATTTTTCTTTCGATTAGATTTGCGTTGAAACTGTTTTGTGTTAGCGGGTACGTCCCGAAAAGAATAACTATGCTAAATCTCATGTCAATCGGAACTATAGTTTCGGAGATCTCATAAAATGATTATCTACTTTGGATTGGATTTACGTGAAATCCGTTCTTTGTGAGCGTTTACGTCCTGAAAAGAATAACTATGCCAAATTTCAAGTCAATCGGATCTATAGTTTCGAAGATCTCGTGATGAGTCAGTCAGTCGATTTGTGGTATTTCGCTTACATGTGTACAGATTATAAAATCGAACGAAACAAAAAGGTATATGTTATTCATACTTTCTTAGTTAACGTTAATACAAAATCAAACTTATTGAGTGCTTGCTACAACTTTAGTTGCGAGGAGTTTATAATTTTGTTTGAGTTAATAACAAAATAGTTAAAAAAATCATAACTAATTCATGATTAAAAAAATTCCATCTTTTCCTTTTGTGCATTTTCAAATGCAATATGAGCCCCTTTTTACGACACGATTAGAAAACATGTTTTGGGGCCTCTTCAATATATATGTCAATGCGTGTATACAAAAAACAAATTCAAATCTAAGATCGCATTAAAAAATGAAAGAAAATAATAAGTGCGTAGTAGGCCTTATTGACGTCTTATTGAATTTCCAAACTCGAAGCCTTAGTAATTTTACTCTGCCTCCCGTTTGGTTGTACGCTATCCATCAAAGAGGCTACCACGCAAACAAACCATTTGTTTTAACAATACGAGACGACTTTCTAAAGATTTGATTGACGTATTGAATACAAAAAACCGGCCCACAGAGCCCAAGAGAAGGTTCCTTCACTATATTCACTAACATTCTATTCAAGTTCAATTTGGTAGTACTAGTAGTAGACTATTTGAAAAGGTATTTATTCTTGATGAAATATGGTGTCACGGGACCAAGTCTTTGCATACTTTCATCTGATATTGTAAGAATTAAGCAAGACAATGTGGAATTAAAATCTACAGTTTATTGAAATTGTTAAGATTTCACGCACACCCTCACATATACACGCACTAAAGGACTTCACTGTAAAAATTGTCGAGTAAGCTTAATTGATTTCGAAAACATACTCATCTGATTATAACTCGATTTTCGGAAATCAACTATAAACTAAATATATATTCTTACTTTGATTCTTACTTTAACTTCACTTTATAAAGTTCAGAAATCTCATCGGATAGATCTAACTGAAACTGTCTTCCGATGGTTATCTGCATATTTTTAGATGTCAAACTTTAATACATTATTCTTCAATTATATTGATACTGTTTTAAGTACAAGAGCGTTTCCTGTCGCCAATCAATCAAATGGTGAAAGGGCCCCAAAATTCCCCGTTACGGCCGCCTACATACTTTTCTCTGTCAGTATTATTACAGAACGCTTTTAACTTAGAGTATTGAATGGATTGGTTGTATGAACCGTAGAAGAACCGCATCCTACAGATCTCATATAGATTACTGAAGACAACAAAAATCTGTTTTGTTTTTCAGCTCTCTTTACTAATACTCGTAATGGAAAATATTAGTCACTCAACACCTCCCTGCCATAAGTGGGTTCTTACTAAAGTCTTCAGAGCAAAATATTGACTATGAAAATTCGTATTTTTTAGTACGCATTAATATTTGAACTCAAAAAGCTAACGAGAAGTGCCGTGGGACATCAGGTTGGTACGAAATTCCTTTCGCATTATATAATGTTATATCAAATAACAGGAACACTGAAATAAATTAACAGTTTTGAGAATAATTAAACGAGAAAGACAAAATAATATCTTAGAAAAGTATTTATTTGCTTAAAATTTGATATAATTCATATAAAATAGTGAATTATAAGTTATATAATAAAAAACATTTGATGAAGCAGTAAACAGCACCATTTTTTTTTATTAAAAAATTTGCTAAATTAGTAAAGCGGCACAATTATGTAATTTTTGAAATTGAAAGTATATGTCACATTTATATGTACAAAATGAGTTTATTAAAGACTTAAATTAAAAACACCATCTCCAGAACCGAATAAAAAAAGGAAAAGTAATCAAAAAAGTATTACCTGAATGACATTATTATTTATTTCAAATGCATATAACATACGCGTCATACCACGCACGACTTCTACCATACTTGCTTAATTATCTAGCATCTGTTAGAGAGCGAAAAAGAGTCGCAGAGAATGGAATGGAAATGACATAACGCCTTTCCCTTATGTGACGATATTTGCCAACTAATTCCTCTCGCAAACCGCATTAGGGAACCTCGTTCCAAAAATAATACTGAGATGAACATAAATGAAAGGAAAAAATATTCTGAAGGTTAAAAAAAAACGTAAAGAAATAATAACTATTATTTCTACAAACTGCATCTAAATATTAGAAACAGCATTTCATTTGATCTATAATTGCCAATGTAGTTGAAATTAATCGTTTCAACAAGCATGGAAATTACGATAATTTTTCTTTAAATCGATTATGAAAGTAAATTTCCAATATAACCACTATTTGACAATGTATATATTTAAATGAGATCAAAGACCGTCGTACCTTATACCTTTAAAAAACAACGGGCGGTAGTAGTCCAGAAGTTAAATGCGTTGCCGGCGAACCGAAAGTCTCGGTACTTTCGCTTCGACCCTGGCATCGGTCGACGTCGACCAGTGTGTATTTAAAGCAACTCAAATTAAATCACTCGCTCCATGCCACGCTCGCATGTTAACCACCGTTGTACCACCTCATCACCTCATCGGTGACGAAGGTTAACGGTCTCCGACACCCACTACGCCAGCGTGAAAGACTTAAGGTACGACTCCTACAGTTTGGTATAAAATTATTGTAAGTATAAGCCTCAGCGATAGAATCATTAAAGCCCTAACAGAACACACACAGAAACACCTTAAGCTATATCATCTACTAATAATTTTTTTTTTATTACATTATTTTATAAACTTGAATCTTCTGTTTTCCAAGCGATTCGACATTTCGCGCCCTGAGGATTTCGGAGGAAACTACATTTAGTTTCCTCCGAAATCCTCATATATTTATCCAAATATCATTATATTTGAGGATATTTTATTCCTCAAGATATATTAATACCGGTATATATTATACCGATACTGGCGAGATGTTGGTCTGAGGAAACTTTTAATTGCTTCAAAAATTTTTCGAATTCTCTTATAAAAATCCGAACTTTTGAAAATGCTAATATTCTCACATGTATTGGTTTACATTGCGGGGTCCATACTTGAGTTGCAAGTTTAATTTTGTAATCATAAAAAGAAATATTTTCTCATATGATACAATTTCAATTTTTTCTATTATTTTTGCTGTGAGACCTTTCTCTTTATCAAATTTCATGATTATAGATCAATTCCGAGTTTTTTAATCACTTTTTACAATACAATTTTTAATTTTTTAATCACTTACGAGTTTCAAAATATGAGGGATAAATGGCAATGTTTATGTCGTTTTTTTTTATTACGTTGACTTAGGTTATTGATGTTTTTACCTCAGATCTAAGTATTGTCCCGGAGAAAAGTTCTTGACTGACGGACACACGGACAGATGGACAAAGAAGCAATCCTATAAAAGTTTCTTTTTCTTTTAAAGGTACAGAACCCTAAAAATGGAAAGTATTCTTATATTTTTAGCAACTAAAGCCGTAAATGTATATAATGTAATAAATAATTTTATTTGATATTATCAAAATATTTCATTATTAAAGTTATCAAATATTCTATTATTATATTATCAAAACTTTGATCTGTAATTTTCATTTTCTACGTATGGACCTCCGTTAACTTTTATATTAATTCTTGTCTCGGTAGACAAATGAATGGTAGAACCTATCTATAATTTCCTGGGCAGTCTTTTTTTCTAGAATATTCACTTATAATACCACAAGAGCTTCAAAATTATCGGGTATTATCCGATAGGTTCGTTGCAAACAAATGAAGGAGTCAAGTTTTTCAGGTTAAAAAATCACGAGCGCGAAGCGCGAGTGATTTTTCCCAAAACTTGACGACTTATTTGTTTGCAGGAACCTTGAGGAAATGCCAGATAATTTTGAAGCTCGTGGTATCTGGGGATTATTTTTCCGTCCCAAATGTCGGCCAATAGAATCGCACGATGAGATGAAATGAACAGTTAACAAATAAGAATTTCATAATGAATAAAACAACATTTAATTAAGATTCAGGTTAGTGCAATTAAAAATACAATTGTTGTAAACATTGGTCTCCAATTTTCACAATTGAATTCAACCTGTCAGTTTGACGTGTGGTTAATTTGACTGGATCATGTTTTGTTTTTTATATATAGCAACTACCAGAGAAAATATTCAAAAAATTATCAGTATAATACCATGTAGGTTGTACCACGTGACGTCGAATGGTGCAATTCTATTGGTCGATATTTGGGTCGGAAAAATAATCATCATTAAACATTGGAGCGACTATATAACATATGTTCTCTCAGAACGATTTTTGGCACGTCCTCACTATCAAATCGATTAGATACATGTGATTATATAGTTCAATTGAAAATGATCGTACAACTAATACGAATCATTTACCTTTGTATTACAGCGCACCGATTTATGCTATATATTTTCAATAAAACATACAGTAAAATAGCTTGCCGCCCACGGTTTCGCTCACGTGGATATTTAACATGTTCTTTTATATGGAAAGACCCCTGTTGTTAAATTCATTCTCGTTCCCATTTTAATTCCACTCCCGATGCTGTCCTTTATTTCGATCCCGGTCCCGGCCCTCGATCCTGCTCCCCATCCCGCTTTCGATTCCGATACCGCTCACAATTCCAAAGCCAGGACAAACGCTAGTATCAAAATAAAGTACGCTATATTACGCAGGGATAGTGTAATTTTCCATGTGTGAATGAATTTTTATTTTTTAAACAAAACCACCAAACGGAGGACTCATTTATTCCTGACTTTCGATTTAAATGAAATAAGACCTATATTCTGCTACAAGCCAAGTTCTATCCACCCGTTAAAACAGCATTAAAAACTGTTCAGAATGTGTGCCAATAGATACATAGACAGACGTAAAAATTGAAAACCGATATTTTCTATTTTTTTTTTTTTTCTCTTATCCTCCCCTCTCCATTTTTCATACATACCTTCATTCCATTGAGAATATGGAAGAATCTATAAATACCTTTATTTAGTGGTTGTCTTATCAATATCTAATGTATTTATTCAATAAAAATATTGGAAGTTACTGAATTCCAAGATACTTAACGATATTCGCAAATACAGATCGGTGCTAAGCAGTAAAACTCTAACAAGATATACGACAAGAGATAAGATTCATATCCAAGCCTATGAAGTGTATTATTTATTTTAATGATTTCATTTCTCTGAATAAGGCATAAACGTAGAAACCCCTGGACCCCAGATTTTCCCTTAATTTATAATTAGTCTAAGGCAGACAATAATTTGTTATAAATAGAATTTAAACACATCTGTCCGTATTTAATACGTGTTAGGTTGTTGTATACTTAACAGGTTATCTTTGTATCGTCGCGTTCTATTTTTCATTATTGGTATGGTAATTATACTCTAAGCATTATAAAAGTGTCTTATAAAAAGCGATGATGGCGACATCTACTGTACACCGACTCATTATGATTGATTATGGCTATGAATATGTTAAATAGGTACAAACTTGTATAAACAGCTTAGTTCTACTATTTGCTTCACTTTTTCCATTCATCAATCTATGTTTGAAGCTTTGGCCTTATTAAAGTTTTTTTTTTTTAATATGAAGTAGCTGTTTGCACCTGACTTCAACTGGACACGAATCCGTTTCGCTTCTATTGGTATATTCACCAGCCTTCGCACTTCTTAAGTTATTTCTTCCTTTCTACAGAACTTGCTTGTTCCTGTTCCCATACTTCCATAAAAAACACACGTAACTATAAAACATGAAGCGTGTTTTTTTGTTAATGTTAGTATAAAAGCAATGGATCTGCGAAAATCATATTTTATAAGCAATTTTTTCAAAGCTGTACGTACAAACATGTTTTACTAAATTAACTCATTTGCATGTACATAGAGCTCAGCTTTCAAGTTACAACATGTCTACGCATTGACAATGTATGTATAAGGAATTAACGACCATTCAGGATAAAACTAGATTTTCATAGTTCGTAACTTAGAAATGGCGTAGCTACGGTCAATTGTGATACGTCATTTACAAGTATATTGTACGTACAGACATATTGACATGACATATTTCATTTTATTTTCAATTATTGAACTTTGAACCTGTTCTATTGTCAAGAAAAGAGCAAAAACGTTTTGCGAATATATTCCTTGAGAACGATGTATTTCAAACTTGCATTTAGCATCATTTTTTTTTTAACTTTTTCCGTTTCCAAAAAAACATCGTATGATGGCTGAAGTACAGACTAAATTGATACCACAGTTTTGTTTAAGATACTAATCCTTTGAAAATAAGTTAAAATCATGTGGAACCTAAACGGCGTTCAGTCTTAAGCTAACCTTACAGGTTTTTAATGACGTAGCAAAAACTACGCTTTTCGCAGAGAGAAAACCTTTCGAAGTCAGTTCGAAACAGCGGAATTGCTTAAGAGCATGGGATAAGAGATTCGCTCAAGGGTATTTGCCAGAAATTAACTGCAGGCTCGGCGCGAAGTTAGATTAGACCCTTAAAAGTTTGCGTTTCGAATTATCACGATGAAATACGTGGATCTATCAAAAGGTTATCCAACCATTGACTTTCAAAAGGAAATAAAAATATATACATTACTGAATTTGTATTAATTAGTATTAATGCTGATTTTAATGAAAGTATTCATGTGGCGGTCGCTCATATACATAAACAATTATTATACCTTTCGATCGATCGAATTTGTCATTTGCAAGTTATGTTCGATATATTAATAGAAAGACTTTCGACCGATATATTAATATATTCGATATATTAATAGAAAATAGCTGAAGTAATTTTCATTAGAAATCGGAAAGTGTTGCCGTAAAAACAGAATTTATTAAAATTTAGTACAGCTGTTTTGCTTAACAATTTAGTTGAATAAATAATAGGACATATTCGTGTACGATACATGAAAGGTTTAGAGAGTAATTTGAGTAATTATATAAGTTTTGTAAGAGCAATATTTTTACTGCTTGATAGAGTTCAGCTAGTTTAAAATAAGACACTTTTATGGCACCTACAAAACGAGACATTTGATGTGAGAGGTTGAAACGAAAAACCTCACAAACACATGAATTTTCCAAGGGATCAACATCTGTGCCATGTAAATTCTCACGATCCTGTTCAGATTAATGAATTTTTAGATTATTTTCTTTTTGTAAAAAAAAATTTTAAAGATTTTCCCTAAAAAAATATTAGTTATAATCCATAAATAAACCGTCACCACAACGTCATTTGAATTGTGACAAATTAAATATTCTAACAGACGGAACAAAAAAAATGACGTTAACAGCCTTAGTTTAAAATGGCCTGTGTTCTCGAAAGCATTTATTTTTCACGTTGATAAATGAATAGAAAATACTAAAGCTTGTTTTTGGCTATAAATCGTTCTGCTGCCTCCAGGAGATGAATGTGGTTGAAAGCAACAATGTTTCCCAATCTTTAAGATTTTACAATCGTAAGATTAAAAAGAAAAACAATCGAATCACGTAAATAAAATGGTGTTTCAAGATGATCCGAAAATGAATTTAATTTTTATTTATTGAAATACTCTGTATTTATTCTGTTTGTTTTTACTATACTTTTAATATGTTAATGACACGCAATAGTGACCTACACTACAATCCAGAATTTGACAAGCCTTTGCATACCTTACAAAAGTTATTTAACTAAAATAGCGACAATCGCAATCTACATAGCAAATTTTGAGTATTTGATATAAGACGTCTGTTCCTAGAAATAAGCCTACTCACTACAGTCCACGGCATATAATCGTATAACCTACGATTGCCCATGAACTTTATAAGGTCATCAGCCCACATAGTCATCTCAATTATTCTGATTCCTCGACGAAATTTCCTCTTTTCTGATTTATCTTATAGACAAACCTACAGCATAGCTCTTGTCATTAAACGTTGATCAAACATCAAACGTATATCAGAGGATATACGAGTCTCAGACGCTGATCTGTGACAGTATCATTACTGGCAACAGGTACTCTTCAAAGGTGCTTGTTGCCAGTCTTTCGACACTGAGCTATATTAGACTTAAAGATGCATCATAATTTTCAGAACACTTCTCAACCCAGGTGAATTCTTCGTGTTCTCTACAAATTTGACCTGTAGCGGTATCGAAATTAAGACTGACAGCAACATGAATGTATACCTTCACCATATAAAATGGTAAAGAAATACATTGATAAAAACGTGGTTCCTTGTCAAAGCATCAATTAGAAACTACTGGACGTATGTATTCGACATATCTTCGCTTACAGATAGTTAGCTTTTATTTTTTAACTTAATATTCACTTTATCATTTTTAAAATTTACTTTCATAACTATATTTTACGATTACGGTAACACATTGGTATTAACAAATCGAACTAAGAAGCAATACGATTATTAGTAAATATTACGATAAATTCTAATATTCCACAACAGTTTGACTATCTCTGTTTTTTACTATGCGTACGAAAGATGTTACTATCTTTATGGTTCCATTTACGCATAAGCTATACCTTATTATATACATAATCCATTAATTGCCGGGATTGGGACTTAATTTCTTTTTCTCCCATTACGCCCGCAAGCACCTGTGCTTAACGGCGGGCCCATCGACGACTTTGATGACTGGTTATTTTTTAACAAAGCACCCTTATCGTATCTAGTTATCGTGCGGAATTCATTTCTATGCGGCTCGAGATAAAATCCATTTTCTTTCGTGTCGCGTTCGAAACGGTGGTTGTTTTTTGAAAATCGCTTTTTTTTTTGTTCGGCAAAGGTGAGAAGGCGACTTCACAGACAAAGTCGAGGCGGGCAGGTAGAAAATCGATTGTTATTCGATGGCGGTAACGGGCATTGTGAGCGTCTTCGGAGATGATTGGAGAAATATCGTCGATATATTATTATTATACATTCGATAATACGATCGCTTTCTATAAATATATAAAAATATATTACATTATATTATATCGTTACGAAATATTAAGCTGGTAAGCGTTATCCTGAAAAAAAAAACTATATTTTAAGACGTAGCTACGTTTATGTTAAAAACTCTACATTTCGACAATAAGACCTTTCGGATCTATACAACACAAATGATTTAGTAATAGGATCTAATTATAACATTTAGCAATTATTATTCGTGCTTAGGGCTAAATTAAAATTTTCAATAAGGTCTATGAATCCATTTTAAAGCTAAATAAGGTTTTAAATACACAACTATTCGTGAATTTGAAAATTTTGAATTTATTTGACTGTAATAATTCGTTGGAAATGATTTTCTATACTAATTAACATTATTAATCGATGCCTGTACACACACACAAAATTAATGTTACTAAAAATTGAAACAAAAACTGGGAAACAATGCATTTAAAACCTATGCATGTAAAAGAGCATTGATTTCCAAAAACAACAAATTTTACGAACTCTTAACAAAAGCATCAAAGTTATGCAGTATTTGAGTACTTAACTGGTTTAGTAATATAACCATATCTATGGTATATATCTATCATATATATATAGTAATGTCCATATAGATATCTGAGAAAACAAAAACATAATACACTTAATTTTTCATACACATTTCCATAGTTGTAGAATAATATTATAAATAACATGCGCAAATATACAATATTCGAATAAATAAGTAGTAGTCAAATGTAGTTGATTAATTAAATAGTTAATCTACTTAGTCAATCAACAATTATTAAAAATAAATTTCTCTGTTATCGATAAAGTCGAGAAGATTCGATTGTGTTTTTTAGGCTGTTTTACTTACAACCAACTTACAAAATAGTCAAAAGCTAACGTTTGAGTAAAATCATCAGTAGCACTTGCATTTATGGCAGATATGTTAAGCGAAATTCCAGTAAACATGTACTGCCTTATTAAGAATCCTTATTTAAAACATCGTTCAACGGTAGTTTAACTAAACACTGTTTACTTATTAAACAGCTGTTTAGGCATTGAGCAATTCAGAATGTCACTTAGACTGCAGTCAACTAAAACAGTGTTTAAGCGTTATAATGGCAACATTCTGATCAAAAAATGTTTTAAAAATATTTAGTGTCTGGCATCCAAGTATGTATTTATATAACTACATATATATATATATAATTTATATTTATTGAAACATTTGTGAAACTCTTTAATTTTAGATAATTCTTCCATTATGAATGCGTTTCGAATTAATAATTCGCTATTTATAGAAATCAATCTATAACTTGATGACAAAAACACGATAATCAAATGTCACTTTTGACAACCTACGTCAAATATTCAGTAAAACAACCCTTAGACCACTGTTAAACAGCTTTTGCCATAAACGAGTTTAGACGAGGTTTAAACAGTGTTTATAAATTAAACAAGATTTCTGAATAGACTTTTTTGTAAACTCACGTTAAACTGTTGTCTAAGCACGTTTTAAAGTTAGACTAGCGACTCTGAATAAGAGTGGTAGACTATAATTCTTCACAGAAATACGGCGGCGAGGAGATGAACAATAAATAAGTGCAGGAGGATCGTAATCGCGATCAGAACCGGGACAGGGACTCGAACACAGGACCGAGATAAACATCGCCGATGTAAAAAATTAAGGAATTCATTTTATATGCAGGCGGGTGATGGCGCTGCGGTTATAATGCTGATAACAATTATATATCGTAAATACCAATCTACAGAATGTAACTCGAACATTTATCACGAGTCAATGACTTAAATGTCGTTATTATATGTAAAAAATGCGGATGATATATAAATTAACACATGCAATTTTCATCACAAAATAAAACATTTCTCTAGTGTTGCAATGTCCAAATTCCGTGATTTCTTCTAAATCATAACCGAGCAATTCAAAGACACATAGTGAGTTGGAGTTCAGTGGCTAATCCGCGAGGTGTAAAAGAAACTTCTGCATGCAATTCTCCGGAATACTGTCCACTCTCTCGCGTCCACTCTTCGAATTTAGAGAAGATTATTTCATATGCATTGCATTGATGCGACTGTTTTTCAGTGATAACATAACGACATATCTGCCAGATGTATCTCCATGTCAACCTGACGGCGTAAAAAGCTACTGTTAATATATCAAAGTACCGTTAATATATCCTTTGAACGAAAAAGCGAGTAACAGACAACGTTGTGGTCACTGCCACCGACAAACCCTATTCAATTAAACTACTAAACTAGAAAGACTTCAGTTTGAGTAGTATTTCATATACCTAAAGGTGGTCTGATAAATGTTTTCTCATGTACAAAGTCGAGATTTAAAACCAACTGAAATATATAAAGGAAGTAAAATGGAACATCAAATAAAATAGGTAATATTTATTTCGTGTAAAAATCTACTTTAGGGCTTACGTGCCGTTTTCAGCGCACATACAGTTCGCGGTTTTCCAGAAAAAAAAAAGCAATAAACAATTATTTACTGAAAGTTTTCTGTGCGTTTGAAATTAAAAAAGAAAGTTTAAATTCATATAAGGCCATGAAATACTGAATATATAAGTGACACCGCTTATTTAATTATAGTGCATCATGCTACGATAACTTAGATTGTGTTAGTTCAATTGATTCAACCTTTAGAAAAATAACTAAATACTGACTGATTCTATTCCTTCTATTATAATAATCATTGAGTGTACCCAGCTTCTGGCCTAGGAGAAGGCAAGTCAGATTTTTTTAGGTCAAATCGTGCAAATGGGGCGTAATATATTGTAGAACATACAACTTTCGGTGGGTTGAGGGGGCAGCTGCCCTTCCCTGACCCCCTGGGTACGCCCATGATAATAACATTATATTAACTTCGCTTATACCTATTACCGATTTTCTGTGCGGCCATTGCGTTTGATTAGAGTTTATATAACACAATTAACTATACAAAATAAAATAATACATATAAATATATTTAGTTATAATCCACCTACGTGCAAAATTTTACTCAAATCGATTCATTTAAGCCATTCAAGCGTGATTAAAGAAAAAAACATCTCAACCTTGCGACCATTCTTTCACATTTACAATATTACAAGGATAACTACGGTCACAAACACAGATAGATATTCGAATAAGAAATCGTTCTAAATTATTTTATTTAATAAATAAACCGTACGTAGCTATAACTAGAAGTATATTTTGTGCATGAGTTGTTTCCGTCAAGAAAGAACGCTATTCGGCACATAATTTTTGCTCATAATTATATTTTTTTACTTGTCGCTTCTATTGTATTAAATATTTACTAATAGAAGATAACATATTCTAAATTATGTATTGAATCGTTTTTTAATAGATCTTCAATTTCGACTGTCTTTATAAGTCACATATGAAATTGGAAAAGTGTAAATCATTGAGACGGACAAGTATTAAAATTTTATATGGTAAATTTTGCAATAAAAATTCATTATATTTGTTGAAAAACTTTCTGCGAGCAATTATTTTTGAAGCTTAGCATTTCAAGAAGCTGATATTTAAATAAATAATATGCTTTATAACATAATAGAGTTTTAATAAGAACAAAAACTATTCTAAACTTACTACTATAAACTTACATCTGCAAGGAGTGTAAGGACATGATATTAGACATTAATGACAGACAAGAATATTTTTTAAATTCCTGTTATGATAACTTAAGACGTTCAATAATTCGGACATTTATTAGTGTACTATAAATAGTGTCGGTTTTTAATGTTCATTTTATTTATTATATTGTCATACAAAAAGAAAACTTTAATATTCAAAGTAGAGCCCATCGTATTCATGATCTTAATTCAACGTTCAGCAAAGTCTCTGAGACATTAGTAAAGCCATTCCTTAAGTTCCGATGCAAAAATTGTCACACTACATTTCATACAACCCCTAATTTGGACTCAATTTTTTCCACGAAAGAATTTCGCTATGGATCTAAATAAATGGTAATCTAATGGTACAAGGTCCGAACTAAATTCTGGATGTAGTAGGTATTTAGTAACACCAAGTTCTGCGATGTTATCCCGCGTAAATTTAGCAGCATGTGGTTTAACATTGTCATGTTGTAAGTGCACATGTTTTTGAATATCTCTAGAACAAAACTTCATGAATTAACTAAATATCTTGGCAATGATAATTCAACCATCTGGAATTATTCAAAACGGAAGTAAATGGTCATAATTTCTCCAGACACAACCAAACTTTCCGCTTAAATCGACTTCTCTTCACGATGGGTTCAGGTAATTGTTATTTGTCTTACCACTGATTTTCTATATTCAGATTGCTTAGAAAAATAAAATATTGCAAGACTCACTCAGTTCGTAAGCTATAAATGTCATATTAATTAAGACAGATTCAATTTGTACTAACTCCTCTACCAATTTCTAAACGAAAAAAAAATACGAAATATGTTATTTTTTTACTGAGAATAATTGCAGTGCCGAATCGCGCTTCATACTACAAGAAGAAAGCGCAGCGCGGCGCAAGATGACAGCGCACGGCGGGCGGAGGCTGCGCCCGGCCCCGCCGACCGGTTATGCTAAACCCCATTGTGGTCAGTTTTTATTTCCTTGCGGCTTCGCCCCGCCCGCCATCACCCAGCGCCCACATTCCGGACCTGTTTGACCAAAAGGATAAAGGAACCTAAAAACATAGACCATCGTAACGGATATAAAAATATCAGTGATCAGATCGCATACTTAAGTAATAGCTCCGAAAAACTGCTAGTATGTAAGGAAAACTTAAAATTTCCAGAACTATCCACTAAGAAACTGTAAAAAAAAATTATTAAAAATTTAAAAAATAAAACCCGACCGCATAAAAGTGAACTAAAAAGATGCAAACAAGATTATGTAAAAAATTATCCAAATAAATATGGATAAATATTTGCAGTAAAAGGCATTCGTGTGTATAGCGGGAGTTGCAGCAAGTAAAGAAACATAAATCTGATACCTCCGAAAAGTCAAAAAATGTATTTTAGCCACAAAACAAATTTCTATCAAAAGAAGTCAAAGAAAATATTTCAGTGTGGCCTGAACTTTGTAGACCTTTTATAAAATTGAGAAAAAATGTAAAGATTGGCAGAAAAATATTAAAATCGAAAGTTTGGTTTTTTTTTTGTACGTAGCAATGTTTTATTTATAGGAAAAACGGGTGACGCATACGTCACTACAAGTTCGTTCCAAAGCTTAGTAGTCCATGAGCTAATAGATGTTTCATGAAGTATTTGTTGTAATGAAACTTCAAATAGAAGTGTCAATTGTCTAGATGTGTATATAATTAAGACTATACGCCTAGCCTACGTGGATAAACCTAAAGCATATAGCTACTATGCTTACTCATAAGTTGTAAAAAAAGAATTTGATTCATAAAACACCAAAGGTCATTCGAAATTCCAGTTAATGTAAAATAATCCAGTTAATAAAGCTAGACGCTTATAAAAGGATTAACATTGAGGCAAACCACTCAAAGTTGTATTACAAAAATACAATATGAAGTGCTATAGGCACGTTCAAATTTTAACATGTTTATTATCTATATTAAAAAACTTCTTGGTAAAACCCAGACAGTTTTTCTGGCATTTAATAATTTACGAACTTAAAAATAAATATTACTTGAACTAAAGGTATATACACTGCAAGTAATAATGAGTACGATTGAGAACGACGATCACCGGTATAGCCTTGCTCACTCTTAGCGTTCCTATTGGTTGTTGATTACGTGATCTTTTACAGCTGTACCGGCTACACAGCATAGAAATTTAAAGAATACATTATATTATGTATTAAATATACTTTAATACGTATTTTGATGGAGGAGACAAGGGACCACAAACAAAGACCTCACAAACAAATGGATGACTGACAGAACCATTAACCTTCTTAATCAAAGAGCCGACATAATCAAGGAAAAAAATACCAACGACAGTCGAAAACAAATTGCAAAAATCAGTAAAGAAATAAAAGAAAGTATTAGAAAAGATAGAACTCAGAGAAGAATGGAAACAATAGAGAGACACATCCTAAAGTCAGGAGGAATAAAAAAGGCATTTAAGGAGTTAACTAACAAAAAAGACTGGATCGTACAGATGAAACACTATAACAGTGAAAAGGAAAACCGAAGGCAAGGAATATTAGGAATCGCTACGACTTACTACAAGAAACTATATGAAAGTACCACAGCGGAAAAAGAAATAGAATTGTTAGAAATTTCATCCGTGCCCAGCATCATGCAAGAAGAAATAGAATTTGCTCTAGAAACCAAAGAGACGACAAAGCCCCAGGACCAGATGGAATAAGCAACGAAGTACTAAAACGAGCGAAAAACGTTATAATACCTATTCTCAAAGACATCTTCAATGATATCATCGACTCAGATACCACAGCAATGGACTAAATCCAATATAATCCTTCTGTACAAAAAATGTGATCAGTACGATATCGGAAACTACCGGCCCATAAGTTTGATGTCCAACACATACAAAATATTTGCAAAGATCATACTAAAGCGAATGGAAGGAAAACTTGACGAACAACAGCCAATAGAACAGGCAGGTTTTAGAAGAGACTATTCGGTACTCGATCATATACATTCTGTTAGACAAATCATCGAGAAATATAGAGAATACCAACTCGTATACTATCTAGCATTTGTCGATTATAGCAAGGCATTCGACTCGTTAATACATGCTAACATCTGGGAGGCTCTAAGAGAACAAGGGATAGAACAGAAATATATAAGATTGATCAGAAATGTATATAAAAACAGCTCGGCGTGCATTCAGTTAGAAAAGAAAGGAGATCCATTTAAGATTCAAAAAGGCGTAAGACAAGAAGATCCTCTCTCTCCAAAACTTTTCTCCGCGGTCTTAGAAATGACCTTCAAAAGTTTCGAATGGCAAAATCTGGGTTTAAATATCGACGGCCGCACATTAACACACTTAAGGTTTGCTGACGATATTGTTCTATTCGCAAAAACGCTAGATGACCTCGTTAGAATGTTAAACGAACTAGCATCTGAGAGCAGAAAAATAGGACTAAAATTAAATCCCGAAAAAACTAAAGTAATGACCAACGGAAATAAAAGCAGCATAAAAGTAGGCGATTCAGAGATTGATTATGTTGATGAATATATTTACCTGGGACAGCTGATATCACCGCAAGATAACATAAACAAAGAAATTAAAAGAAGGGTAGCCAAAAGCTGGAAAAGATATTGGGGTCTCAGGGAAGTAATGAAAGACAAAACCTACACATAGCAACAAAGAGTAAACTATTCAATATCTGCATTCTGCCAATCTTAATATACGGAAGCCAGACATGGGCCATAACAAAAAACATAACGAATAGAATTGCGATTTGCCAACGATCAATAGAGAGGAGCATGCTAGGAGTCAAGAAAAGAGATAGATTAAAGAACATCAACATTAGAAAAAAGACCAAGGTACAGGACGCAAGTTTAAAATTAAAAAGGCTAAAATGGAAGTGGTCGGGACACATGATTAGAGGAAAGGATAAATGGAGCAAAATAATTACACAATGGTACCCAAGAGATGGCAAAAGGAAAAGAGGAAGACCACAAAACGATGGGATGATGATATTAGGCAGGTTGCAGGCAAAACATGGAGTAGAGTAGCCAGAGAGAGGTCAGAATGGAGTAGGTTGGAGGAGGTCTTTGCCAACTGGCAAACGGACCTACAGAAAGTAAAGAAGCACCAAATATGCGAATAAGCTTAGTAACGTAAGAAACATAATTGTATAGATAGTATATAACAGTGTAATAGTATAAGAAACATAATTGTATATCTGTTGTCCGAATAAAAGGCTTATTATTATTATTATACGTATTTTGATAGGATTTCAATATATTTTAAAGAATATATAAAGCCCCATTCACTTTATTTTCTACATTTACTTTTTTTTCAATATCTCTTATCATGTTTACCGTCTTTTATGAACATGCTATCCAAGTGGACAACCTTTTTTTTTTATTCAACTCTCTCACATCATATAAATTCCATTCAATAATACTTTTGTTTCTTTCAAAGACCAAACTTGCATGTCGACAACCCAAAAGTTTAATTTTGTCAAGTTCGTATTTAAGATATTTCAAAATACTCGTTACAACAAAAAACTATTTTCAATAAAAAAATTGAGACTGTAATAAAAAGTATTTTTGAAATTATTAAAATTTTGAAAATTGGAAACTAATGAACTCTCGTTGATATGAATATTTTTAGCTCAAGTATTCGTACAATAATACCTTTAATTTTAAAAAAAAATAGTTATTTGTTTCTTCACCTTTAATTAGTCTAATTTAATAAAATTTGTATTCAATCTACAATTCAGAATATAAAAGTAACAAAAGCTTAAAATTGCTTTTTTTACATAATATTTTCAATTTATTTTTAAGTCAAAAAATATTCCATTTTATTATCATAAGTATTAATTGGGGAGTTACTGTTACGCACAACCGACAAAATCATAGCACACGAAGAAAATAATTGCTGATCTCCATTACTATGGCTTTTGATTTAAAGGATAAAACTATTTAAAATTAAGTTATTGTTTTTATATTTATACATATCTAATAGATAACTTTCCTTTTCATATGGAATGAACTAATAATGCGAAAGAAAAAATATATTTTATTATATTATTAACCACGTTCCTGCAAAATTTTGGAATGCTTTGAGATAATTTGACGATATTAGCTAAAATAATTATCTAAAGTTCAACTTACATAATTTTGAGAATGTAAACTTTAACCATTTTAAGATTTTTGACAATATATTTACTGAACATATTTTATATGATATTTCTATTTATATTTTTCGAAGTAAACCCTACAACGGCTTTTAAACATCTTAAAAAATCAATTTGACGAAATTGAAAAATCACTGAATGTGTAATTCTTGCATAATTTTGCATTTTTTTTTTTATTATTGTTTTTCGCAGGTCTAGAATACAATTTTTTTCATAATTTAATCTATATCAAGAGGGACCGAGTCCAACATTGTTCTGATTTCAAAACAAATATCTTCATTGATTTTGGTTTCGATTATCAGTTAGTTCACTTACATGTAACACTTCTTTTGTAATTATCTTGTTTGATTAAATATTATCGTCTATTAACTACTAGTCTAGTGAGAAGTGAATTTTATGCGAAAGATAATTAAAGATCTCTTAAAAATTGGAACGATAGCTCATTCGATTCGGGATGCAATTTTAAAAGATGTATTTTTTTGTTCGGCAAACAAAAATTGCTAAAGTTATAAATAAAAAACAATAAAAAGAGGGATACGCCTTTTTGGTAATAATTCATAAGCTTTAAGAGCCATCGAAAATATTAAAAAAAAAAGTTGTCAAGAAAATTTGCAATCAAAATGTCCCAAATTCCAGAACTCTATCTCCATAATTTTAATTTAACGCTAAAAATGGGCTTCTTCGCGGCCGTTACGGCATGAGCACCCCGCTGCTAATCAGAGTACACCACATAAAATATTTTTTTATAGTTTTAAATACAAATTTGAAAAGGTGAATGAATTATAGTGTCATCTGGACACTTTAACGAATATAGCCCCGTTGAAAAAAAACTAAGTTGAATTTTCAAAAACTTATACAATTGTTGATAACTAATTTTTGTTGGACTTGTTTTTTATAAACATCTATCTTAATAGTTATAAATATATTCTGTTCTGCATAGTTTTTTTTTTTTTGGAATTATTAAAAATTCCGTAACAACGAAATATGTGTTAAAAAAAATGTTAAGAATGTGTCAAAAGTACTTTTATGTTTTTTTAGCACTAAGGCAACAAAATGGTTGATTTTCATTTTGTTTATTAGATAGAGAATGAAATTCTTTCAAAAAATCGGAAAATGGTAAACAAGAATAGCAACATTGTTTGACAATTGAAACTGATTGTTGGTTGTCAAATCAAAAGATGTCCACGGCTTAAATCTACAAAAATTAATGAAAACATTACTATTTCATCAAAATGGGGAGTTCACAGAGCACTCGAAAATTAAGCCTCGATAATGAAAATGTAATTCAGTTATCGCAAGAGGCTTTAGAACGATTACAATCGCGGCAAACTGTAGTGGTAAATACCCGATATCTTTCCATTATATAATTTATGTCAATGTCACAAATGTTTAACATTTTCAAGATCCACAAGATCTTAACTTGTCATGTGTATAAATAATTTGTTTGTTACCTTATATTAGTGCTTTACATATTTTCTGGTAAGGGGATAATTTATAGGTTAAATTGTTATCAATATTATCCGAACTTAGTGTACACCACAATATTAATCTTCATTTCATTACTGAAAAGAATGTAACTAATGCACTTACCATATACCTATAGCTCAATTATCTTTCAGCACCAACCATCCCCTGCGCCAAGTCCTACTCCTAGCTATGACCAGCAAATTATACAGAAGGAATATGCATCTGAAGAAGCATATTGGACAAGACGTATAGAAAACCTTAAAAGAGCTCATGATAAAGCCATTGCTGGTATGCAGACAGAGTATCAAAAGACTTTAAACGAAGCTAATGAATTATATTCCAGAGCTCAAGATGAAAAAATTTCTGGGAGAATGCCTCCATGTGAAGATGAAAAAGCTAAGGTATGAAATTTGTTAACAACATTTCATTGCATATAACAATAATGGTAATCAACAATTATTGTTTCTGGAGTGTACAGTGTGACATAAATGTGGCACATAATGTTGTTCCACGAGCTTTCTTTAAAGATCATGAATTACTAGTTTGATCTAGTAAAATAATTAATAATGACAATACTTACAAATTGTCACTATATACAAAAAACAATTTCTAGACAAAGGAACTTTTTTCAATTTTGTACCTGATTATGGCAAAGCCAAAGAAGGGCCTTCTTAGTTTTTAAGATACTTGTTTTCATATTACTTTTACAACTTCAAGATATCAATACTTAATATGTCATAGGACATAGGGTTAATTAAATCCAATATGGCTGAATTTATAAGTCATTTTCCAATCACAAAAAAAAAGTAAATCAAAGATGAACATTAATGTTTGGTATCAAAAGTAAATTCTATGTATATGTATCTTTCATAGGCAAATATATTCAAATTAGTGACAAAACTATTTCACATTTAAAAGTGAGGCTAGAAGGTATATACAGATGCCGCATTGAACTCTGTCCCACTGATGAGAACCTATAAAAATATATATGAAATAAAATTTTAAAAACTGAAACCCTAACATAAAAAATGCATAAGTAATCTGGCTATAAAATAACGATCCTTAAGTCCTTTAAGTTTATTGTACAAATTAAATTTGAAATCAATCAATAAATGCAAATAAAGCTATTTCCATAAGTTCATATGTACAAATTTTAATGATAAATTAGAGAGCATTGGGCTGTAGTCAGTTACCTATTTCTTTAATAGTAGAGTGCAAAATGTATTGTGCCAACTTAAATATTATTTCATTTTACATATAAACAGGGTAAAAGGACAACTTTTATTTTTTTTTCTTTTAATAACATAAAAAATAAAGTAAAATGTTTACAATGGCTGCTTTCAAATCAACATCACAATATAGCTTTATGTAGTCTTAGTTTCAACATTAAATAAGGATTATTAAAAACAAATGAAATTCTAGTAATTATTTTTTTTAACTTTTAGAATCTTTTTGTAAGATATCTCTAACTTTAATAACTTTTTGAGTTATGTACAAAAATCTGTTTTTATTTTGAATCTGTAATATTTTGTTTGATTTTCCAACACATTTTTCTAGATGTAATTAGGAATCCAATAAGCTCTTAACATATTTTTATTTGTAGTAAAAAGGATTAACACATTTTTCAACTAGTAACAAATGGTTGTATTTGTAGATTTTCAAAAATATATCCAATAATAGAATTATTAATATTCTTATTTTCGGCATGGAAAGAAAATCTAGATAAATTCATACAATTTAAACTCATAAGAATTTTTCTTTTTAATTGATATAAATCTTGGTTTATCATTTATAATATTGTATATTGCAGGTTATCCACTGTTACAGTGTAAACCCAGGTAGATCACTTATGTGTGCAACAGTAGTAAATGAATTCCGGGATTGTGTATGCAGGAATAGATTAGCTACTGTGTCTACTATGTCCTGAGCAAGGGTGCAATAATTTACGATGTAAATAGCATGAAGAAATCACACAGAGTATGTTTGAGAACACAACTTGGGAATACAATGCTTTCCTTTGTAGTAGTTTTAATACTTATTGCTTAATTTCTGTATTAATAAACTGTTAACTTATATAGTTTGTTTTATACTTGTACAAAAAGTCATCTGTTTTTGTAAAATTTTTAGTTTACGCTATCTTTGCCTGGGTAATAAAAAATCACCGATTTTTTTCATTCAAAGCTAATCACCGATGCAAATTTTCATTCTGATCTTATTTTATATAATCAATAAAATGCATTTGTCTTTAATATTTTAAATATCTCTTTACGATTTAAGTGATTGAAATTGAATCAGCTGTTTTGTTACGCAGAGGTAACAAACTACATTCAGAATTGCATGTAATTTGAACTGGATTTTTTAAATTGTACAACTTACAATATTTAAATTTTCAAGCGACTAATTTTGGAGCTGCCTTCCAAGAAAATATAAAAAAGTAATTGTTTATAAATAAGGCAAATGTCATTGTTATATTTGGAAAAAATTTGCAACATTAAGTTTATAAAATACCATGTACGCAATGAACTTTTTTAAATAATAGCAGAATTACATAATTTGTGTGAGTGTAAATGTCAAAGCTACTATATTGTCGCATGAGTTCAGAATCATTTTTTTTTTTTTGGGTTTTAAATAAAACATAGAAGGTAACTAAGACTAGCACAGTAATATTTAATTAATAATTTTAATATCCTTATTGATAGATTACTGATCAAAGTTAATGACGCCACCTACTGAATGCTCTGCCTCATAAATAAACAATAATTAAATATTTTTTGTCAACTATGACATTTTGCCAGGTTATTTCTATGTTTTGCTATTGCATAACAGATAATCATTATTACAAATTTGTTATGAATTTTAAAACTAAACAGAAATTTAACCCATATAACTAGCATACTTAAATAACGGCAATAAAACCTAAAAAAAAATGGTAAGTAATTGTAGATTATTCTAATCTTCATTTTAGTAAATAATAGCACATTTATTGTAAGAACACATGCCTTTTGTCTCTTTTATTGCAGGGTTTCTAAACTCTATGATTGACTATATATAATATAGTCCATTCTGTTAGGTTAGGAGGAACTATCAATCAGTAACCAATGTGAAGTGGTTCTTTACTAGTGACTTTATTTTATGCTCAAACTGATGCTGTCTTCCAAACAATTTTGCTTATCTGTAATGAACATGTTAGTCCATTCAACAAAACAAAGCTACTTCGAGTTTTATACATTTTTATGAAGTAACCCGAGAGAGTTACAATTTAATGATTTTGCTTTTAAATAATCATATAAATATTTTAAATTTTGTTTTTCCTATACTATCGGTCACCCGCCTTGTTCGCTAGATGTTATAGATTTTTGTAAGTAATTCACGAATAAATAACCTAAAACAAACTACAAAAGATTCCATGCTAAATGGTCAGTCCTGTACCGATATATATACCCATTCAAGTTTTTAACTGACGTCAGGACAAAGAAAAGTCAATTTGTTATATAGGTTTATTGTATATTGCTGTTTTGGTGCCTTCAAAGTTAAAAATAATCTATTTTAGATTTTTGATACTCGAAAAATTAAAAATGGCGAGTTGCGCGAGTCAAGCATGTCGTGAATATTCGCTGAACATAGACGGGCTCACAAGTCTCGAACGAGCATGCCGCGCGCACGCCTCAACTTCAACTTGTGCCCATTTACAAACATAAAGCAATTTAAATTTTTACCATAATAATAATGATGATGACATATTATATTTATTATTTTCTCATGTAACTGTACAGCAGTATTTACAATTGCAGTCAAAATGTCTATTTAACTATTTTATTGGGTTACAACAGAAAAAACCTAACTTGTAATCACAAACTTTTAAGATTATGAAATTGCCCACACATTTTCAGTGAAGTCATACATTTACAAATTACACTTGAGCTACTTAAAATATCCAGTATCCATGACAACAGTAACATTTTGTCAATACTAAAGTCATTTGCAAATTGTATATTTTGTCCAACTCTGATCATTCAAAACTTCTTGTGATCCAACATAAATATCAGCTTGTAAAATGACTACAACACGGAAGGAAGACACCACAAAAATTAAACAGGTACTACTTTACCCCGGCTTCCCAGAATTAGCCCGATCTGACGTCAGCATATATCCTTCATATACTAAATTGAAACTGGCATAGTAAGTTTAAAATTGTTATTATCATATTACAATAGTTTTATATTGTTTTATATTGTAAATTCTGTACATTTAATAAATAAATTATTGCTCATATCAATAATTATCCACATATTACTATTTTTCAGCCCAGTAATATGTAGGCATCGCTACCATTTTGCAACAGTGGCACAACGCCGTCAATTTATGAAAGAATTGCATATATTTGAAAAACTACAAGCTATAGCATTAGATGGAATAAGGGTTCACAGAGAATTCTCCCAAGGAGTCCTTTCTCATAATATACCTAGAAAACGGTACATCAATAAACTAAGTGTCGATCCTTTAACTCAAGGAGAGAGAATACGAGTGGAACAAATCATAAGTGGGACAGCTTTATATAATTAAAATTTATTAAATCTGGTCACTCTACACTAAGTGGTTTCTTCTTCTTCAATTTTTTGCTTTTCTCAACATTATTCTGGAGATAATTGGCTTCTCTCTTAGCTTGAGCGATTTCTGTTCGAAGTCTCTGCCTTTCAGCTGCTTTTTCATAAGCTAACCTCTCACTTAAATGAATCCATTTAAACCTAGGTATATATTTGATATTCCAAATCATGTCATAGTAACGTGATTTCTTTCTAGTTCCAATTTTGGTATTATTAAGTTTAGTAGCTACTTCTTTAGCGATTCTTTTTTTCTGGAATTCCACCCACCCCTCAGAAAATCGGTTGGGAATCCGTTTACGAACTTCACCAGGTTCTGCAAAATTAATAGATTAAAGAAATGATTTTAGAAAAACAATAATTCTATGAAAACATAAAGGATTTATATAATAAAAGAGAATTAAACAAAATACCAATTTATTACCATATGTTTACATTGTAATTAACAAATACGTAACATTTATGATAAAATATGCTAAAAATGCAAAAAAAAACTATTTCAACATGGTTAAGATGCTAAAGTATGATGCCATTAAAACTGTTCTAATTATCCATTCATAAACGTGAATTATACAATAGGCTGCATTTTTCAACCTCCAACATTACATGCCATTCCAAGAATGTATTTGTCAATATGCACATACACAAACTTGCTCTTTCATACATTATAATTTATAACAGTTATATACAACAAAGTACACATTCAAATACCTTATTAAACACACTCATTTACAAACACAGATGGTTTATGGTATGCACACATTCAGGCAATTCATATGCACATTTTCTTCCTTCCTCAGCATCAGTTTCTAATATATCATGAAATTAACATAACATACTTATGATATATTATTAATCTAGATGATTGCAATAAATCCAATGTGTTAAAATAATTGAAGCGCCCGTGAAGAAAGAGCGATACTCTCCAGCACTACATTATTTGATTACAGTACTATTTACTTTATGAGACATCAGCCTGTTATGAAGGCTGTTTTTTTAATAAATGATTTTCAACTGAATGATAATCAATCAGTTACTTACATTATTGGCATATCAGTAAAACTATATTGATTACGAAAAATTTAACAAAATTTAATTTTCAATAAGAACATTAGACTTAACCTAAAAATGCTTACTTCCGTTTGGTTGCAAATATACCCTTCCAATATCACCAAACTGTCCAAATATTTCACGTATTTTGGCTACGTTCATATATGGAGGTATTGTGGATAAATAGATAATTCCACGTTTCCTTGTTTTACTTTTAATTGATTCTTTTAAGCCATGAGAACTTTCCACATCAGAACCGTTTTCTGGAACTCTGTTAGATATTTCTGTATCTGGTATCATACTATTTTTTAATTTACTTATATATTTCAGATAGACCGTATTGTTATAGTTAACAGTAAATCTATATTTTCAAAAATTAATACACAAAACGAGCTAATTCGACTCGAATCAACATTTGATCCATAGATAATACACTATTTGATCATGATCATCCTTTAAGCTTTCATATTTCTCTATGGGCCAGTGTTGACAGAAATTAAAACCAGCTACTAATTATAAAGTAACTTCAAATCATTAAAGTACAAGAAAACATCTCAATGAATAGTTTCATTATCAAGAGAATGCGAATTTTTCATTCATCAAAAATACACATTGAAAAAGCTATATCGAATAATAAATGCTTTTCTCATCGTTATGTAATAAAAAATATATATTTGTATTTTTGTTGTATATAAAGAACGTTTATTTATCAAAATTTAATGTGTTAAAAAAAATAGAATGTTTATACAAAATAGTGACAATAATAATAGTAATTTCAACACTAGAAATAAAAATGAACTGTGTTTTACATGTTAGTCGACTGCATAGGGTCACAAACTCCTTTAGGGGCTCTGTGTGCGCATGTTCAATAAGATTCCTGTAGATATGCAAAATTTACTCTGATACAAATTTAAAGTATTTATTAAATACTTCGCATAAAAGGGTATTATACAATCTCTGAATATTTAGAGGACAAATTGACATAATGAGCTCGACTTCCCACAGATTTTTTCCTGCAATAGTTTTATATATGTTAGTATTTCTATATAAATGGTTTGAAAAGAGCTATCCTCAAGTTTCATGCTCGTTCTTCTTGAGGGATAACTGCCTAACGAACGAGTGGTAATTAAAAAAAGTGGAAAAGATTAAACAAGAATTAATAACTGTATTACCACCCATAAAATAAAGATATTTTAAATTTTAAACAGCACTACCGACCCGCCATTAATGTATACCTGCACGCGAGTATGCGTTATGCATTTTTAACCTCCTCCTTGTCGCAAGAGAGGAAAAAAAATAGTGGATATAACGTTCAAAGTGTACAAAAACACTGTGCATTGACTTGAATATGTTCTAAGGAACAAAGGAAAAACTTTAATAAAAATTCTTCTCCGTATTAAAAATTAAAATGAAAACAGTTAATAGATAACATCAACAAAATTTGTAAAAGTAAATGGAAAAGTGATAATTTTAATTTTTTAGGATATTTAAATAAACGTGCTATAAAAATCTCAATCCACGTACTAACTGATAAGGAAAAAAAATATTTCAAATTAACTACAATTGGGAAAAAATCCTAAACTTCCTAAAGTTTTGCAATATACTATGAAAAACAATGTTCTAATCGACACACCTTAAGACAAAATTTAGCGCTCTACATTCATACGCTTGTGCGCATTTTTACGACGCAATGGCAGATCGAATTGACAATATAGCAGAACTAAGAGAGTTTGGCTGAAATTATATACGAATTCCAGATCATTGCAAGAATTTAGTTTCTATTTAAAACTGATAGTCGTCAAAATAGATTACGAGATTTGAAGAACGAAAATAAAAGAAAAGTTAATAGATGTTTAATACCAAAAATTATTTTCCCTGTAAATGTTTATTAATGTGATTATAAACTTCTAGTTATTAATAAACAGCATGTACGCACATACCTAGATGGACACACATACACACCACATAGTCCTGATTTAATTTGCTAAGCGTCATCCATTAAAGGTTTAATTACCAATTAATGACGAATTAATTCACGTAGATTATCTTACTTCTGATTTTTCATATCTGTTCCACTATACACCGACCCAGTCATTAAAATTATGATACAACAATCCTTTCATTTCCATCGCATTTCGTTAGTATCTTTCTTACATCAGCCCAAAACAATTCCCACTGTTCATCTAATTTAGAAGTATCTAAAGTATAAGCAATTACATAATTTTTACCCGGAGCCAGAGGAATTTTAAGTTCATATAAATCGTAACGTAAAGTTACGTAACCCATTTAGATAATTAATCTTTCTGATAGGATGAAGTCATCACCCCTCCGTTAGCTTTGATCAACAACATACCAACAAATATCAAAGGATCTTATTTGATTATTATACCAATACCTTTCCTTTTAGTCTCCTTTACACATAAAATATCAAATTGCCTCTTCCATTTCTTATCATTCTCTCATATACATTTAAAGCACATAAACAAATTGAATATCTTAAATGAATTTTAATTGTATTTGTGTGTATACTTGAAAATTTCACGTTTATTATTAGTGATAACTAAATAATGACCATAAATAGACGCAGTCTATACAAGAACAAAAATATTAGCCCGGTCAAAATAAGATCCGATCTCAGAAAAAAGAAAACTTCAATTTTTTAAAATATTTTGTAAATGAACCAAAAACTAAACATTAACAAAAAAATTAAGTTTATATTTATAATTAAGTTAATAGTTTTGCAAAAGAATGTAACTTTAAAGCTGACGAACTGAAAATATTTCATGAGAGTAAAGTATTCATAATTATTGTCATTTTAAAGAAATAGAAAAATTTACGGATAGTCACGCAAGCAGTGAACGAACGAAACGAAGCAGCAGTGTATCGAGTCTACAGTCGGTATTTACTACCATTTACTAAAGCATTACATACGACTTTAATTTTTTCATTTATTTATATACAGGTGATATCAATCATGCATTTTTCGCAAATATTCATAATCTCCTTCTTTTTTAGAATAATTTTGCCAAAATAATTATAGAAAAATGTATCATTGAAATACTTATAAAAAGTATAAATTAACATAGACACAACTCTAACAAATGCTCGGCCAGACTGCAAGCGCGAGTGCAAACGTTAGGTTGTGGTACCGTGTGCACCAATTCAAATTCTGCCCCACTCTCGGACTCCACGACCCTGTTGAAAACATCCAATAGATTCCAATAAAAAATGATTGTATTGGAATCTAATGTGCTTTTGTCGCTGCAAATCCATATCCATACCCATAAAAACTTTCGAAGGGACGAAACGGAAAGTTTAATGGGACTTAAATTATTATGTCTGCAGAGTTCTTATCTGGATTTACATATAGAATACATCATTTTTTTCGATTGTGGAATTGTCATTAAAAAGCATTAAAACCATTTTCTATTTCGTATTCGGAAATCCACATTGGTTTTTATGTCCACATGGACTTACGATAAAAACGGATACAAACCTACAGGTAAGGTGCAGTTAGGATCCATACAGGATCCAACATTATAATCCCATTAAGTCCAATAAAGAAACCAGCCATTGCAAAAAACGTTTCTATCGCAAAAAAAATAACAAACAGCGAATAAATAAGATATCTAGTTTCTGTGCAAGTTCAACAACCGCACGCGGCTGTGCGACGTGGCGACTGCAGGCCACACTTTATGCTTGACAACGTACGTGGAGCGCACTACAAGTTTCTGGAATTAGCCACTTACATGAACTATATTTAAAAAGTTTCTGGAACTGGCCACTTACATAAATAACATTTAAAGATAGAACTCTTGACCTGAAGAATACAGTTTGTTTTATTTAACTGTCAGTCGTTTTTACATTGTAGCGTCATTTAAAAAATTGCATATCTTTATCACTATGGATTTAAGTAGTAAAAATTTTCTTAGTGTGATTTTGTACTATTTTAAATGTTATTTGACAGTTCAACAGGGCCTCCCTCAGCTTTGAACTGCTTTTGGCGATAAAGCACCATGCAAGATGATTATAGTTGAAATTCTGCAAACTAGTCATAAATTATAACTAGTTTCCAGAATTCAAGAGCGATCGTATCAATATCAGTGACGAATTTCGTGATAGTCGCCCGTTCACTGCTATGAAAACCAAAAACATGAATGCTATTCGCCGTATGATCGAAACATCGTCAGGCATGTGACCTACCACGAAATTCTCGGCATCCTTAGGAATAGGCATGGTTCTATTACAATCAATCCTATTGGGCATGAAAAAGTTTTGTTCGCCGTAGGGTCCCATACAATTTGGGCGGATCCCGAGTTTTTTCTGTTCGCAAAAATTAAGAACCAATTATGCCATCAACAATTTTTATCGCCAGAAGAGGCTGTCGAAGAATATGAAAAACATGTTTTCGATGTTACTAGGAAAGAGTGGCATAAATGCTTTCGAAATTGGTTTATTCGTATAATAAGTGCATTTATTATAACGGAGAATATTTCGAGAAACTATAAACACATTTTTGACCACTCATTGTAATTTTTTTTATTCATTCCAGAAATTTTCAGTGCGCCCTATGTATAACCGGAGTCGCGCGGCAGCTATTGCTAATTAAGGTTGTTAGTTCATAAATTTTTAGTTCGTGTATTTTTCTCAGAAACGGCTACTTCAATAACTATGGTTTCTTTGGTAAAGTTTTTCTAGAAAAGAAAGAGATTAAGAATATTTGCGGAAAGATGCATGATTTATTCCGTACAGTATATCCTACTTTATGAATTTAAAATGAAATAATTATTTTTTTTTTCATGCTCTTAAAAATGATATCGTACATGCAAGCTGAAACGTATATTGTAAGTAAAAAAATATTGTTTAATCATTAAAAACATGTTTTATAAATAATAAAATTTATTGTTTATGAAACATGTTTTTAATTATAAAAAACTTGATGTTTAATTTAAGACACTCAAGTAACTTATTACAATATATAAAAAAATGTTTTTGTTAATGAAATACAATTCTACAACCATTTATAAAATAAAAAGCACATGCGTAAGAATAATGTACTCGACTTTCGAATTAGAAACAAATTAATTGTGGACGACAAAAGTTTACTTATTAAAATTCCACTTTTTAATATGTTAAATCAAATAATAGTTTTCGTTTTCGAAATTTCATATTATTGCCTTCCGTTGTTTCAACCTGATTTTATTTAATTTCAGTATTTTAGAGTACATTTTATTATATTCAGAAGTAGGTGATACAGTTGACACTGTAAGTACGTACCTCGAAATTACACGCTGTTACTGAGCTCAGAGATCTTAAAATTCTTTGATTATGGTGTAGTAGGATAAAAGACAAATATTTCCCCCTCAGTTATAACATGTTTCGAAAAAAACGGTAACCTATTTTTTTATTGTTTTTAAGAATAACATTTCTTAATATCACTCTGAAAGATGGCAATGAAAAGATTTGTTGTAAATTATATCCAACCTAAGAATTTTTAGTCATTTTGATTAGTCTGTATTGAAACATTAACGAACAAAGACGCCGCTGACGGACGTGGCTGACAGCCGCGACTGATATGTGTGCACACACAGTTGGGACGTGGCTTGCTGACGCGTTCCAACGCCTTTCCACATACAACTGTAGACGAAGAAACATGTCGAGTAGAGAAAGTGAGGATGATTTTCGCGAATTAGCGGCGGCTGCTTAATGTTGTCCACCCAAAAGTAAAATAAAAAGAAGCGTGTAGATCCATGACATAAATAAAGATAGAACCGAGTATGGTGACTTCCACACCTTGTATCCTCATTTATTAAGTGATGAGCGTCGGTATAAACTTTATTTGAGAATGAATAAGGATCAATTTATTTTTTGCTAAATCTAATCGAAAATGACATTGTAAAAGAATCAACACAGTTTCGTACTCCTATATCAGCAAAAGAGCGTTTAGTGGTTGCTTTGAAGTAAGTAAATAAAACAGAAGAATTATAAAAATATTATTTAATAAGCTTTAAATTATTTAACCATTGAATTATTACTTTAAATATTATTATTTCTTCTTTTTTTAAAATTATAAATTCTTTAAATACAGCATGTCCTGGGTCTTTACGATATTTGTGAACGCCTTGGTTGCGCGCGAATAATTGTTGTGAATTTAATTTTGAGATCGAAATTTCCACGACAGCATCTTGCGTGTTAGGCGTTTAAGAAGACTGAGACATTTATGGAGAGGAAAGTCGAATGTTCGGAGGAGAAACTGTATGGAATGCGATCTGTGGTGAAAGTGAAAACTGAGGTATGAATTGAGGAGAGGAAACTTGCTGAGTGACTGGAGGTGCGTTATGGGGTAAGATTAATGACTGGGGAATAAACTTGCTCAGTGACTGGAGGAGAAGGTGAGTATGCGATCTGAGGTGAGGGTGACAACTGAGGTACGAACTGTGAAGACGAAACTTGCTGAGTGAGAATAGGATTAGATGAGTATGTGATCTGAAGTGAGAGTGTCGACTGTGATGCAAATTGTGGGGAAGAGACTTGCTAAGTGACAGGAGGAGCAGATGAGTATGCGATCGAGGATGAGAGTGACGACGGAGCTGCAGACTGTGAGGAATCTTGAAAAGTAAAAGGAAAAGCAGGTGAGTAGTAAGAGGTCTGGGGTGAAGGTGACAAATGAGTCATGAATCGACGTGAGGTGTTCGGAGAAGAAAGGGAGTAGTGAGTGTCAAAATTGGGTGAATGAGGAGAAAATGTATAGCGATTAAGGGTGAAGGTGTTGAACTATTAGTTGAAAATATAGAAATAGAAGCTCCGTCACTTTCCAAACATCTTTATCTCTATCTCGTAGAACATTTTCATAATATTAAATTTCAATTCAACCTGTTCAACTTTTGGAAACTTCTGTATTGTCTCAGCAATACTATTAAAAAATAAGTCTATATCACTTTTTTCTGGTCTTCTCTGAGATCTTGCTTTCATTAACTATATCATGTCTTCATGATAATTATCTATGTACCGTTTTTTTTTGCTGGGTGCCATTTTTATTTATAGATTCTTCACCTATCTCTGCACCAGACGATTCATTAGTCTCATTTGAGAATTCTCCAACCGGTACAGCAATGATGTTTCTATTCGCCATAAGTAGCAGCAAAAAGGCCATCTCGTCTTCGAATGTCCATTTTTTTAAATTCCTTACCCCTTGGTCGGTCACTATCTTCCTTCTAAACATAGCATGGATAAATGCGTTGCGAAGGAGATTCCATTTGTTTTTGAATTCCGTAGCTGGAATAAAATAAAATTCGAATGAGATTGATTAATTTATTAATTCGGTTCCTTTATTTTTTTTTTTTTCAGGTTTTTTGCAACCGGAGAATCATTTCGATAACTAGGATTTCGATACAGAATGGGGTTTAGCACAGTAAGAAGATAGTGTTCAAGATTTCAATTTTGCTGTTTGAAAAAATTTGAAAGTTATATTGCCAAAACCTACTAAAGAACAGTGGAAGCAATTGCTAAAGCATACAAGGATAAATGGCAGTTCACTAATTGTATAGGCAGTTTAGATGACAAACACGTTATGTTGTTTTACCCAAAAAATACAGGGTCATCATTCTACAATTATAAAAACGGACATTCCGTGGTTCTTTTAGCACTGGTTGACGCCAATTACAAGTTTATTTATGTTGGTATTGCTTCATTTGAACGTAATAGTGATGGAGGTGTATTTGCTCGATAAACACTAGGAATTTCTTTGACGACGAACAATGCAGATGTGCCAGAAGATATTCCTCTAGAAAATTGTGGAGAACACATGCCATATATTATTGTTGGAGACCAAGCATTTCTGTTAAAACGATATTTAATGTGACCATATAGTAAAGAAGCTGCCTCTATCGACACAAAGAAAAAAACCTTTAATTATAGATTTTCTCATGCTAGAACGACCGTGGAAAACGCATTTGGCATTTTAGCAGCAAGATGGCGGATATTTCATACTGATATTGAAGTTCAACCCAAATTTGTCGATAAAATTATTTCAGCTTGTTGTTGTTTGCACAACATGCTACGTAGCGACGAAGACGATAATTTTTTTATGCAAGAAGAACAACATAATGGTAGACCAGAAAAGCTTTATATCATTGGAAGGCACTCGTCAAAATTCTACCCAAAAAGCAATTGCTGTGCGTGACAAATTTAGTGACTATTTTATTTCTGGAAATGAGCTTGTCCCGTGGCTAAATGTAAATAGAAATTTAATTGTGTTAATTAAATAAGCTATAAATCTGTATCATTTATTTGAAAAATATATACCACGACTTCGTTTACGTAGTTTAGTAGCGAAACTTCAATTGGTAACAGTCTTTCAATCTTAATTAATCAACCCACCATTTTTGGGGGAGTAATACTAGTAGTAAGGTCAAATATGTGTTATTTGAAGTAAAGACGTGATTGAAACAGATGCAGACGGTTGGATGGTTTCTTAATTTAACATAACGATTTGGGGCGGTCGTGTCCCTGTGCCCCCACCTCGGACCGCGCCTGATTGGTAATAAAATTGTTCAGCTATCCCGTGAGAACACGTGAGAACAGTTATTTTATGAGATAAAAAGTAGCCTGTGTGTTATTCTGATGTGTATTCTATCTGTATACTTTTCATTAAAATTTGTTCAGCAGTTTTTGCGTGATTGAGACACAACATTCAAACTAACACAAAAATTGTGACATTTAAAATGTTAGTCGGATAGGATTAACAAAAAGTTTATAGGATTTAGTATTTATCTAAAAATATATACTCACCCGTTGTATTTAGTTCGGCAGCTATTTACTCCCAGGCTCATTGTTTTTTTGATGCATTTTTGTAATCTTTTCATTTGGGATTAAATAGCAACTCTCTGCTGCAAACACACTGTATTATTCGTTCGTCCATTTTTGTATAGGTAGGTACGGACGTGCGAGCTCTAGCGAAGTCTACACAAACTATACTAGAAAGTCCGCGTCCTTCTGACGCACTGACATGTCCCGCAACCCGTGCATACCGTCTGCGGACGTTTTCGCCTGACAAAAACATCCGGAGCGCCAGATTGTCGGATGTCTGAATGCCCAAAATGATCCAAGGTTACGTCCGCGACTTATGTCCGATAGTTTACACAGCTCAGCGTACTTTCTCTAGATACCTACAAGTCGCGGCTGTTAGCCGTGTCCGATAAGTTTCCAGCTTTAGTGTATTATAGTCTATGACTTAATTGTACTCAAAATTGTCACACTCGCCTCGACTTAATTATACTTAAAATTGTCACACTAGTCTGTGACTAGTCTATGGTCGTAAACAAATATGGTAATATTTTTAGTCAATTGTACTTTGTGTTGTTAGTGGCGTCACTGGTGCTCGGTAGTTATCAGTAAATTAATATTTCAATTTGTTAATAAATACTTTGTAAGTGGTACGTTAATAATATTACCATGGGTTGTGATGGTGGCACTATCCCTAAGCGGGATGAACTAGTGCGGATGAAAAAAAAGCCAGAGCAAGTATGTACCCTTGTACGAGAACATATAGTAATGAAATTAATAAATTCAAACCACATTATAGTATTTTTATCGTAATTTAATGGTTGAAGTAATAATTATTCAAATGCTAATATATTTCAGAAAGATAAAGACGCTGAACGTACATGTAAATGGCGCAACTGTGCTTTATCACAGCAACCCTTACAAGAACCAATAGTGGCTTGTGGACTTGGGAAATTATATAGCAAAAGTTCAGTACTGGAAGCATTACTTGATAAAGAAAGTAAACCAGACTCTATAAATCACATTAAAAATATGAAGGTTTTTATTTTTGAATAATCTTAGCCTTATTTAGTTTGTTCTTTTACATATCGCTCTATAGTATAGAATTTCTTAGTTAACAGTTTATAAAGAAATAGAGATTTGAAGGAAGAAGTGTTTACTAGTAAAACCCTAGCAAGAATAAAATGTTGATATTAAAAAAAAAGAATCAAAAATATTTTTTTTAATGTCAGCTATTGAAGTTCATAAAAAAAACTTACCCAATCTAACCTAAAGTGCTATTAAATACAGCATTAATTTTAGACAATGTTTTTATGCATTAAATCATTCTTTGTAAAAATATATATTTATTTATTACTTAATACAATGCATATATTAGATTTGTCAAAATGTGCAATAAGTATAATAATTGTATGATGAAGTATTAATAATTGAATATAACATGTGTATAAGTGTTTGGAATAGGAAACAATAGAACCTCATTGAATACAAATTTTGCAGGTTTGCTAATATAATGGAAATTGTGATGATAAAAATATTAATTGCTCATTGTATGCTTATCATATAAAAATTATAGTTTGAAATCCCAATAATGAAGCGACTTATGTAATTATAATTTTTAAATACAGCTTGATCTAAATTGCTAATAAAATGTAATTTGTGGTCCTCAAAATATATAGTTTATTGTATTTTTTTCATAAATAATTTATTGTTTGAAAATTGTATAATAAAGACACCTATTTAATTACTTTTTTAAAATGCACACTGAATCTAAGGTGTCCTATGTATTTGGTACTTCTAGTACCATCTAATTTGTATTGTAATGCATATTCATTATTGCAATTTCAGGACATTAAAGATTTGAAACTTGTTAAAAATCCAGCTTATGCTGATATAGAACACAACAATGGTGCAGTAGATGAAGGAAGCGCTCCATATATATGTCCTATCAGTGGCCTTGAGATGACTGGTCGTTTTCGTTTCGTGTTTTTGTGGAGTTGTGGCTGTGTATTAGCTGAACGAGCACTAAAAGAAGTCAAACAGAATATCTGTCATATGGTATTGCTTTAAAAATATTTACACTACTTAGTCTGTACTGCACAATGCATGAAACTCTGCCACTTTGAAGGTAATCAAGAAAGCATAACAATGGTGTAAAATAGAAATGCGGAGAGAAGAAAACTAAGAATCGGGGGGCATTGAACCTGCGCATTACATTATTCACAGGCAATTTAGAGCAGTAGTTTTGTGTATTGTACTATAACTAAATTTATAAATTTATATTTAATTACAGTAGAAACTCGATTAACCGGACTAATGGTTGTCGTTAGGCATTCGGATAATCGAATATATGAAGAAAAGCGGGTTTTGTGCATATGTGGTACATAATGTTATATGTTTATTAAAAACAACAAATACATATTAACAAAAATCAATGTTAATTAAAAAATTATTAACAGATACATTTTCTAAAATATAATGTATGCGCTTATTTATGTACATACATATTTTCTTAGATTACATACATTGTACATATGTACTAAAATACTGCAGCCTTAATCATGAAATTAAATATTTAGGTATGTATGTATAGTATAAGAGCTAGCAACGTTTTCGATAGAGAATTTCAGCTGATTTATTGATATGATAGTCTCTCTTGCTCTTTGGGTTAGGGGAGGTGTTGCATTTCGTGTGCATCTTATCTGTACAGGTAATGTTACTAACTTTAAAATCATTTTAAGAAGGTTCATTTTAATATTTTAACTTCAGATAAACTTAACAAACATCCATCTCTTATTGCCAGACATTTTTGTCATTGCTAACAATGAGCCACGCCAATTTGATTTATTTTTGAATTAAAATTCAGTATTTCAGTTTGTCTGTAATTTTAATATTATGTTGTTTAAGTATGAAAAGGCCTAAAATTAATTTGCCAGACACTAATTCTGTTGTTAAACCATGTATTAGCCAAATATTAAAAATGATTATAAATCAAATTATTTAAATATTTTTAATCACTTTGTCTAATTAGGGTTTTTTCTATCTCGTTCTCAGCAATTTATTCTGCAATTGTTTCTCTTTATCCAATACTATCATACTATACGAATTTTCAGGACTTTGTCGTTCTAATACATGGTTTAACAACAGAATTAGTGTCTGGCAAATTAATTTTACGTTTTCATACTTAAACAATATAATATTAAAATTACAGACAAACTGAAATACTTTGAATTTTTATTTCAAAAATAAATCAAAATTACGTCTGGCTCATTGTTAGCAATGACAAAATGTCTCAAGAGATGGATGTTTGTTAAGCTTATCTAAAGTTAAAATATTAAAATAAACCTTCTTAAAATTATTTTAAAAGTTAGTATCATTACCTGTACAGATAGGATGCGCACAGGTAAACGCAACCGCCACCGCCGGCCAGACAGCCCAGACCCTAACCCAAAGAGCAAGAGAGACGACATATCAATAAATCAGCTGACCTGAAATTCTTGTTTTCCCGACATTGCTAGCTCTTATACTAGTATATTTGGTTAACAATATGTATTTGGTATAAATGTCATTTGACATAAGTCACTTTTTTTCTTCATTGCTGCTATGTCACAAATTCGTTTCAGCTGTAGTAAACTCACAGTATCACTCTCTGTTTTTAATGAATCAATTATATTTATTTTGTCTTTAAGCGATAACACCACTCTCTTACGCTGTGACATTTTTAAATATGTGGATGTGACACGCATGTCAGGACGGAGTAACAATTGCTAACTAACCACTGTAACTAACTAAAACAATAACAAAACGCGTTGACAGCGATCCAGCGGGGTGCGGGCGGGGGTAATGCAAGTTTTGACATGTTCATGCTTGCCTAAATTTCACTTGTAGCTATTTAATATATTAGTCGCGGTTGGTGGTCCGGATAATCGCGAATCCGTATAACTGAGGGCCGGATAATCGAGTTTTTATTGTAACATTTTTCCTGTCATACCTATAAAAACGTCCATTAGAGGCAAGTGTATAAGTAAGAATTAAAATTATTAACAAATCATAACAAAACCTTAAATATTTATTAATTAATTTTGAGCATAAATATTATAAAAAATTAATGCTCCTATAAATAAAGTAGTTCTTACAAAATGCAGTTGAAACAATGTTGCTGTTATGAATGTAATACAGGTTGAAAATACCCTTGACAATGATGCCTGCTTTTATGTTCCGAGCTAAAATGGCAAAAACAGAACCCTTATAATTCATGATGTTCGTCAGTGCTTTCATGTGTCACACATTTTATTAAAAAACTACAAGATGTACATTGATGAAATTTATGTATAGGTGTCTTGTATGAGCCGCCACTTACTTTGGTAGTTAAATACAGTAGAACCTCGATAACTCAAACCTCGGTAACTTAAAAACCTCTATAACTTCAAAAAATAATATGTTCCCTTCCCATCAGAGCCCAAAACCTCTATAACTTAAAATATAACCTCTATAACTTAAATAAGTAATCTCTGTATTGGCTCTCAGTAACTTAAAGAAATGTTTCCACAACCCTATAACATAAAATTGTTTGTCAATGAGTCATTTTGAAAGAGTGTGCAAAACAAAAGGTTTCGGTATTTATTGGTTGCACGTGTTCACTAGTTAAATTGTTAACGTAAACAATACATGTCACCTATTGTTTGCTTCTTCAAAATTCTTTAAAGCTTTTGGCGGTTAACCTTAAGACATAAGTAAGCCTTGGATCATAAGTTTTTGATCATTGTCTTGGAAACATCGCTTTAATTACTGTGTGATAAAACTGGCTTAAAATGAGTTCAAAAAGAAAACTAACAACACTTACATACGCTGATAAAGGGTGGAACAAGGGTACATACATATGTACATACCTACCTTTATATTAACCTATCCCTAACACAGACCCTTGATAACTTAAAACCTCTATAACTTAAAATATTTTGTGTTTCCCTTGGACTTTAGCTTATCGAGGTTCAACTGTAACAAAAATATTTCTAGGGGCACTCCATACATGTAACAGAAGATGAAAAAAAATTTTTTCAGCATGCAACAATTAACACAAATTTCCAAGTTTTTCTACAAACTGGGATTTATAAGCAATTTTTTTGATTACATGAATAATTTTGGAAATAACCAGTCCAAAGTAGCAGCAATTGTGTGTGTCCCTCTATTTTCTAGATCTAGATTAATGTATCATGTAGTCACAATTATATTGTGTAACAGAATTATAGTGTCCCAAAATTCTTATACATTACATTTTTTTTAAAAGATAGTGGTTGACCTTCCCAGTTTGAGGACAGATTTTGAATTCATAAACTGCTCTAACATACCAATGCATTGACTCTTGCTTCCTTTCTGGATCACAATAATGAACCCAGGATTCATCTCCAGTACAATTTTATTTTTATGACTATCTGGATTGCCTCCATTTAGCTTTGATTATTAGGAATAGCATTCCACGAATCCTTGCTTGTGTCACGACATCAATTCATTCATTCATCATTCATATCACCTGTCTCATGGTCATTTTTCACCTTGAGATGGGTTAAAAATGACCCATCTCTCTGTCCGACCCATTAATTTAAAAAAAAAATTGTATCATGACATCACAGACTTATTATTGTTATAAACTCTTGCCATTTCCCAAAAAGATAAACACAAACCTCAAATTAAATGGTATATGGTATTTCCATATCTCTCGCTTCATTGACATTCATCAATTGTTCATGCAAGCTTGTCAGTTTTGGTTAAAACTTATCTTTCCTTTATTATATATATCAATTTCATGTCAACATTTTCTAGGACAACCCCTACCAACCTTCTATCACAAATTTGCACTACTATAATTTGTTTTGTTACACTTGTTCAACTCTCTCACTACCTATACGTATATCGGATTTCTTCATGATTTCGCTATTTTTAAACTCTATTATCTCAGTTTTGTTTTCTTTGTTTACTTTCATACCTCTTCTCAATAGAATCGTTCACTGTAGTAACCATCGCCAGCAGCTTACACACTGACGGTGCAAGGATACCCTTCATTATAGTCTTTATCATATAGCTCTTGAACACTTAAACAAGACAAAATTGGTCAAAAAAATAATCATCCATTGTCAAATGTGCTTCCCTAATCTATTTCAGTTAGCAGAAATGCATTTATTGATTTTGCATTACAATGTTTCTCTAATTAACGGTTATTTATTTTTACAAGAAATAAATAGAAATTGTGCAATCAAATCAAGCAGTTGCATTTCGAGATATTTAATCAAAAAATATTTATACCACGTCGGTCTATTTATATGATCTTGTGGTTGTATTCGATGCAGAAAAGAAATAAAAAAATGTTTTAATGAGTACATTTTGAACACTTATTGGTGTTATCACTTATCATTCATGAATCTAAAAGGTTGAATTTAAAGTTCTACTAAAACTTGTGAAGCAAGTGTCCTAGTGTTGCTTCTCATACACAAACCTATACCTATGCCTATACAGAAATTGTCAAGGCTAACAATAGACACTGCATATTGATTACCTCTCAATATGCAGTGGGTGGAAAGTGCATTTAAATATAGCCATTCACAGCATTCACTCACCAATAATAACATTATAGTCATATTTTTTCGATTCATGATTATGACAGTTGAACCTCTGTAAATCAAAAAAATTCCACAAAAAATTTTGTTCCCTTTCCTTCAAGTTTTAAAACCTCCATTATTCGAAATCTCAACTCTCTATTAGTCTAAATAAGTCTGTGCATCCCTACAAGCCATTTTGGTACATCTTTTCTTTCTGTAACTCAAAAAAATAAATTGAACCTCTGTTTCTTGAACATAGCAATGTTAACTCAATTATTTGAAACTTATTACCGCTATAGCTCGAAGAAAAATAAGTTACCAACTTTAAGAATTTGACCACAATGTATACCACTGTTTCTTAGAAAACAATTTAGGAGTATACAATAAATAGGATTACTAATTCTAAGAAATGATAAAGGAATTTATGACTGATGTTAACACATGCTTGCTTGGTATCAGGTGTTTCATTTTGGGTACTTATTATTATTATTAGTCGAAATCCTCCATAAATTAAAAACTCGTATAACGTAATTTTTTGGCATCTCCCTTGATGCTCGACTTACAAGAGGTTCGACCTTTTTATTAAACTTTCTTTTGTAAGAATACGTGTTCAAAAATTTGAATTCTGAAAATAAATTATAAATTCTTGCAGTGTCAACAACCATTCAAAGACGAAGACATTGTCGTGCTGAATGGTACAGAAGAGGATTTGGAGCAATTGAAAAATAAAATTGCAGTCCGGAATGCCAATAGAAAAAACAAAAAGATCAAAAAAGAAAAGCCAGACACTGATTTAGAAAAACCGAGCACTTCCAAATGTGAACTTAATAATGAAATGTGTTCTGATTCAAGTATAAAAAAAGAAGCTGAAGCAGGACCCAGCCATTCAACCAAGAAAGAAATGGACACTATTCCATTATCTTTGCCAAAATATGATGAGAAGAAACAAATGAGAGGTTTACTTGGCTCATTTAAGAGAGCTCCCCCTAATGATTTTAACGATGATCCCATTTTCAAGAAAACTAAGAAGGATTACAGTGTTGCTAAAGACCCCAAATCGAGTGAAATCTACAAGTCCATTTTCACTTCACATCAAACTGAAAAACAACAACAAAGAGCCCATTGGGTCACTTATAATCCATTTTACAATTAATATCAGTTATAAGATTAATTTGTACATATCATTATGTAATAAATATGTAAAAAATTATACCTTAGTTTTTTTCAACAACTTAACTTTGATTCCACAAATAATAAAACCAAAGAAATAAAATAATTTCATTAACATGTTAGTAAAATTATTTTATTTCTTTGTTTGTCAGTTTTGGAAGTGTCCAGTATATTTTTGTGATATCACTCAAATTTAAATATGATATTAATTAATACTGTTTTGAAAACAATTAGCCTTTAAATGATATAGGTACATTTTTGCATCAAGCTATGAATGTTTGTTATCCACATGAAAAACTGAAAAATATACCATTCAAATTGAATAAATTAGACAAGAATTTTTTTTCAGGATCAATATTTATTGATGAGAATATTGCACATTAAAAGTGGAATGTTACGATTAAAATCTAATTACACTAGAAATCGAATAGGAAAACATTGTGCTTTGGTATCAATTATATTTTATACAATAAAAGAAATAGTACTCGCTTATAAAATATTACAATGTTTTTTATACAAAACATTAAAACTATGCACCTCCCAATAAAGGATGTTCATTGTTACAAAATATAAACAGGAAACTTATATTTTCCATATAAATGGACAGAAAATGATTGTTTAATTACATTTATTCAAAAAATTATATATTACAAAACTGAAAGTCAACCTACCAACCAAAGCTAGAAAAACAGGTGTCAGGACCAAAGGAGTCCATACGATTTAACAGAAAATTAAACAGACAAAATTGAGGGAATCATTTTTAAATTTGTAAACAATGATAACATCGCTTCCTACATCGCTTGAAAAGGATTTTTTTTTTGATAGCAGACTTCATAAAATAATACAATACACATTCATTAAATTTTTCATTGACTAATGTTAACGTTTATAGGTGATTATATCAAAGTTATTTTAATTAATACATAAAAATAACATAAAATTAGCATACTGCAGATTTCATTAACTTTTTTTTACTTAACAGAAAGATTGCTATGGCAGCATAATTTTTAGAATTATTTATTAAGTATATAATATCTTTTTACATTCTTACTACATAAAAAGTTTTGGTGAAATCATTAAAAGGTTTCAAGTAGTTTACAATTTTCTTCATACAAGATACTTTTATTTACAAATAAATAAAAGATTATAAATACAAACCACACAGAGTGATAGAAAGTAAACATTAGGATTCACAACAGGTTTGGAGCTTCATTTTGCATTTTGTGTAAAATATTACAAAGATTGAGCCTATTAGTGTGGATTATTTCAGATTATTTAATCCACAAATATTAGATATAAGTGGATAAGAGTACAACCAAAGAAAGGCTAATCTCTGAATACAATGACTAATGTAAAAAATTGTTAGGATCTTAAAATAATCTCCAAGTGAATAAAAATTAATCAAAAGTATATATTTTTCAAAATCACCATCTTTGGACTTTGTTGAAAACCTCTTCACCGATTTTTGGATTATGTTTTAGAATCAAAATATTTGACATACTTTTTAATGTTTTGTTTTGTAAAACAGACAGTACATTTAAGCGACTATATATGAAGTTTTGAACCTATTGGGTCAAATTATCATCCCACTTTTGAAGTATAACCTCCTACATTTTTTTATTTGCAATTGAGGGGTTTGCCCTTGAACCTTCCATACTGATCCAATTCAGCTTAAATGCAGCTAATGACAATTGTCACCAATGCCAGTAACATCTGAGAATTGAATTGTGGTTAAGATTTCAACCCGGTAGCTTTCTGGTTTGACTGCCCGGCCAATACCACTCCATCTGCTTAAACTTAAGATATATAAAATAAAAGTTAACATGTGATTACGATTAGTAAACAAATTGATATTTGGGAAAAATATATCTAAGATAACTTAAATTTAAATATGACAAAACAAATAGAACTTTTAGTGCACTTAAGTAGAAACATTTCTGCCACAAGTTTACATTTAATACACATTAAGCTTTATTACTAGACATCTTTATTGCACTAAATATACTAAATTCACACTTGCTATTATCACATACTAGATTACATCAAGATTGAAATAACCATTACTTCATTGTTTTTTATTCTATTTCAAAAACTACATTTTGTTCTCCTGGGAGGCGATTCTTGGGCCATGTAGAAATTGTCACATGAGACAATTTTCAAATGTGAAATTTCCGTAATATTCCATATACATAATGACATGTCGAATGATGGATAAAATATGAACTCTCACTCACCTATGGAAATATAAAATAGTTTCTATTTAGAGATCATGAATTTTATATAGGTATGAGAATATACTTAAAATATTACAATGTAATATAATATTTAAATATGTTGAAAACCAGCTTAATAGAGAAACAGCAAAAGCTTAAAATAAAATGAAAAAGAAAAGATGAAAACTGACTAGGTTTCATGATTTTCATTAAAGAGTTTAATCAAAATAAATATTTTTTATTACATCGCGCCCATTATAACAAAAATATTTAGAATAAATAAATTAAATTATAAAAACAGCATCAAGAAGTATATTTGCAACACAATTCCTTTTTAAAGGATTCATGAGGCAGTATGGCATATATGAAATAATAACAGAACATAAACAGATAATTAAAAAATATTAGCTAATCATAAAACCCGCTTTAAATTAATTAATTATGCCTCATATTGTGCCGCAATCCCATAAGGCATGATTATTTTGCAAAAATAAGCTGATATCAATTCCTAAAAATTAGGTATTTTAATTTTAAATGTCTTTCTATTGACAAAAGTGAAAGATATGGAAGTCTTTTTTGTTTCACTATTTCATTATTAACTACAAATTTATTTGAGGGCCAAAACATGATTTTGCATAAGCAATTGCTGGAATAATTGAAAATTTGAAATATAACGAATTTTTGTAAAGAAACGAATCTGCACTGTAAAAATAATAACATACATTAATAACTGAAGAGTGTACATACAACTGTGTGTTCATACAACTTTATCTTCATTTTTTAACTTATTTTACAAAATAATAGAAATTTTTTATTCATTTTTAACACGTTTATGTTTATATTCACCGAATTAATAAATTGTAAAGACTTAAGAAAAAAATTATATAACACATTTGGTATCTTTAAACAGTACTACACTCCTAATATCATCTACCACAATTATCAGAACTATAACTATTATAGCTATAATAATTCCTGAATTTACAAAATAAGCTGGTGGAAATCGGGCTGTGTGTGCCCGTCGCCAAAAATACACATTAAATTGATATTACTGCATGTATGCTGGGACTCTAATGATAAATCATACTAATAAGCTTCATCGGATTGCATCATGGCCATCGTAGCTTCAATGATAAGATTAAAGTCCAGTTCGTTGAGACTAGCTTTGGCAGTTAGCAAGTCCAAGAATGTGTCCAACGGCGAAAGCCTTTCGCCGGATGGAAATGATGTACCTATTGACAATAGACAATTCAATTTATGAAACGATATTCAAAGTACTGAATCACCAGAAAGTAACTATAAACCAATCATACATTTAATCCTTATTAAATATTAAGGCTCTAAAATGTTCATATTTGTATCTATTTTTGTACTAAAATACAATAAAATTTCTAAGAGCATATTAGCTATTAACATTTTAGTTACCAAATGTTATTGTTATTATATAAACACATTATATAATACCACGGCAATTGTTACAGGCTATCATGTAGAAAGTATAACATATCATTGCTTTTTTTTTTGCTATCAATATAATTTATGTGTTACAATTTTTGAATAAATACCGCATTCCCGAGCGTGATGTCTGTCCCGCTGCGGCTGTCCTGCCAGTAGCGTCGAAGCGTGGTGACGCGCGCGGAGCACCAGCGCCGCCTGATGATTCCACCCGGATAAAGTGCGCCGAGCCCGTCCCTCCCCCACCAGTTGTAGTAAGCGAAGTTTCTGGGACACTCTACTTGTATCGTCTTTGTCTGCAACAGAAAAGAGATAGTTTAAAAAAGTCCACGGTATTTATTAACTCGTAACAACTAAAATAAATTTAAATGATTTTCTATATGGAATAATAGACACTAGAATTCTGATTTATCTAATCGAGCAACTAATTAATTGTAATATAAAAATATATGCACAAAGACTTGGGTATGATTTTATTAAAAAGTCTGTGGATATTAAAACAATTCAATCATTCCAAAAATAGTTGGCATCACTATTTTTCATAAATGACATTCCATTTCATTTTATTTATAATTGTCACACATGTCACAGTTACTGTATTTGTACCTTTACAATTGATTATTTTTATAATATATAAGATATTCCTTATTATGACCAATATTGTAAAAAGTAAACAATAACAAAAAATCACGCCAGATAAAATAGAATCATTGTATGCGAGAACGGCAGGGTAGTATTTTTAAATTCTCATGAGCCATTAAAACTGACAAAAAAAAAACTTTATATATCCAGAATATTTGATGAACAAAGTTTACTTATGCAGTCAAGCACCAAGTCCATCCAGTCATTACCTGCGAAAATAGCTTTCATGACGTCGATCTGCAGCTCGAACACGTTCCTATGCACATACTGCACAAAGCTTGAGAATGGTAGGGTTCTGTAGCCCAAATATGAGAAGAACGACGTGAAACCCTGCGGCAGTGGGAACGCGATCGAGTCCGCTGCAAAGTAGTACTGTTCTAGCACTTTGAACAATATCAAAGCGTGCGTTTGCTCCATTTCATCTCTGTAAAATTATATATATATATAGAATAGATATATGTCATTACGATAGTCAAAAGTCACCGAGACAGGCGTCTGTATGTTTACTCTTCATCGTTAATCGCTATAACCATTAAACAGAATTTAATGCATTTAAACTGTTAAGATATTATCTCTCTATGAAATGTTTTGGATTATTATAACTTGATGCATGTCAAAAACATTCCCATCTTTGCTGTTCGTGCAGTCAGGTAAGAAAATTTCTTTAAAATTAAATAGTAAGTACTGCTTTAAAATATCTACTATCTCTATTTTATTTTATTATTTTTTTAAATTAAAACCTATCACAAAACCAATCTAATGATCAAAATTTGCACAGTCAAGATACTAATTTAAGGGTAGTTGAATCTAAAGAGCACCAGAACTAGATTAATGCCAAAATCATCGTTGAATTTCAAAATTAATGTACACTCCACAAAGGCAAAGCTGAGAACATAATATCCAGACACACTTTATTTAGATCGTAAAAAAGTTGACTTATTTAATTTTATGTAAAATTGATACCCTTCATACCTTCATATGGTTTTCACTAATGTGAAAAACTACAATATCAATTATCACATGGATATGAAATAAGATATTTTGTGAAAATCCTAAATTAACTTAAGACACTGATATAAATAAAAAGTCACAAGTGTTATTCTAAAGATACTGATAATGAATTAATGTCATTATTGTTTTCAATAATACTAATCAGGATCATAAAAAATGGGGTATTTGATGATATGTAGTATGAACAGGAATTAAGAACTTATTTTCCATGACCTAGCATACAAAATACACAAAAGCTGGTTAATAAGTAAAATAGAAAAAGCAACCCATAAACACAAATATACCTAGCAAAAACGAAATTTTATTTCACAACAGAAGTAAGTACATGAAACAAATATAGACTAACATTAATAAAAATCAAAATAATTTTAATGAGTTTTAACAAACAACACTTAAAGCAAAACAGCACACTAGAGAAAAAAAAACACAAAAAGCCAGATCTTAAATACTTCCATGTATCAGATCTGTTAAAAGAAATCGACCACAGGACATCTGTTGCCAGTACAGAAACTGGTACATAATATTACCCTAGTACAGTAAACAAAATGTAAAACATCCAGGATGGCACTCAAATAAAAAAAAAACTTTATCGACACCATAGACATTGGGCTCATACATAAAAGTGAACCCTCTGTGCTGGTTAGTTTGCGGCGCTGCGGCAACAGCTCGGCACGCCGTCCGACAGAGGGCGCGAGATGCGTCCAACTGTGCGGCCGCCCAGCGAGTGGCCACGGCATGCACGCCACTTTCCACCCCTCCATTTCTTGAAGTACTACTACCACTGGAACAACCTCGCATCAAGTGTACGCTGACCTCTCGAAGATTCTGAAGTTAAATCATGAAGAAAGTAACATACAGACTCATCTTCAAAGTTTATTCCTGAAAGATTAGTACTTGATGCAAAAGAAAAAAATGCTTCATCTATAAGAGATAACTGACCCAATAATGTGTTTTTTGCTAACTTATTATAATTTATTGTTGCCAGTCTTTACAAATTGATGAATTATGAAAAATTAATCACCCCATAGCTGAGACATACCGATAATCTTTTTATTTCATATTGAGGGGCTTGACATCTCAGGAATAATCATCGGTAATGTAGATATCTAACTTACCTCTTAATCAGCAAAACAGTCCCATAACTACAGCTTATACCTCTAAAGTGCTGTGTAAATAAATCATTAAAGTTTTAGCGATGACAGCATGTTCTGTAGAAGCATTCGACATACATGTTTACTCTATAAGCTTATAGAGTGAAAATAACTGATTAAAAGTAAAATTGATTGATAAATATATTAGAAGAAGTTTAATAATAAGAGAGGAGTACATAAAATTCAAGATAAACCTAACCCTAGTTTAACAGAAAAACTGTTGACGCATACAATTTTCACTCTATTAAACAAACATTATAATAACAAAATAAAATACTTCCAATTTTTTGTACCCTTCTGTAAATTATTTTTTTTAATTTTTGTAAAGTTAAATAAAATATACAAACCCTTGTATACTATGAAAAAGTACTATTAAATATCTATAGTAGCCATTACATCACTATTTTCAGATCTGCATCACTGTTGCATAGATTGCATAAAAGTAATTTATTTTATTTAACATTACCTTTAATTCATTTTAACATTTAACAGAGGTATAATTGTTCCATTTCCGAATAAAATAAAATAAATGTGTTTTACAAAACCAAAAACACTTTTTACAAAACATTCTATGGCCTTTTATACAACTAGTTTTTGTGATTTGGATTATATTAATGCAGTTATGCAATTTCAATTACAATCAGCGACCAGACAGTTAATGATATTTCAGTACCATGAACATTATGGAAAATATAAACCTTAATGCCCTTTCTTTGAATTTGAAATAAATTTAATACTTTCTTTTTATAATACAGTCGTTTTCAATTAATAACCATTGAAATCATCTAGGGGTATATCTAAAAAAAGATAAAAGCAATGGTCTCTTTAAAATATTATCTCTAATAAAAATAGTTGTACACGACGAAAAATATAATGCAGATGGGAAACAAAATCTCAATCGAATACAAAAAACAATGAAAATAAACCATGATTTCTCATCCACAACCAGTTCCTAAAATAAAACATACAAGTACTTCCAATTACACATTACAAAATAGATATACTAACTGCGGCTATAACATGTTCTTGTTTGCTGGCCGTACAAACGTCAATCTCAAAGAACGGCAACATGTCGCTCTGATTGCCGAGCGACGACCGACGCGCAGGCGCCGCTACCAACGACGGGGCTGCCCCCGTTGGAGACATTGGAGTGCTGCATCGTGACAAAGCTTCCGGCTGAATGTATCAAAAAAGTAACAGATATACAATATCCTGTGCACATATTACAAAACATATTTTATACTCTATTTACATCTAATAAGTAGCCAATTTTATATTCTTCAGGTTGTGTTATCACGGTCTATTTAGTCGAGGAGACAGACATACCTGTACATAACACAAAAACCAGTGAAAATAAAATACTGACCTGATAACAATGTAATGAAACCCTCAGCTTGTCCAACACTTGAGTACATTTAAATCTTTTCTGTTCTGTCCGAGAACTCAATAACTCCCACAAGCGTGTCCACATGTCCTCAGAAAACTGTGATATGCGCTGCCTCGGCTCCAGCAATACGACAGCGCTGTTCCATAACTTTTCTTGGCTCACTGACACACACACGTCGCGAACCTATTGAAAAATATTACTTGGTGCTTTAAATTTTTTCATCAATATTGATTTCGGATTTAAAAAGGGAAAACAAGAAAAAATATGGATATAATATTATTGTATACACGTTTATAATCTATTGTTCACTACTCGCATCAATTTTCACATCAATAAAACCATAAGAATATTAAATATTCAAGTACTCTGTATAAAGCTTAACAGTCTGTACATTTATCTTGAAAAAATCATGTAATATTACAAACAAAAATTAATTGTAAATTATGATTTATAATGCTATTTTCTTGTGCAGTACTTTCACTTGATTGCACTTTTCTAAAATCTTATTTTATTTTATTAATTCTTTTATGGCAACTATTTAAGATTCACTCATATTATTTGTTATTTTAAATTATCATTTGTCATTTGCAAAGACATGGCATTTGTTATTAAATATTTGACATTATAAAATATAAATTTGTTTAAAGCCACATAAAAATACCTGAAGTTCTTTTTTCAAATAAAATTAGTTGATTTACAACACTTCTATAACACATAATACTGTATTGTACATGTTGTAGAACTTTGATATATTTATAAGCACTTAGACGAATATAAACTAAAAAATGACCTTAACATCGGCAAAGCTTTGATGCTGAGTAAATGGTAAAACCCGCATCAGGGACAAAGCTGATGATGGTAATGCTCTTTTGGTGATTGAATATGTTGTTCCAATTAGGAATTCTTGCATCATTCTGTGAAATGACCCATATCCATCGTTTTGGTTTACACACATCCAAGATATTAACTGTAAAAAAATATGGGTATCTTAAATTTTCCTTTCCATACCTGTTACATAAAAAAGTAAATAATTTTCTGTTAGATTTATAAAGCATTTTCATTATGTAAAACGAATGCTTGCCATAACTTATAAAATTACAGTAATTCGAAATGTAAAATAAATTACAGAACTTAATTATCACTTTCAATGGAAAATGCTTTTACATATTTAAGTGGTCATAGCAAGACACCACGACTCTTTTTCAAAGTTTAATACTATGAATATATAAGAAATCTCCCTTTGTCACTTCTCCTCTCTTCGGAAACACTCCCTTTGGTGTCACACCAAGTATAAGGATCCTTGGTGACATATCCAGCGGAGTTCAGTTTCGCGAACATATAGAGAGCAAAACAAAACTAGCTTCTTAAAAGCTCAATGTGCTTTCTAGCAGCACCGACAGTACTTCAAGCCGGATCACCGTGTTTTGCTTTATAAGGCACAGGTCCGACCACGTCTAGAATACTATTGTAACTCCTATGTTGGGGCCGCCCTATATCAACTTTTACCCATAGAGCGCGTTAAATATCGAGCGTCTCAAACAGTCCTGTAATTTTCGACGAAGTCGACTCGTTGACTTTGCAAAGATATGTAAAATCTTTATGCTTGCTCTATTGCATTTTCTATGGGGAGTTCTCTTAAGAACTATTCAACCTCATACCTGTCGTTGACTTCCGCCATCATTTCACTCACCGGAAATACCATTAGCACCATCTTGATGGCTGGTGTTCTACCACCGTGCGCTTCATGCGCAATTTTCTGCCGCGAACGATAAAACTTTGGAATATTCTATACCATCAGTGGTATTTTAAATGAACTTCAACAAGTTTTCAAGAAAGAGCGTGTTCCTTTTTATAAGGCTGGCAACGCATTGTAATTCCCTGGAGCTGCATGTCCATAGATGGTGGTGACCATGTACTCTCTAGTGGCCCGCGTGCTCGTTTGCATTAAAAAAAAACTATCAAAAAATTATATTTGTTTTTTTGTTCGTTTTCCGCGTGTGTCTGTATCATCAATTCAATTGCGATGAAATTTTAGTGAGTTGAGCATACGCCTAAGAAAGTTTTTGCAAAAAAAATTATATTATAAACTGACATAGACGCAGTCATTGTATATGATCGAACTGGGTTCGAGATCTAGAACAAGTTTGATTCCGGAATTTAGGGTATAATCGAAATAGGCATACGGAGCAGGACCGAGACGAAGGGCAGAATCAGTATCGAGACCGTAACAATGTCGGAAAGCAAATTGAGGACAAAACTGAGAACAAGATAATAGTTGATAGCAAAATGAGCTGATATGATAGATGAATTTAATTTCATGTCAAAAAAAATAAAATTGATGTCTGGCAATGCTATAATAAAATATTTCATTCTTAATTTCTAACTAGCAATTTATATACCAATTCTCATTACTATAACTTCAAAAATGAGAATCAAACATCTATGATTATAAGGAATCATTATTATGCCAGGCTTGGGAGAATGGAAATTCTCCTAACCTCATTCCCAAAAACCTTAGACCGGATTGCAGCACACAGAAACGACCCGTTGCGCCACACATTTTGTATTTGACATGCAATCATTACGAATTGATCATTGCTTTTCATAAAAATTAAAAAAAGAACCATGTTCTTGGATGGGCTAGCCAGCAGAAGTCGGCCCCTTCAGTCCTAAGCCATCCTAAGACATTTCAAACAGGATGTTACTATTACCATGCTTGTTTTATATTTATACAATCTACATTATGCCCCTCTCAAGGATATGAGTCTTGTCAAAAAAGGGCCATGTAGAAACCCCATGCTCACCAAAAGCGTATTGATTCTCAATTCTGATAAACCTTTTTCAAAATAGGAATTCTTTCAAGATGTTTTCTTTCTCTGTTAAAACAAGTAGTAATCGATAGTTCAATCTGCATTGAGTTAGATGATGAATCAGTGCAATCTACACTGCACTAGGCTCAAATTCTCATGTCCTATATTACATACAGGTGGACGAGGTATCGAACGTCACTTGCTTCTTTATAAATAACAAAATAAATATTATAAGCCTGTAATAATCTGAAAGCATTCAAATATTACCTCAATGCTATGATAAGACTCTGATTAAATACAACCCATAAAAACGTATCAATCAAAAAATGCATACTTAAACTTTAATAATTAAAACTCTTTTCTCATCATCATTTCGTAAGCAATGAATGATTAATGATTACTTTCAAAATGATTTTATGCTATTTACAACCATCTTATATTATAATTAATAATACTAATATTAATTGTAACATACCTCTTCTGCCAAATCACCATTGCCCTCATGCTGTATCAAATAATGCATAATTGCCAGCTTATTTTCAATGATACTGTCACTTTTGAATGTAGAAACAAGATCCTTTTCTAAGATGTTCAGTGTTACAATATCTAGTGTATTTAGATCCACCATAGTGTTAGGGCCCCATCCTAACAAATGGGCTAAATTTGGTCCATTTTCGGTTTCTTCACATGGTATAACAATATGGCAACACGGTTCATGACTAAGGCTGATGTCTAATAAATGCGTGAAAAGCATTGGTATCATCACCAAAAGATGATTTTCTGAAATGAGTATTTCATCATAAATATGTTTGAAACATTAAACATAACCATAAGCAAGCAAAACATGAATTATTCGATTAAACAAATTCTAAATTGAAAATTACTCTCCTTATCTGTAATAAAAACTGTAGATAAAAAAATAATTACATATAACAGAAAGTGTAACAACTATGAAATGGGTACAGTAGAATTTGTCTTTTTTTCTTTTTCATTCTTAGTGCCTCTTCCACCAACTCCTTTAAATTAACATAAAAAGTCACTTTTAAGATAAAATTTGTGTTCCACGTCCTCCTTTTAACAGTTGTTCAGACTAAAGCCTGTTAAAAGTAAAATATTGAATGCAAAATTAATTTTAAAAAGACTTTAATTTTAAAAGTGAGTTAAAAAGGAGGAGGTGGAAGAGGCCCTTAATATGGTAAAATTGAAACATATACTACTAAATTTTAAATCCTAGAATCTTATCGAATCATTTTTTTACTAATGCGGGAACACTAATGATTTATAGAATATAAAAAATGCACCAATTCCTCTAGATTTATTTTTAATAATAAAATTTGAAATTTATTAATGGCCATCTAAAATGTGATTTAACATTTATAACATTAGAATATGAAATGTATTAGGAATAATTTAAATTATTTTATTTTTCCGTTGTCAATACTACATCATACCTCCATATAATGTGTATGAAGGTCGCAGCGATTTCGCCAACGTCCAAGGCAAGTCGGGCACGACGCTGTGTACAACACAACCATGATGCAGCAATGTAATGGAGTAGGCAAAATTGACACCAGAATCCTTTAACTCTATACTTTCTTCCAAAACCAATGACGATGTAGAGTCATCTAGAGGCTATAAAGTGAACTATAATTATTATTCTACCTATTTAATGTAATTTTAATATCATTTACTGAAATCACTTGTCTCCACAATGGACAAAGACCTGGTATAATTACCTGGTATAATATATTAAGTTTAATAACTTAAAAGTGAACTTTGAAGATATAACCTAAAGTTTACAGATCCAGATTATGTGTTATTTTACCATTTAGTACATAATACTCTCTCTAAGACAAAAATTTGCTAATATTTCTAACAACTCACCATAAACAACCGTGTTTATTTACCTTATACAAGTAATGGTGGCATATACACACAACCCCATTAGGTTCACATACAATCTGCAAATCCAGAGAACAATCGTGAACTCTCAATGGTGTAGGATCATCTTCATACTGACCGCAAGATGAACCGGCTCCTGCGCAGGGCAGCTGTGGGAGGCTCAGTGGAATGTTCAGCTTAAAAAAATACATTTGTTTATGAACAAAATAGTTTCAAAGCAATGGCCTATACAAACTGTAAAATAAAATACAATAATGAAGGGTAGATGCTATATGCTTCAAATAATGATGTAAGAAAATACATAATACCTAGAAAGTGAAAGACAGGGTGCATCCAATTAAAATAAAAAAGAAATTTTATGAATCACAATTTATGAAGACATGATATATTGAATTATAAGTAATTATGATAACACTAATTATTATTTATTTACTTAAATGAAAAGATTAAAAGACTTAAAAATAAATTAGCTATTATCATTAGCAACATTATACAAAAAATTAAAGTTTCTTTTTTGTTACTATAGTACCTATCTACTGATTTTCAAAAAAGAAATAAAAAAAGTAACAGCTAATTCCAAAAGCAATTAATATTTATACAACCAGAGGGGAGGTTATCGCAGTCACGACCCCCTTGAAGTATCTTCGTCTTATTATTGTATCTGGCTTGGGGCCTGTTTTGACTGGACCACTATTGTGTGACCACCTCCTGGCTTAAAGGCTGAATCTGCCCTTATATTAATACATGTAATTTAATGGCTGCCTCTGGATGAAATCAGCAAAGAAATTTAATAATAAAAAAAAAATTAGATTAACTCCATTAATGATGTCTTTACTACTGCAACTTTTCATTACTTTTGACAACTTTTGATTTTGATAATACAGTAATAGGTACTAATATTTAGAAGTTTTAACTAATTTTGGGGTCTTCAATGAAATATACAAGTAACTCCATATTTGCAATTTTTTTGGTGTAATCCTTTGCTTTTTAAAACGTCTAATATAATCAAATCTGTATTTCAGAGGTAATATTGCATTATAAGCTTCATTTTATATAATATGAAAGCTTAATCTCTAGTATATGACAGTAAAATTGGAGCACTCAGTTCCTGAAAAACTTATATTTCCAAATAATAAAGAGTGTATCTTATAGTCATTTCACAGCATGATATCTTTTAAGTTTATGTGCTAATTTTATTTTTAATAGAAATGTAGTAGTGATGACTGTCATTTTTTTATATTAAGAAGTACAATGCAATGCACAAAACACTGGCACTCTGAACTGCCTGTGAATGGGGTAACGCGCAGGTATAACGCTCCCCGACTGTTCCTTCATCTCCCCCGCATTCCTATTTTACGTCACTGCGGCGCTTTTGTGACTAACTTCACAGCGGCAGAGTTTCGTGCGTTGAACTGTAATTAGTTCGTATCACACAACTAACATCCAATTCTCGCAAGCACGCAATTCCTTTCAGGGATTAAAGTTACAAGCGAAAAGTATTGCAGATTTTAAAAATCTGCAAAATCTTCTCGTAACTCAAGGTTACGCCTTCCACACCTACTCCCTTAAGGAGGAGCTGGAAAATAGGGTCATCCTTAGGGGAGTCCCTGGGAAAATACCTATCGAGAAGATCAAGGAGGACCTCCGCTCCCAAGATCTCCCGGCGCAGTCAGTACGCTGTATACTGAACCGATCCCGCGAGCCCCTCGAAGTGGTTTTGGTTTCTGGCACAGCTGAGACCAACGATAAAGCGACGAAGGTCGCTTTTTCCAAAATAAAAAAATGTTTGTTCCCTTTCTGGAATAAAAGCGGAGCAGCCACGCAAACACGCTTTACCCGGAGAGTATAACAACTGCTAATCATACGAACACTCGTCCAAGCATTGCTTTAATCCCGCGCGATGAGTTAAATGCCTGGGAAACCACGGCACAGCGCAATGCACGCGCAACAAGGACACAGACGGTCCACCCGCCTGTGTCCTATGTAAGCAAAAAGGCCACACGGTCAACTACCTAGGATGCCCGCGTGTTCCAAAAAGAGCTCCTCCGCCCGAGAAGACCACGCCGCGCCCAGTCTCAGCCACATTAAGTTACGCCCATACAGCGGCGGAATCACGCAGCGTCCCGCCCGCAGTAAAACAAAATCAGTCGTCCACTGCGGACGACTTAAAACAATCAATGTCAATAATATCCATTATTGACAATAATGAGCCCCCGACTCTCGCGAAAAAATTCCACGCCGCCGCAAACCCGACGGAAAAATTAATTTAACTCATCGAACTCGCCTCACTCGTAGAGGCGATCAAGAACAATAAATTTTTACTTGATTAAAAATTTATCTCCCTTTACATCCCATACTGGGCCGATAAGCCTAGTTAATAATCAGTTATTATTTTCCCACGCGACTCGAAGTCCCCAAACTTTGTCTGTCGTTCGCTTCACCCGCCCGTCTAAGCATATTATCTCCGCGTCGGACACATAAGCTTTACATTAAAGTCACTCTAAGGATGTGGTTTTACTGGAGAAAAAATCCCACATAACCCAGTCTCTAAGTCGTGGGGCCGGGTATCTTTTGTCTGTGAAGATTTCCACGGATGGAAAAAAAAATTACCCACCTTTCATTAATACAATATTCCAATTGTAGCCACAATACTACTAAAAATGACAAATTACATTTGAATCTATTCCAGTGATATCTAATTTTTGTGCAATAATTGCACAAAAATTAAATATCACTGCAATACATTTCAAAGCAAACCAGTTTTTCAAAATAAATCTTTTTTGCAATTAAACCACTTCATACATAACAATTCTAAGTCAGCCTACATTCAAACCAATTTTATACTCACAACTGTCTCATGTGGTAAATCGGTGTGAAATTGCAAAGCTGATAATACAGGGCTAGCTTCACATGGAGACTTCACTTCTTCCCCCTCTGCATAACTCAGTACAGGCTGCCGGTAATGAATGTAATATAGCACCTACAAACATTAAAAGAAATATTGTTACTATCCCTATATTTATTTGTGGCTTTCAACTGTTAGTAAGTGTACAGATATCACAGATTGAAATTCAACTTCCAGTCTTGGAAATCCATTTTCATGAAAGAAAATCCACATCCACAATTTTTATATAGAAGGTTTCAAGTCAGAATTTGATTTTGGTGATAATTTTAGAACTGAACTCAGATTTTTCCAAACATCTGTTAATCTTCAGATTTATTTGTGCGGAAATGATATTAACAACAATTATCTATTCTCAAAGAAATAACATTGCAAACCATGTAAAAATCTGTTCAACGACTTCCAAATCTTATAAAAACATACTGACAAATAGCTATGGATATCTCCTGATGAAAATCTTTTCTCATATACATTAATAACCTTTCAATAAGTATCAATTAGTTGTGGTTCAATGGAAACAAATACTTTATATTGAAAACATTCAGCAAGAGAATTATAGCCTAATGCTTCTTTTTTCAATGGGTGGATTAGTGATGGATATACTAATACTAATAACCTTAGCTATTTTTCGGTTTTGCTAAACCATACCACACCATAAAATATGGCATTCAATAAATGAGTATTTTTAATGTAAGGTGGAACACACTTGAATTTAGCCAGTTACAAGTCTGTCATGTCAGGGTGATGGCAAAAATTAGACCAAAACTAAACTTCACAAACAAAAAAAGACAAAGTATCTAACTGAAAAAAGACATATTTAATACATGGTAAACTATTTAATATTATTATATGTATTATAGAATTTTTATTAAAAAAAAACTCATATATCCATTAGAATATTATCAAAATTTCTACATTCACAACACCCAATGTATTTAGAATGTATTTTAAGTCTTTATTATCATTTATCACATAAATTAGTAAATTGTCACTAATCTTTTGTAAACAAAACATTTTTACATGATTTCTAGTAATAATTTATTTCTCACCAAAATCAGGCAGCATGTCTCTAAAAGTACATTTTACAATTAAATAATTACCCTACAATTGTGAGAAACTAGTGCCTAAGTTGGATACAGAGTACCTATATTATAGGTCACCAGAGTCGTATCCCGCATTATATGTACTCGAGAAATATTATGAGAAATAAGTTGTTAGGCAGTTCCTTAATAAGGCGAGATATAGGATTGCAGCTGTAGTTCGAATAAGCATTCCTACTTATAAACAGTTATTATACAGTGGAAGTCTTAAAACAAATCTAAACATCCAACATAGACAAAAAATGGCTATAAGAATAATAGTAAACATCACTCCTACAGTGGTTTACTGCCATGCAAGGCCGTCGGGTCGGAATTTAAAGTATTAGATCTAGATCTCTCACATGTGTGATAATAATGTTACTTATCACTAGCTTAGTTATTTTGTGGTCTGGCTGTAAGTCTAATAATTCCATCACTAATAGGTATTTAGGTTTTATAGTTTTAAGCAATCCATTATTTGAAATTTATGACACAAATTATGTAAATATAGAGTGACCCATTCTCGTCCTGGAAATGATATTGAAAATTATTTGCAATAAAAAAACTTTAATTATAAATCAAATTCCTTATCTTATATAGGCAAAGAGCTCTTTAATAATTATTCTACTTTAGTTCTCTTAAATTATACTTCAAAATCTATAAAAGAATAAAATATAGGGTATTTATTTACCTATAGTAAAATTACATTCAATACTTTCTACCATAAAACTTACAACTAAATAAATATCAAAAAATGAAAAAAACTTTAAAGATATTTATAACCTGGTTAATACAGTCCCACTGAGCCCATGAAAATACATTCACAATAACTTCAGGAACAGGTAATTCACCATTAAATGACCATTCTTCTGTTCCCCCATATTGATCATTACACAACATAGTCGTTCTATATATTTTAATATCTGAAAAAGAAAACGAGTAATTATTATTAAGAAGTTATCTAAAACAAAAAAGCATAATTATGATCTTCAATACCCAGTATAATCATTATTTCAATGCGTTACTTACATTGTAAGTGTCTAAGCAATAAAAATCTATCATCGCGCACCCCAGGGCTGTATTTATGACTTTTTCCATAGATATACTGCACCATTAATTGTTTAGAAGAAGGTTCTTCAATCTGTAGAGGTACATTTTCCTTGTCGAAAAGTAATGAAAGCAAATAAGGTACATAAAGGGGTTCTTCTATGTTTTCATTATCTGTAGGCAGGAGTTTAACAACATAGACTAATAAGCTTTGACTTGCATTTACTGAAGCTTGTATTATATTCAGCTTCTTATCAAAGGTGTGCAAAATCGATAATGATTTAGTCTTATTTATGTAAACTCCTATGTGAAAATACGTATTATTTCGTTGCGATGACGTCCATGTCAACATCTGTGAACCATCTTGCTCTTGGCCAATAAGTCGCCATTCTTTAGCAGTCACTTCTGTTTTCAAGAAAAATCATTAGACATAATGTAATGTTCATATATATATGGCAATAATCAATGGTAGAAACATACCTTCATCAGTTTGAGTTTGTAATATTCCACATAACTTTACAGCGAGATTTTGTGCTGCCATTACAATGGTTGACCTTTTATGAAATACTAATATCACACTTACTATCAAAATTGCATGAACTTATTTAAATGTTTACCATATTGTATATTCTTAACATTAACCTTACAATAACATTTTCTATCAGCTGGTAGACAGCTGTTGAAATACAATGAAGTTAGCGTTACAAGAAGTGCCAACTACAACAGCATATTTTCAGTTATCAGTGGCGCTAGTGTAGTTACATAACGTCATACAACCAATCAAACGTAAACTTTGTTTTTTTTAAAACGTTTCTGACAGCGAAATTTTGTGAAATAGTAATATTATGATATTATAATATTATTGATTAAAATAACAAATTCAACTTTATTTGGTTATCATCTTAATAATGTTTTTAACTAAATAAGTATATTCACCTCCATACGACTATAGTACACGTACAAATGAAAGTTTTATGGCAAATGCATTTATAATATATTTTTAATAGATAACTACACTCAAAAAATTACTCTTAAATTAATCCCACTTCTGTAGTAATCGTAAATAATTTAAAACTAATTTTGACACGCAATTACTTTCCACAATTAACAAGTGCGGACGTAGAATGGAACGTTATAAATCCGGTTGCAGGTTGCGTCCGTTTCATTTCAGTAGAAACAATCCTGAAGTTAGGCAATTGTTACGAACAGTGCATTAAAGTTTTACCGCGACATTTTCGCGCGGAAAGCCGGGCTTATTGAGACGGAGCTATTACAAACGTCCATTTGCTTGTTAAATAATAGGATTTTAATTATAATCTTAGTCTTGCCGTACACAAATAGGTTTAGTAGTGATATATTAGTGCCTTAAACACAATTGAATAGTGAAATATTAATGTGACAATCCTTATTTTCAAGCACTGTGTTGTATTGAAATTACCATAATTTGTGAATGATCAGGTATGTTTTAATTTCTCCTTTTTATAGCCAAGGATACTGAAATATTTCTTGTTGCAAGATCAACTCGTGACGTATCAAACATAGTGATTTACTACCGGTTAAATTTATGACGGTAAAATTTATCCGTCTCATTTCCTTGATGCATTACCACCGATTTACATGCTTTTCCCATTCTTATTAATTGCATTGTAGTACTATAATTCAAATTGCAATAAGAGGAGCTTGCTGAAATGCTATTTTTATAAATATCCATAAAGGGCTCGATCTTAAAATCCGGGGGTTGCTACGTGTCTAATGGCGTACATGTAAATTTTCGCGCGCGATTGTGACGGTTTCGTGGCATTTTTTTCAGCAGATGATGATATTAATTTTATATTCTATTAAATCTACATTAAAGTGTATTCAATATAGATTTAAAATAAGTTTTGAATAATGTATATATGTTGAATTTACGAATTATAAACCTCGAAGAATAAAAATCTCCCGCCAAGTTGTCTGTGGTAGTAACACGCCACGATATTTCTTCGAATATTTCTGATGTCGATAAAATTATTAATATGTTTTGACATTCATTAACTCGTCAATAATAGTCGATTAGTAATTAGAGTGATTAAAAATCATTTTAGCCGAAGATTCACCCCCAAATGGGGCCTACAAATGACATAACCCTATTTTCAATGAGGTCATGACATGCGATAATTTAATGTTATATGTTAATTTTGAACAAATTGTCTATCGAATATTCGATGTGTAATTAATAATTGACGTGTTTTAGGCGGGTGGGATTTCTTTGTCGCCTGAAACTTTTCTCAGTATGGCGCACTCTGGGTATGTAGCAGTACTATGTTGATAAAAAATTTATGTTCATTGGTATGTTCTATTAACACTCGTTATATTTCCCCAGTTCACTCTGTGAATCCAGCGACAAGCGTTTACAATTAAAACGTAAAAGAGACTCCAGTGATGAGGAGGTTAGTTTTTCATTTTCAATATGTTTGATGTCTGCTTATGAAGTTTTATTATTATTGTTTCATTTAATTTTTTATAGGACTTGGTGGATATGCCTCCGGCTAAAATTGTTGCCAAAACAGAAGATGTTGAGAATGAAGTTGTTGTAGAATCGTCAACCTGCAGTTCTAGTGATGATGACAGCACACGTTATGAAAATTTTGAATTACAGCCAACTCAGAGTGCCTACACAGATTCTGAGTACGCAGGCGAAAGCCTATTGAGCCCACCGAGTGTATCAGAGCTTTCTAACGTTTTTAGTCCTTTAGAAAATGTAATTAGAGGTGATTCCACACCACACAGTAGCAGGTCAAGGTAGGAGCACCAGTTCGCATTTGAATTTATTTGTGATATGTGCATACTAATTTTTTTATGTGCTTGATATTATATGTAATATATTTTTTATATTTTCACAGACCTGAAATCATTTTAGGTTCAAAAAGAAAATGCCCCTTACCCGGTTTATCATGGGCAGAGTCATCAGTTGCATGGAACAGGATGACAGATACAGACGCTAAATTTACAGTTCAAAGAAACCCACACATGTTTGACAATCATCCTAGCTTACAGCCGAGAATGAGGGCAATATTACTAGATTGGTTAAACGAGGTTTGTATACATATTTTAATGATTTCTTATTACAAAATTATTTGCTCAAATAAATGAAATAATTTAATTTAATTGTGTTTTCGCTTCATTGAACTAATTGTTGATTAAAAATAAAAGAATCAGTTTTTGTATTCATTCAATCATAATTTATGAGAAAAATACTTGTTTTCATGCAGCTCAATGTGTTATGGTATTTGAAAGGTAAGTATCGGTATGATAACATTTCTGATATATTATTTTTTATTTAAATATCAACAGAATTATATTTCCTGACTATCTTCAACAGGATAAAATTTGGCTTGGAGCAAGTTTTTGTGTCCATAGACTGATATTGAGTTCAGTGACCCTTTTTTTTACTGTGTCCACTGACCTTTTTATAACTATTACTCTCAAAGGCATAGCAGATTTAAGCTGAACATTTTTTGTTATGTAACATTCATTGTAATGTTTTGAATGAACACCAAATTTATTAAACTTCTCTATTCATTATTTAATAAATCAAGGATTTTTTTAGATGAAATTAAATATTGCCAAAAAATTAGAATTTGTAATAGGAATTTTTGCTTTCAAATCCATAAAAGAACTTAAAAAAAAATTAAACATATGGTAGATAGACGTATAATAAACACATGATATATTGGAAGTTCTACAAATAACCTAAATTTATTACATATATGATTCCTCATTTTTGTTTTTTAATTTTGCCTAAATGTAATATTTTTATCTAATTAATTGAGAATTGGTCTAAAATTCAGTCAATCACATGAAGCTTGCTTATGACATATACAATTTAATCAAATATTATATATAATTTAAATATAAAATATCAAGAACCACTTTGATGTTTGTATTTTTTGTACGAGTTCTGATATTAAAAAACATTAATAATTATTCTTGGTAATAGTCAAAAAATAGATTTAGGGTGCAAAATCGACTTTCGAAATTATAAAAAATATTCAAATATTTTTTATAATCAGGTAAAATATGTACTCACCATTACCTGAATTTTAAAAAAATCTCACGTTCAAATAAGGTGTTATAAGAAACTGTAATTAATCACTATGGAAATGTAGTATAAAACTTGATTATGATTATTTTTTGAAATAGGTAAATATTTTTAACTTTGTCGGCGCCCCTCGCAGGATACGTTCGCACATCTTGAGACGACATTTTACCGCTAAGTTGTTTCATACAAATTATCGAGACATCTCCACCCCACATAACTACTGATATTTAAGTTCTGCGTCTCATATAGTTAAGTTTGAAGATTTCGCTTTTTTTTTAAATATTTTAAATAGATAATGGTGTATTGGCATTTGAAATCTTACTTCTCGGATGATATTATTTGCTTCGTAATAAAAATACGTCAATTGATTGCATAAGTTGAAATTTTACAACATTAGGTCATTCTATAACGTGGCTATGTAAATCGGTGATGGTATAGTGAGTGGGAAACGTTATGGCACGAATTTTCGCTTAAATTATTATAGTCGTGTGGCCGCGGTTAAACTGTAGCCCTTCTCGTAGGGCTTCCGGGCCGTCGCCGCTTCGAGTCGAAGCCAGCGAGCGTTTCATGAAACACCTATTTCGTTCGCGCGCGCGTCCGTACTCCTACACACTTACACATATTCACGCACACTTTGCAAATTGCGTTGGGGCCGGGGCGTGGTGCACGGGTATTTATGCCTATTTCGGGCACCAGACTCCACAATATTGTAGTTTCGTAGAGTAAATAAATTATTATTATATTTCCGTTCGAATGCAACGCCTCTATTCTCTCGTCGGCCGCATACCGTACGAGATGTCGCAGAAGACGGATTGTTTGTTATCCCGCGATATTTTCTGTCAAGTCTCGATTTTACGCGACATATCATAAGGCAAGAGAATCGCCCCAGCCCTCCTCTCTCTCGCCCTTCGATAATTCTAAAAATGGCGCACACCGACGAGCGAATTACTTTGATGCCGTGAAAATCGGAATATATTCATTGCGCTTTGTTATCACAGACGGGTGACTACTGAGATATGATATTTAATATTGCGGCTGCCTTAGAACTAATCGCTTCTGCGTTTCGATGTCGATCCCGTCCGGGGTTCCATTCCGATCTAGGTCATTTTAATCACAGTTTAATCTTAATATTTAATTATTACAGATATCTGGTAATATCCTAACGCGATTGTTCTTCAATCATCATGCGATTTCTATACTACTTCATGTTTACATGTAATAAAACGAGAAATCGTGTCGTTACTTCGAAAATACTTGCTGAAACCTGATCGCGGATGATGTAGCAGTGTAATAATAAGGCTATTTTAATGGATGAGCGTAGCCTGGAGCAACATATAGACTTGATTTCATTAAAATCTGCTCCTATGCTACATATCATTAAAAATGGATTTTGTATCTAAGCCGTGAATTCGAATAAACTTAACTTCCATTATGCGTATAAATTTGGAAAGAATTTTTTGAAAACCAAATGACTTAAAGAGACAGATATTTTAATAAAACTACGTGTTAATCTCTCGCAATCTTGTCTTTGCTCTTTATCTTTCTATCATTTCGTTCGTACTCCTATCAAAAATACTTCTCCCTCTGCCACTAATAACCCTTATTTAGTTTAATATATATGAATATATCAAATGGAAAAAAATAATATATGACCCTTAATAACCATACATAGTCATCCAGTCGAGAGCCTCCTTTTGCAATTTCAGCCCTATAAGGCGTACTTTTTGAAATGTATTCACGTCTGAATAAATGTGCGCCCCAATTTCCACCGTTGCACACGGACGTTACGCACGTGCGTCTAACTTCGCTTCTCTATGAAATGTGAATAAATCGCCCGCTGCGACACACGAAAAAGCAGCACACGCTATGACGTCACACATGCGCGTGCGGTCTGGAAGAACACCGCCCGCTTATGAGCTAAGCGCGAACGCATATCGTGCGTACATGTACATAACTATGCGTAAGGTAGTGGAGGGGGTAGGTAGCAACATACGCTGTAGTGGAAACATTGACACAGCCCGTAGAAATACTCCTGTATTAGGCATTTCAGTAATTTTCGCAGGAATTCAGCGATCTAATATTCCGTATTATAATCTTGATATAGGGTCTGAGATTACTAACTACTATATCGTCAATAGGCAGACATTCGGTTAGATTGTACAACTATGTATTTCACCCATTTGAAATTGTTAATTATATTTTTGGCATGTAAACATTTTTCAAATGAAAATTTAATGTTTTTAGGTTCGTAGTATTAAAATTTAAATTAGTCCGCAACAGACTGATAACGCTTCAGATAAAACCGACATACAGAGTTAATTTTATTGTACCTATGAATGCAGAAATTTTGATGTCTGGTCTGGAAGTTATAGTGACCAACACAGATAATTTATATCAACTGTCATATCCATACTAATATTATAAATGCGAAAGCGTCTGTCTGTCTATAACATTTACTCGCCTAAACTTTTGTGCCGATCTTAATGAAATCCGACAAGGAGGTAGTCAGGGAGCAGGTAAAGCTTTTTCTTTGTTTGTATGTTCTTTCTTAACTCAACAATCATTAAACTGATTATAATGAAACTTTAGTATACTAATAGAGCAACACCCTCTTGTAATATATATTCTACTGTTTCTTTATTCACTTCACAGTCGACCGATTTTGATGAAACTTAGAAAACTGATACAACCAATTATCACATAAAATACAGATTACTGTTTTTTTTTTTTTAGTATTTTTATTTCTATTATTCTTTATAACTAGAAAATTTAATTTTTATTTTATTATGTCGCATGCTTATTTTTTCCTTTGTTTGGAGAAGTGGTGTTAGTGTGGACGACGAGGCTTGAAAGGGAGGAATATGATGTAAGATTTTGAGATAAAGCTAATGTGAATGTGAGAAAGTATCAACAGTCCGATTATAAATATGTGACTAGTAATGGTTTAATAAAAGAAAGTTATAGTAAATTGAAACAAACGATAGTGTTTTTGCACTGCGTCTTGTGTCATTAGTGTGCCCTATTATTATAATAACAAATGTGATACTTTGTGATAAATTTTAATTGTTTGTAACTCTATTACGCATAAAAGTCTGAACGGATTTAGATGAAATTTTGCACACACAATATTCCCCGAATTGTAATCATGATATTTTATACCTCCTACTGACGCGTTCCAATATAATAATCTACAAGCAAACGGAATCGATGTCGAAATCGAAAGCGATATCGCGATTGAAAAAAGGCGGTATTATTCAACCGGAACTTGAATCAAAAACCGATTCGGGATTAGTATCAATGATGGCGAGATTGATATAGAAAATGAGGAATTAATTACATGTCTACGCGGACGAAGCCGCAGGCAAAAGCTAGTACATATATAAATTATAGCATAAAAATCTAGCAATATTTTCGTATGTACAATAGATAAAATGTCTTGTATATTATACGATACCCAATGTTAACCTATAGGGGTAATTGTCAGTAGGAAGCTTTTATGCGATTATGACGATTATGCACAGGTCAGTCTACGAGGACATTCATTATTTCCTATATCGATTTAGGTTCGAAATTTAAATCTCGAATTTAGTTCCGATCCCAATACATGTAGCGATAATCGAATCTCCGTCACGATTCATAGCGGCTAGCTACGGCCCGAAATGTGTTCCTAATTTAGATCCTAACCCTGAATGCGTTGTCGACCGCTATCTTAGTTCTATTTCCGGTCGCAGTCTCGATTTCAATAATCCTAAATTTGAAACTGACCCCGACTTCGAACACTAACCTAATAAAATTTCCCGATGTTCCCACCGATGCTAATTGCGATCTCGATTTTTTACATGGTCTCGAGACAAATTCGCTGTTCTTAACAGGACGTCACCGAATCGTGGAACACTTTCGATTTTGGAGCGCGCAACGACACAAATGATTCAAGCCCGAATTTCGAATAATTACGTTTTGAACCAGTGAAATACCTCCAAAACTCGATACTCGAACGTCGTCTTAATCCCTTAGATTTTTGTTGATAAATCGTACTTAAGTGCGTGTTCCATCTTGAAAATGGAAAGAACAAGACAGTTACACTGTATCGATATAGAAAATAATGTTTCTCGCTCCCACGTTTTTTCTTGGGATTGCGCATGATTTTGAGGGAGGTTTCTTAATATGGATCTTACTATTTGAATTTTTTTTAATGCCCCAACTATTTTTTTTATTTCATTACCTTATTTTGTCGCCAATACGATTCTTCAGGAAAGTGAAGATATAAAGCTTTCTATTTAGAAAAAACTCACACCCTTCGCTCACATTATAGTATTTTTTTTTATAAAGATTTCTAATTAGAATATATACGTAATTCCAAAAGATGACTATTCGGTATGAAATATGAAGATGCCTCGTTGCGAAAATCATCGAACAAACAATTTGCTCATGTGAAATTATCAGTTCCACGTTTTACTCAGATATATTGGTTTTCCAAAAACGATGAGTTATCGACTAAGAACCCGAATACGTACTTTTACATGTTCAACTTCATATATTGCAAAATTTCTTCCACATCTTATATTACTACTTTGGGGTTTTCTTTCCAAAATTTACTAAAACATATGTCGCGACATTATTACCTATGGGATAGAATATTATTTGTCCTATCCCATTCCTAAATTTATAAACAGACAGAACTCTCACACAAACATTTATTCTGTAGTGTAACATTTTAAGGGGTGAACTTAAAAACGTGATTATCGATGCTTTCTTACTTCGTAACATTATGAAGACACTTACTACTGTTAATAATTTTATGTTTCTATAACCAGCAGATTTGGATAGGCGTTGACGCATTCAGCCGTTACATCAACCGATGCCTTTTATACGTCTATATCATGACGGACTGTTGATCTAACAATCTACAACATAAGCTACAACAAATATTGTATTTAGTTGACATATATACTTAAACTGCTGCGCACGCCTACCTTAAGAGAGTATTATATATGATTTCAACTAAAAAAAAGTTTTATTGTTAATAATCGCCTTATTCCAGACAAGTCACCTATATGGACGAACTTGAAAAGAAAACGTTATCAACCTACAAATTTACATCAAACTTGTTAGTCGTTTCCGAGATATCTTGATTGATATCTCGGAACAATGTATAAATCTATATACGTCTAAAATTGATCATTAGAGTCATAAGACTCACTATGGAAAACCAAGATGGATTTCGGTCATTCACAATTAAATGATGGGTCATTTTCAATTGGGCCTCGTCTCTTATTTTCTGCTCTCTATTCTGTAGATGTCCGGTCTTAGTAGACACACTATAATATTATTGAATGTCTATATGTAAAAGAAATTTAAGTATAATTTCAAAGTAGATATATTTTTTAAGCCATATAGTTATTTATAAATTACCAACTAACAATCCTTTTTAAAAGTTTTATTCGTCTGTGTTTGTTTTGGTGCAATATTATGAACAGCTAAAATTATGTAACTTGATGGAATTTTCATTAGAACGTAGAGTAGCTTATTAGTTACACGTGGAAATTGCTGTGGCATTGTAATTTAGGAAAATTTCAATTTACATATCCCTTTGCCGAATATCAAAACCGATAGCGAGACCGATATCGTAATTGACAGCGTGAACGATCGATATAGAAGATGGACAAATTCATTCCTGTCATTGTCTACGCAGACGGAAACTAGAATGAATAAAACCGCTAAGTTATATATATTTTTTTACCCTTTTTTTTCTTGCTATTTTCCATACGTTTCCACGCGTTTATCAGACTAGTCCCAAGGTCATGCCGTGAAGGGGCAAGACTGTATTATGTACAACAAGAATTGCCCGAGCCTTGAGGATAATATCGCTGGAGCCGTATCATTTTCAACCACTCTAAAGACGCACAGTTCCCTGCACGATATGGTAACGAAATTGAGTGGATTTAGAAGAATCTGATAGGCTCACTAAATATGATTTTGAAATAGGCACGTTCTGTCAACTCCCACGGCTTGTGTGAACAGTACACCCGCACAATGAAAGTTATTTACAAAGTTAGTCATGTGTACAAGTTTGTATAATAGGCAGACCAGTCAGTTTTTATAGCATTTTTGAAGGGCAAACGAGCATACGAGCTATCGGAGAGTAGGTGATCACCGCTGCCCATAGACAGTCACAATCGCAGAGGATTCGCCAGTGCGTTGCCGGCCTCTTGGCTAGAAATACGATATCTGATGGAAGGGGGGCGGGGTTATGGAGGTGGGAGTGGGTTGATGGACAAGAGAGTGAGTGATGGAAAAGCGAGTGAGCTATAATTCTCCCTCACTGGAGGAAACGTAAGCTGTTACTTCACGTCTCTATTTTGTTAGAGTGTAGTATTTTTGACTGATTTTTTAAAAAGTTTCAAAAATTTTATTACAAACATGAATTCCTTTTTTATATAACGAGTAATATAATAACAATAAATACATAATTATACTCACGCCTATTTCCCAGAGTGGTAGGCAGCGACGATACATTTCCACATGGTATGATATTTGCATATTTTTCTTGCTACGCTGGCATCAATCAATCTCTACATGCAAGCTCTTCGGTTTCGGGTGTTTAAAATTTGGCCATTTTTTGTTAACATTCCACCAATTTAGTCTGCATAGGATTTTCTAGGGCGACCCTTTCACACTTTTCCATCGCACGCATTTGCTCGTGATTGCACATTACAAAGAATAATCTAATTTAATAGTTTTTTTTTTCGTTTTTTCATAAACCCTAACGCGTAAAATATATACCCATTGTCGCAGTTTTAATTTTATAAAAATCCTATAAGCGTTAAGCTCAAATGCCCTCTAAGGAGTCGACTTATGTTAGACATACTCTGTTTGACTCGAGGCTAAAGTAATTTCTTACTAAAAGTACGTGCTCAAATAGACACTATATTTTTACTTTATTTCGGGGTGACCTGAAACTTACTTCTTGAAGATCCCGATGACGTAAAAGTTGCTTCTTTGTATTTATTCTGTATATTTTTTTTTTTCAAAGTGCAGTTTTCATCCTAACAAAAATTATTATTTTTTTAATGATATGCATTTACATTTATAATGGTCATTGAATTTCGGTATATTTAGTTTTATTTGAAATCGTGAAATAATCGAAAATTAGGAAAATATTACGTTACCTTGAAACGATAAAGCTTGATACGTATTGTTGTTTATTTTCTTTTTATTATAATTTACTTGAATATTCTAACTCATTTCTCATGTTTTATTTTCTTTTCTTGTGTATTATATACTGTTTTTTTTTTCTATTTTCAAAATTTATTTCAAAATAACAACAATTTCAAAAATTTGCACACTAGTTCTCGTCCGGTCCGGTAAAAGCTTCTATTTCATAAGATTTCAACGCTGACTTATCCCTAACCCGATGGTGAAGTTTGTTAGTCGCCATGCCGGTCTCGACCGTGATCACAATACCGTTGAGATCAGTTTTGTAATCGTATCAAAAATGGGAGACAACAAACTTGAACAGGCTTCAGTCTTAAATTACGAACACGTATAAAAAAAAGTCTCGCACTGAAATTTCTTATTTATTAATACAAAAATTTGTTTTTTAAAATATTTTTAATAAATCGACCATTTTGTGGAAATGAATTTTGATCCATATTAAACACCATTCGTCGACAGTAAAACTCTGGCCGATGAATAATAATCTCTATATTGATTCTGAGCTTATCTCAATTTATTAAAAGAACCTATCGAATCTAAGTCGGGCAAATAGAATAAACACAGACATCACTAGATACTAACTAAAATAATAAATAAAGACTCAAATGATTAATTTAAATGAAATTATTCAAAAACTATCTAAAACTTTGCTAAATACATTGTTTATTACAAGTCATTTGTTACTTCGTCGTATATTATTATTTGTATACATGTTTGTACTTTTTTTCAGATGACACTACAAAGCGTGGTAATAAAACAACACATTTAGGGATCGGCGTTATCTTGCGTAAGGTTTTTGTCGATTTACCCCGTCCTGGTAAGCGAAACGAGATAAAAAACCTAAGCTAACCCAAACTCTCGCCCTTTTATAAATGTTCATCGGCAGTCCGCAAGGCACGATTTCATTTAAAGTAGGTAGCTCACGACCCTGAAAAAAATTGCTCACTACATCCTATGTATTTGTATGCTTTGCTTTACAACTGTTTATTTTAGATTATCCATATAACAATCGTTAAACGAACCATACAAACCGCGTTTGCATAGAGTCGTGAATGATTTGCGAAAATGTAAAAAAAAAATAATATTCTATGATAACTTAAAATGGGTTGCGAAAACATATTATCAAAATCCTTCCAGTTTCTGCATTTATAAATTATTGCCCTGAAAATCCACCCGAACTAGATCTACTCCAATCAACGAACTAAGGTAAACACCCCATTCCGTGCTAGAAATTCTCCACTCGCATATAACAATGGCGAAGGGTGCGACAATGGAACTGTTGGGGTAATTTTTATTCTCGCGTGATTCGAGACTTCGTGAAAGATCGGATGACAATGTGTTAGCGGTATATTGCTTTTTTAGAGTTTCGAAGAGATTTATCCTTAAGATATAAGTGTATCGTTAAATAAGCACTAATATAATTATATAATAAATAACAAAAGAAGGGTAGGTATTATATAATTTTCGTCTATATAGAAGGCAAACATCCATGACTCGGCTCGGCTTCTCACTCTAAATTTGAAAAGATCTACCCTTAAGTGTCTTGCTCGTTCTTCTTGAGGGAAAACACTTCCGAACGAGCGGTAAAGGGTAACGCAAAAGAATATGACGTATTTCGAGTTTCGAGTAATGTATTCGAATGTTATTTTGTAGCTCATAGAAGGAAACGTGTTTTGTCCGTCTATACGTCATTCCTTCTATGCTATACAAGCGTGTATATTATATGAACCGCTACGATTATGCCAAAAAAAATCTATGGGATAGCTTTTTCATCTATAGAAACGAGTTATAAAACCTTTTTTTTCGCGGTCATTATGCGCGGTGTCCTTGGATAGGTGTCAGAAAATGAATGAAGGGTTTTAGTGAGTTTAGCTTTGAGGTTGTATCTTTTGTTTCGTTGATGTCCAAAGTCATTAACTTTATGTGTCCGTCCCTTTAATTTTTTTACCGTGTGTTCTAAAATTCGTAAAAATATGGCATGCCATAAAGTTTTATGAAACATAAAAGTTTCGTATAAAATTCAACAAAAAATGTTTTGAACAAAGTCTGTTCACGTTTTGTTGAACATTGACAATTTGCAGTCGTCAGTAATAACAATCTAATTACCAGGTCTTAAGAATATGAACGTGGGTTTCAGAACACTACAATAGTTATCTACTATTCAGAAATATGTCTTGTGACTATACTATTTTTGGATATATCTTTCAAATGTATAAGCAGTAATACGATATACCCATTTGATTTAAAGCAAACGCAGTCACAAATTTCACGTCATTTCCTCCGTTGGTATAGAACCTTAAATGCAGGAGTCCTACTTCATTTTAATCGGTTTTTTTTCTTATAAATGGATGACCCACCAGAGTATGATATCTCTGAAATGTAATACTATTGTTCTTCCACTTAAATGATAGGAATCGTTCTATTTTATAAATTACATAAATACGTAATAGATACGCATCTTAGAAAGCTTTATGAAAAAGGAAAACATGTCACAGTGGTACAAATTTTGCTTCATTTTAAACTTGATGTTGGCAACACCTTAATTAAGCACGGATTCATATCGTCGAAGAATAATACATTTAGTATAGTACAAGATCCCCGCTGCGAGATCGAAGCTCTCATCGAGTGTTTGCTAAGAACCTAATTTTTACATAAATTTATGCAAAAATGTTTACAGCCACATCTTTATGGGCACTCTGGTAGATATATATTCTAGTCATAAATTTATGTATAAATTAGGTTCTTAGCAAACACTTATGAGAGTATTGATCTCGCAGTGGGATCTTGTACTAGTATACCTCATATAACCTAAAATTTATTGCATTAACACGTTCGGCTATTACAATGCACGAGACCAGAGTTCGGCGATAACTGCTGACCGTGTTCATCGCTATATAATTTGCATATAAAATTGCATATTGTACAGTATGTAACAAAAATCTTGTTCAATCCTCATCGATGACTAGCATATACTTAAACAATTATAGTATGTTTATATAATTACAGTTTATAAATATATGTATGTATTTAGATGGATGAGTAAAACCGAAATTCGCCTAAAAATTTCCTTATGACTTTGTTACGCCGCCCGTAGCAATGGCGGAATTGCTTTAAGTTCCTAATCCGTTTTTATCGATGTACATTTTTTATTTCCTGTTACATGTTAATTTTAAATTAAAAAAAAAAAACCCTTATTTCTGTGTTCACTGGATTTAATAACTATAAAGTGACGTAGGTATATTATCTTTCGAATAAAACAATCTTTTTGTTAATTGTGTACATAACACATCAAACAGAGACTGCTAAACGTTTTTGTTGTGTTAGTAAAAGCCAATAGAGTTTATATACCCACACTCTACTAGGAATTTGAATATTTTTAATCACAACTGGCTTTGTTACTATAGAGAGCTAACTTTTTGAAAGATCAGTCTCAAATAAATCCAACACCCGTTGGACCAGGATAAAGCCCTTTAATCGGAATAAAAAGATTATGGGAGATTATTTCTCAAGTGCGGGGCGATGGAAAATCTGACAATTTAGATAACATTATAAGGGTCTTTGATCAATATCCGTAACATTTATAACTATAACTACGATAATGGGATGTTCGAGAAAGGAGCCCGTTCTTTTCGAAAAGACCTGCACCGCACTAGTGACCTCTGAGTTTTGCGGATGTCCATGGGCGGCTGTGATGTGCTGCGGTGGCTCGCATGTTCGTTTGTCCCTTAAAATGCATACATTTGGAATTAAATCTTACTTATTTCTGTCCGTGTTCGTCTTGTTACTGTTTTCTTTTTTCATTGTGTCTCATTCACTCAGTGTATATTTTTGTATGAGAGGATGATTTTCAAAAAACGTGAAATTCAGTATTCAGAGTATTTAGTTCCTGCTCAGTAATTGATGGGTACTATCTATTTGTAATGGTTATAGATAATTCATTTACGTCATATCGTCAAATATATTAAACTGTTTACATCCAGCGTCTTCTGACAACCAGAAACAATTACTAAACCATAGAGGCCCCATGAGTTTTAACAGAAATGCTCAAACATTTTATTTATGGTGCGGTTTTCACACTTAAGCGGAGAAGAATAAAATCTATTTGAAATCAATTGTTGACGACTCTTCAGAGATATATTTCTTGTGAGTGATGGTTGATATCGCTAATAACGCCTGAATAAAAAATATTGGCAAAAACTGCATTTGCTGTTAATTTGTACAATCCGTTGCGTGCAATGAGAATATTAACCACATATATATGTATCGGGTTTTTGTTACATTTCCTACAAAACTTTTTCTCCGTGTTTCATTTTTTGTATTATTGTGGGAATTTTTATGCCTTGAAGCTCGTAAGGAGGGTAACTCCCGACCTATTGCCAAAGTCGTTAAATCAAATAAAAAATTTGGTACGTAATGGAATCACACTTGAAGCACGTCATTAATGAATTCCTTTCGTCATTCGCCTCGTGAAGAACGGGCAAGAAACTCGAGGATTGCTCTTTTTTTGCTCATATCGATACAAAATATTTAATGATAAATAAAATTAGTATTATAATGTAATACGACGGTATTTGTGACAAGATAACCTACCGCATAAAATTCACCGCGGATCACGGACCAAGTGGTTTGTTTCGATCCAAGTTCAAAATTCGAGATACCCGTGATCCTTGTTTAAACAGTTTCATCTTATTCATTGCGAGGCCGCCACCGTTCACCCACCGAAGGCTTCTTTTCATGCACTTTAGTGTCGTTGAATATCAAATATCAAATCTCCTACAGCAAGTGTTTTTTCATACAAATTATCTGCTCTATATAAGCGTGTTAAAATATCTTCAGCGGTCAAAATCGGATGTCTACAAATTCGGTTGTTTTAACGTATCCGATATTTGCTTTAAAAAAAATTAATTTTCTGGCTCACGTGACATTTCATAAGCTAATGTCAATCCCATACATGTATGATTCTTAGAGAACCGAAATTTTATTTTAGTAGACGAATATCGGTCATCTCGTTGCTTTAACGTTCATAGAAACAAACTATTTGCAGCTTGTCTCGGATTGCTGGTTACTATACGCCTGTCGGAAACTCTTCCGCCATGGCTCGACGCCGAAATTACGCAATCTTACAAGACCTGACCTGGAAGAAATCTAGACTAAATGATACACAGCACTCTAGTACACTCACTTCAGAAACCTACATCCGCCGACAGACTTCTTTAAGCTAATAAACTGTCTGCGCCCTGGAAGTTTGTAGATTGTTGTGTGCACGATTGTACTACCACTTTTACCGTGTTTTTTTTCGCATCCTTGTATTATGGCTGCTCGTTTTTATTTTTGATTCTTTTATTTGCACCCGCACACCATATTTTGACCTTGTGTGATACCAAAGTCATAAAAATGTACTAGTTGCAATTACCAAACTTAGTAAAGGCGAAAACGTCACTCGCCTTCTATCAGCTGACGACGTATTCATTATACTAAACCGTCGAAATATGCATAGTCGACTACAGCATATAAAAGTAAATATGTTTTAAGGCCAAGTATGCTTTGATTATGGGTACCTTTAAACGAATATTTCTAGAAAACTGTTATACCTAGCAAACTCAAAAAAAAAAATTCTAAGTATACAGAATATGTTCTGAGTTCTACCGTAGGGAAAGCTTAAATACACAGCACGTTCTTTATGATAAAAAATACTAAAGTACGTTCACTTAAAACACTAATACCAATAAATTTCTAACAGGACAAACGATAAAAAAACAAATTTTAACATTATTAGTAAAATATAATTATACAGGGTTGGCCTTAAGCATTTTTGTTTATAATAAATAGTTTTCTCATTATAAATAAAAAACTAAAATGTCGCTTACGACAAAAAGTTCTGCGTAACTAAATGACAATCCATCTTCCTTACTCTGCCGCTTTAAGTCGATTCTCCTTCTCACAAAACAGTGTGGGGCGTGACGCGTTGCGTTTGGCATTGCACTTGGCCTTAAGAGTACATACGTTTTATTACTGCAGCCGCTCTATGGCATTGTTGGGAGCTGTGTTAGTCGAATAGTAAGTCTGTTTTGCATGCATGGGTGAACTTCTACTAGTAACAGCGGAGAGTAGTGGGGTAAGTTTTGTTGTAACGGAATTGTGGTCTGTTCTGGCAGGACCACTGTTATGTGGCAACCCACATATTCCCCTAAGACTGGTACCGCCCGTGGACCAAGATCATACAAGAAAACTCCAAGCTCTTGTTTAGCATCGGAAAGCTTATATGTCGTCCTCTATTTGTATTGAGCGCATTAATAGTTCTATCGTTGCGCTGGTTGATACGGAACCCTAGCCGCGAGAGACCGATTGTCGTCTTGTCGGTTTTCCATTATTACCTCTATAACGTCTTTACGTCGATTTGTACGACTTACATATATTTGTTACAATTATATTGTACAATATATATATCGTATTGTTCTGCTTGTCCAAGTTTGATTGCGAAACAGAAGGATGTGATTATTTACGTTTTGTTGTTTATTGACAGGTATCAGAAGTATACAAACTGCACAGAGAGACCTTCCACCGCACAGTGGATTACATCGACAGGTACCTCTCCGCCGTGGACAACGTGCCCAAGGGGCGTCTACAATTGATAGGTAAATCATCTCGCTTTTGTATTTGTGTACTTATCACATGCAGATTTCGAGCGTCTCATCATTTTTAGGGTTCCGTCCTGGAAGGGTCCCTAGGACGAGGCCCTATCACTAAGGCTATGTCTGTCTGTCCGTCCGTCCGTACGTCGGTGGGCTGTCTCTTAAGCCCTAATAGCTGGATATTTGAAATGTTCATAGAGTATTACTGTGGCCGACATTAAAAAGGTTTACAATACAAGTAAGAATGAAATAAGATTAAAAGTTAAAAGGTGTTCCCAACTAAGAAATATGTTTTTTTTTTTTTTTTCGGCGTATTTTGGTTGACCCTAGTAATGGCAATCCATACAAAAAGACTAACTAGTAACCAGAATGTATGTATACTCTTTAAAACTTATAGCGATATGCTTCAAACTCCCATTTGAAATAATTAACTGTTAAAGTTAAAAACTATACACGTAAAAATACGTTGTTTTAACATCACAATTGGCAGTTGACTCGGGTAATCTTAAAGATATTAGCGTTTGTGACATTAAATTAATATCACAATTACTGTATCTCTAATATTATAGATATTTTGACATGTTTAGTTATTAACTTTAACAGTTAGCAGTTAACTATTGCATATGACTTTGAAGCAAACCGCTGGTAGTACACATTATATACACATAATTGTATACATTATAGTTATAAATAGTACTACTCAAAACTTAGGTAAAACAACAAATATAATTACGAGCCTAGTGTAAGTCGCACTCGCATTAATTTGTTTCTGCGCCGTACAATAGGGTCAAATTTAGTCTGATATTAATGTATATTATGGAGTATGAATAGTCAATTTTAGTAAACAATTAGAAAAAGATGTGGAGTATTAAATATTATATAGTAGTATAGGACCTTGGGCACATGTCCGATTCGCAGGTACATAGCAGAATTTTTTCATAGCACTCCTTAAGAAGTATATCTTTTAAAAAAACTGGCCAAGAGCGTGTCGGACCATGCACATTATAGCGTTCTGAAGGCATTATTGCAATGAAATGCACTGCAAATGAAAAAAGTAGGTTACACTTTTCCATGTTTCCCGCACAGAATAGTTACAAGCACTTTAGTCGCCTATAACTATCAAAAACAAGTAGGTATGTCGACTATTACTATTAAATTAGTGTAAACTAAAGTGCATCACCAAAAGAGCGTATCTTCATGGCACTTAAATGCTTTTGTTGAGAATCGCAGTTTTTCGGCAATAACTCAAAAACAGTATATACAATCATGTTCAAAATAATTGTCGTTGAAAATATTTATTAAGCGCTATCTTCATATTTTTAGGGCATACAGTTTAAAAAATAGAGGGGGAGGGACAATTTCTGCAACTTTCGGAGCGATTATTTCCGGTATTATTCACGTAATCAGAAAAATTGTTGAGAGACATTAGTGTTTTTAAAAAAAATTATGAAATTTTGTGCCACCAGTTGATGTTTGCTGAAAAAAATGTTTTCACCTTTTGTTACATGTACGATGTGCCCCTCTTAGAAATATTTATTTTTGTTATTTAACCACCAAACTAAATAGCAGCTAATACAAGACACCTACACCATAAATTTCATCGATATACGTATTGTAGCTTTTGAATAAAATGCCAGTGACAGACGGACGGACATGACGAAGCTACAAGGGTTCCGTTTTTGCCATTTCGCTCGGAACCCTAACAACAGCGTATGTTCAAGAGACGTCTCCTTACATACACCGGGAATTCGACCCACGCGATTTCGGTCACCCAAAAAAGTTACAATATTTCTATCTATATATATGTCCGCCACTCGGGGCGCTATTTTCAAAACTTCAACCCAACCGGAAGTATGATCTCGGTCCATTTCCTTTTGAAATTGACGCGGCGCACAATCGATGTGTTGTTACTGAAATCCGCCATTGGAATGGACCAGCACTACGGTCGGCATCGTGATTGAAAAAGAAAACTCTCGATGTAAACGATTCGTTTCTGTCCACGCGAGCAGTGTCGCAAGCGAAAATCGCTTTCATTTTTTTGGTATATTTCATAGAAATCTAACTATTGTATGTGTCTTCATGACGCAACTTTTGAAAATTTTTTCCTGTTTTGCGACTTAACTCGACGAGCTGAGTCAGAAAATACATATAATTCAAAAGTTTATATATATATGAACTAGTTTAGAATTTTACAGCATTTTAAAATTTTGAAAATCCGAAAATTACATATTTCATATGAATTACCTAAGAAAATAAAATGAAATCTACTTCCATTTCGATTGTCGAATGGCCTTTTTATATAATCTATATGCTAATATACTTACGGAAATATCCTCATATTAGCTTTGAATACACTGACAGCTGTTTTAGTATCAGTTTCTTTCTTTTTTTTGTGACAAATTAATTGTCATTGACAAATAGTTTGTTAGAGTATTTGCTATTGTATGACATTGTAAAATACTTGCTTGTTATCTGACCGATCAATTAATCAAAGGAAAGATTCAACCACATTGAAAATGTTCAAATAGATGATTTTATATTATTTTCCTTTTTAAGATTTGTACTTATAATTGAGTTATGTATGCAATAAAAAAAAATGCTTTTAATAAAAACTATTGTGAAACTATTAAAATAGCACTACAACCCCTCGTTTCGGAACTGTTATTTAACTGATAATTTATTAGGGAAATTCGAATTAGTGAAATCTGTTAGTAGTTTTGAGATTTATAACGCATTCCACTGTCGTCTCCGTTCTCGGTCCCAATATAAATCCCGGTGACCATTTTAGACCAGCTTTGAAAATGTTGTTAGCAATAATTATAAATGCTTTTAGCAATAACCGGTCGCCATAATAAATTAGAGAATTTGACCTAAACACAAATAATAGCGAGTTAACTTTCGCATGAACATAGACAATATAATTACTTTTATTGTTGTCATAAAGTTCTCTTTTTTTTTTGCTTCAATATACACCAACTTTATTAGTCCGGTACTTCAACTTATTGATGTTAATTTTACCGTTGGATGGCAGTCCAAAGTTATTCAGGCATAAATATTGTCGGTTCATTTTTTTAATTTGAAACTGCTCCTATCAGACGTGTCTCCACGGAAATCTCATATTTTTCAACTGTAATAGTAGACCATGCCCGAAACGAAAATGCATGGTAAATGGTAGTTTATATTGATATCAAGGTCGCTACCTAGACCTTGTAAGCTTCGACGCCATAGATCGGGTTAAATTATCGAATCTGCAGTGAGATAAGTTCTAAAACCATAGATATTTCATTTTTATTCATTTGCCTAGCCCAAATTAAAATTAACTGCGCCATTTCAGGTATAACGTGCTTGTTCGTGGCCGCGAAAGTGGAAGAAGTCTACCCACCGAAAGTATCAGAATTCGCTTACGTGACCGACGGAGCCTGCACGACCGAAGAGATGCTTCTAGAAGAAATGCACATCGCGAGAATATTACGATGGAAGCTGTCGCCCATAACTTGCAACGAATGGCTGAATATGTACATGCAGTTAGCGAGCGAGGGAAGGAATGCGAAAAACAGAATGATCAGCGAGAGGGACGTGGCGGCGAACTCGTTGAGGGCGTACACATTTTCCTTTCCCCAATATTCGTCATTGGATTTCCTCATATGCAGCCAGCTGCTGGACTTGGCGATCCTGCACGTGGACGTGAACAACTACTCTTACAGTGTCGTAGCGGCAGCGACGGTTGCGCATATGTCCAATAAACAGCTCGCTGTCAGAGTTTCGGGTGAGTGCCGTGGGGAGAACTACTCGAACGATAGCGTTCAAATATTACCTAAGCGGATTTTTAATGACTTTTTGCCACCTCCTGTATAAACAAATTAAACGTGTGGCACTCGGGGACTGCCGCGGTAAAGCTATTGCATAGCATTTTTTATTAACTTAATGCAATTATAATTATTTATTTATGCAGTATTTTTTTTTTGATATTAATTCAAGTTTTTCATCACTTTCTTCATTAATAAATGCACTTTATTTATTCATATTTAAAACACTTTATATACATATTTTACGCGTATAGCTATTCACCAGCAACTGCTATTCACTATTGTACACCTATGTATGCATATATACTTACGGGGCACATGCGGTGAGTGTGGCATTATAAAGATATGATAGATACCTATACACTTATGTACTTTCTCACAAACAGCTGTTTACGTATTCGTCCGATTTCGGAGCATCTCGTCTCGATCCGTGCGAGTTTCGTACAGTCGTACCATATACATACACGTTAAGCGAACGTTCGGCCGAGCTACATGGTAGGCGGAGTGGCGGGTGTTAGGTTTTATTTTCGTTACGGAATTTCTTGATTCGGTCGCCGCGCTCAAAGCCTGCGATAAAAGCTATGCAATACCTTAAAAAAACAGTGGCACTCCGGAAGTGCCAACAGAAGTGAAAACTTGAAAAGTGTTTTTTTATTCATTATTATAAACTACTACTACAAAAATTATATTACAATTTTCATTAAACGCGCTATTGTACATGAAAAACAATACATATTATTTTGCATACAAAAATTGCAATGTATTGCTTAAAACGTAAATTTACAAATACAGTACGAAAAGTTCCGAAATAAAATGTAAACAATATATATGCTGTACATATGTACACAATATATATTTGATAATATAACTATATATAGTATATTTCAACCCAAACTTAACTCTCGTAAAAACGTTGTGTAAACGAAGCCAATATATGTAGATACTTATATACAGAGGTGTCGGTTACGGTAACGGTAACAGTGTCGCGAGTTCAATGGTTTGTTCCCATCTCAAAACATGCCCAACGCGTCACTTCCAAAATAAGAACATTATGAATCATCTTCCTCCCCAAAATAATAATACATAAGAATTTCTTTGTTTAGTTTATATTGAATATTAAAATCATAATTTTAAAAGCTAAATATCTTGTGTAAGATTTATTACACCCCATTCAGTCTGCTTATGTTAATACTTATACGTCCCTTGCCAACTTATGCATGAGCTCAAAAATCTTTGTCGTTTTCTCTTTATCACGTGTCCATATACTGTGAATTTATTTCTTATATATTATGCTTACTTATTTGTTCTTCTATTGTGCGTGCACATCCGATTAATATTTCAACCATAATTATTAGTTCTATAATATCAGGTTACGAATGGAAAGTGATATCGCCCTGCTACGAATGGCTGCAGCCGTTCGTGCAGGTGGTGCGCTCCGAGGGCGAGGTGACGGCGGTGCGCGCCGGCGACGACGACTTCATGCGCGGCAGCGGCGGCCTGGCCGTGCTCTGCCCCGACATCAACACGGACGAATCGCACAGGATACACGTGCACAACGTCACCTTGGACATGTTTGTGAGTAGACATAATCTAATATTTGGTTTATCGACTCGATTTTGTCAGAATTATCGGTGTTGATAGAAAATGCTTCGAATTATCTAATATTTTTTTTAAATAGTTTTGAGCAACACAAATTTTAGCCTAGCGTTTAATAACTATCTGGTTTTGCAATAAGATTTGAATATCTAATAATGATAATTAATATACATATTGTCTACTCTGATTGATATAGGATTATTATTGTTTTGCTTTATCCAAGAATCGAATATATGTAAAATAACATTGTAAAAGTGCAATTTATTATTATAATTTATGAAAAACCGAACTAACAACTGATCATACATAATATTCGTTTTTAGGACAAAGCTTGCCAACTAATAGAAGAGCAAGCAACAACAGTTTCCGTAGACACACCTTCAACTTCAAAGGCGACATCGGTGCAATACCCGACGCCGCCGCAGAGCAATGAAAAGGATCCCACGACGCCTACCCCAAAAACCCCATCGACTTCAATAAATCCTGAACCCAGCTTCAGGCCGGACATAGAAACTTCCTCCAGAATACCGGAAGTAAAAAACAATTACAGACCCAATTTAGAATTAGAGTAACATGTTATGTGATATTAGATTGTTATTGGTTTAGAGATAAAAACTTATTTTATATTTTGGGTTACATCATCTAAAATTTTAAGACGACGAGTACCTATCATAATTGATAACAGACTTGCTTAAGTTAACTCCTATGTAATGTAATTATCCATGAAAATCACATTTTATTTCTGACTAAGGATAAAACAATTGTCCCAACCGATCATTATCGTGTTGGTCGTATATGTATATTACAGACATGAAAGAAAATTAATACTGAAAAAAGTAACTATCACTATATGATTTACATCATAGCCCTTGTAAATTTTCCAATATAATAATTAATTTATCACTCCATAATCATTACAGTAATCCTATAAATTATTATCTACAAAACAATTTTACATCACTATTTTCGACTACAATTTGAAATTCATTAAACTAATCAATATTGTATATAAAAGTATGACTGAAAATTTCATTTATAAATCACAATTTGTCTAACAAACACAAATAATTTTTGTAGAATACTATATGATCAATGGTGTAGCTAAGGGAGGGCGGCGACCCGCACCGGCTGCCACCCAATTAGGGGTGACATCCGAGTTCATCTTACCGCAAATTTTCATTCTCCAAAAATGCATAACGAAATACAAAACGTTGTTTATCGTTAGAGTCTTTCTTAAATTTGACAGTTTTGATTTAGGGTGTCATTTCAAATCCGCCCGTCTAGCTACTACACCAGTCACATGCTTATCAGTCGTTATATCTGAAAAACGTATTGATATAAAACATTCAGTTCTATTTATCAATGGCCGCATTAACATTTTAAGGTAAAGTTAAATTTTCGATGTGCATGGAAAACAACATAGAGATGTGATTGAGAACGAAAGATGCTTAACAATAGAGTCACAATGGAAAATTAAACAAAAAAATTCATGTTGATTTGGGATTTCGGTAAGCCTATAAATCACCTGGTATTTTGTATATAAAACATCTTTTTAAGGAGGTATGTACAGGTCTCCTATGGCTTATATTATGTAACACATGCTTAAAATACCTACGTTATGTATAGATAAAGCTAAAACAGGATAAGGTACAAGAAAAAGCATTTCAGGGATTGTGCATTGTCATGCTTTGTCTTTTTTTCTATATTTTCATGCTTCCATGCTTGTATGTGTGAGGATGTGGATATATGCATGTGTTAGCATAGATGTAGTGTTGTGTAAAAATTGCCATTATTTCTTTGATCTGCGAGTAATTCAAATTTTTTGAGCATTCTGGCACTACTTTTTTTACTTTAAATGAGTATATGTTTGACCCTGTTTATATTATTATATAATAAAAGATTGCCTCTTGTAGTTGTGGTTAGCAAATGCAGTTTTCACGACATATATTTGTCAACAACAGCATTTCTATTCTAACTTAAGGTGTATCAAACAAAGGTTTTTATCCTTTTTTTAAGAGCAATTTAAATATCTATTATTTTGCAACTAACGATAGTTATTATTCAGAGTATAACTGTTCAGTTGAAAATCTATATCACTTTATATACACTACCTTCAGTTAAACGGCTCAAAAATTTGATTTTTAAAACCTATTCCCATAAGGGTATTCAATATTATTAATACTGATTCTTGGAGAGGAATATAAATCTAGTTTGATAGTTTTTTGTATTTATTTGTCTGATTAATTTAAACATTCTAATATTTTTTTTTTTTTTCTATTAGCATTTACTTCAAGTTGTTGATGCCGGGATAAATATCTATCATAATTTCCATGTTTTTAGTATTAATTGCTTTTTCTATTATAGGACAATATACAGTATTTGGCTCAGTATTTACATTGGTCAGTAAAATTATTTCCAGGTCAAGTTCTGTCGTTAATAGAAAAGAAGTACTTTTTTTAGAAATTTTGCCTGTTAACAAGTTAAAACGGAGCTAATTCGCTATACTGACTTAAAGTTTTTTCAATTTTTTTTCTCTTTTATGTTGTACCAAGAATGGCCTGCAAAAACTGGAACTGTATCATCTGCTTAAATATATTTCTGCTATTAATTTTGAGCATACACAAATCTTCGATATATGTAAAAACACGATTACACCTAGCACGCTACCTTGAGGGACTCCAAAATGTACCTTCGTACCTTCAGGTCGTTAACTATAACTCCAAACCCCAATTTTTTGTGTCTGATTGCACAAGCAATGTCTAAATGGTCCATATGTAAGAGTAGCCCATTCTTACACTCAAACCTTCAAACAAGCCTGCATAGTGGATGTCAAGGATAAATTAATGAGGTATATGTACGTTGAGATTGGAACGAATGGTTGATGAGGCGGTTGACTTTTACATTGCTTGGTTAAAATATTGAAGGTGCATTACATTAATTGTTTTCCCTATAGGCGCGTTCATTTCTTCTCTTTCATCGTTATTATCTTTTGTGTACTAACTGTTCATGACAAAACTCGCTTCTTCAAACTAACATGGTTTTCTTGTTGACATGCCCACTCCAATGGTTTCATTGCCATTTGAGTTCTAGCCTGCGTTTTTACTAACTATATCAGCTTTGAAAAACATGATTTATGAAATTTATTTATTTGTAAAAAAAAATTTTTCTATATCCTTTTTCTTAAAAATCGCCGAGTTCGTAAACAATATTTCAAAATATCAGCATCTGCCCAAACATTAGCTCAACACATTAACTTGTTCACAAAAGTCTAACATATCCTTCACTTGCATGCTCCTCATTTGCATTAGAATTGTATTAGGTTTTGCTAATGATTAAAATAATGACTCATTTCACAATCTAAAACTCTAATGTATATAATAATAGTCCTTTCAGATATAATGTAGCTTATGTGATAAAAAAATCTTATTTTGACTGTCACATAAACTGGAGTGACAAATTAAAAAATCATTGATTTTTGTTTATTTTTGCCTGAAAACTGTATTAATTTTTATAAGAGAGATGCAATTGTCTGCATACATAGTTCTAAATACACTTAATGATTTAGACAGGTTTAAATTGTAATGTCAAACTGTCCGTTCAGCTACTTTCAAGCTGAAAGAAATACACTACAAAAACTATGAAATCAATGTAATTTTATAACAACTTACAAATAATTCAATGTTTGTAGCATTATTGTGAACATACCTTGAGCTACTGCTCATCCGTCACTACCGTGACCAATTTATCTATTATATAATTTTCTCCCAAATAAGAAATTTTAAATCAACATTTAACTATAATTGAAAACAATTGTACAAGATCTATTCATATTTTAATTTCGTAAACAAAAATAAATTGAAATAATATTAATTTGGGCAATATCAATTTACTAAGGTAATGTGATTATTAAGAGAAAAACATCATTGCAAGTTTTCATGTCGTCTTAGCTATCGAATAGCATAAAAACACAAAACTACTTGAACATTCCTATTTTTTTTTTAACTAGTTTGAGTAGTAACAAATTCATATTGATTATTGAATTTATTTATCAAGCCACAATTGTGTGGGTTAATATTAAATAAGTTGAGATTTGTCATGATGTGGAAATGTGAAATAGGAATGGCGAATATCATTATCGCATCATCTGCTTTTTGACAAAATTAACGCATTTATCATAATTCATGTCATTATATTTTCTGTGTTTTCAAATATGTATGTTTATAAATAATATATTTTTAATAATTGTGAAATTTTGAACGGAATGGAATATGAAACTTTTTTTTATATGTATAACTAATGTTTGACTAGAAAATAACATGTTAGTGAAACTGTAACCATATTATAAAACGTCAGATACTCATTTATTTAAAACAGATGTCTTAATATATTTAAAGAATTTAGTAGGTAAAATTACTAATCTTTGCCTTAGTGATAGTGATGTCACTAAATTTTGTATGTCTGATAATGCTATATAGATATGTTAAAATTATTTCTAGTATTATATTTTAACTTAGACTGAGTTTCAAAAATTTAAATCATAAAATTATTTTTTGTGGGCCTTAAACAAATGTAATATAATATCATAGCAATGTAGAGGCTTCTTGTTGCTGTAATAAAATGAAGCAAAAATTATATTCTACATGTAAAAACGATATTGATTATCTGACAGGAGACTTCAATATTATTGTACTAAAAAATAAGTATTTTTTAAATTCATCACATTAAACTGAAAATGTTTACCATACTTGGAATATTTTATACCAATTGTCACATGATCACAATTTATTTAGAAATTATACTGATTTAGAATATTAAATGCACACTGTAACGTATTCAAACGGGGAAACATTGTTTCCTTGGTTTTCACCAATTGTCCTGAAGACATTGTCCTGATAATTGTTATTGTATATTGAGCCAAAGAGAAATCTAAAAAAGACAATTACATTGTTTAAACACGTTTGGTATTATTGCATACTGTCAAAATGATGTCAAACAATAACTAATGGTTTTAACATATGTAGTCATGGAATAACAATTCATATTCACCAAATTGACAAATTTCTAATAAAAAAAAAGAATATCTTCACTTGCAAAGATTTTGATATACAATTAAGCATGTTTTCTAGTTATTTATTTCAACTGAATTCACATTTATATCTATATGTTTAAATCATAGTAGCGTATTCATTGAACATAAACATCCATATGCTTTGTGCAACTGTATTTTAACTGATTTGATATGGGTATGTAGTGTTTAATTTGTATTAGTAAGTAAGTCAAAAGGAATACGCTTATTTTGGGGCTAGACGCCTACTTGTAAAGACTAAGAAATGTTTATAATTGTACTGCTGTCTGCCGTAGCGCGAACATTTAGGCTGGATGTAGAAGCTGAATTAGGAACAGTGTTATCTGCATAGGTTTATATCTAAGTACTATTTGTATCGAGCCTTAGATTAAGTTATTTCTAGGGGGATTTAGTTGAGACTATGTAAGTGACTCCCGAAATGTTTTTGTGAAGATGTGCGCATAAGATCTCAGGACATGGAGGCCATAGTACATCGTAAATAATTATTGTTGTGTGCAATAAAAACTCGATTGATTCATTGTGTGACGCTCCCGTTTAGACTACCTACTAAATAAAGTGGTATTGAATTTTTTTTCTTGTGTTATTTTTCCCATAGTTTTAGAATATTTGGAATATTATATGTACCTAAAAAGACTAAAATCGCTTTCATAAAATTCGCTACGAACAATATAACTTCGAGTACAAACTGCATACTACTAGTGCCTGCAATCGATATGGCATTTGTCAGATTCCAATCGAGATGTAAGAGATAACGGACTAATAATAAAAGATCTGAAAAAATCGCAGGCAAACTTTTCGAATATTTCTATTCATCACGTCAAAATTTGTTGGCATTTAAGTAGGAAATGTATTGAAAATTATGCATAAAAGCCAATCCGGTACGGAGCTACCTTTGAAAGCTAGGATACTGATGATTTTGTTCATTGGAATCGTTTAATACTCGGAACGCTTATGAACATTACGATTTTACCCACGCTCCGCGGTTGCACTTCCAGACAAACCAGAACCAAAGAGACGTGTGCACGCTGCCACCCGCTAGCATAGAGCACTCCTCTATTACACTCTTCTTTCTTCTTCATTCCTCTATTACACGTCCTTTTACGAAGGACGACATCTCATTTGTACAGTATATGCAATCGTTTACGATAAAACTTGTTTATTAGATGTAAACCACATATACGACTATTACTTAAGAGCAAGATGAGTACCCCGATCACCTATACTATGGTAATAAACTGATTGATCAAAAAAAATTAAATGTGTTTAATAATGGCAGAAGAGCCGCAACACTAAAACTAAAGTATGCAATTACTGCGTATAATGTCTTATGATAATGCATGAAATTATCCTCCAAATATGCTTGTAATTTGGATCGTGCATAGTTATGCTTAAAAAATGAAAATTTGATAAGAAAACTTAACTAAATCTTCGTCCAGCAGTAGCTGTAGATCCGGAAAGTGTAGTGTTAGATCTATAAGACCTTTTCGACCAGCATCCGTCTACGTATATGTCAATCATGGCTATGCCATTTTTGACTATCTAAAATTCTAAATCGTAACTAAGTGTTCTTTTTCTGCTGCTACTGCCATAACAGCAGCTGCAGTTTTCTCCATTCCTCGCAAACGATAGTATTTAGTTTACTACAAAGATGCGGAATCATGATTGGGACATTAATAGTAATCATAGCAATTTAAAATTATGCGCAAGATATTTAATGATCGTAATGCGCCTTTTGTCTGGCGTAGATTTTTAGTTTTCATCGTTTATTTAATCTATAAGGCCGGGTAGTACTGGAAGATATAAAGCAATAAATTGCTCGGTTAGAACAGGCCTGAAGAAATAAATAATAATTTATTATCTAAATTATAAATATATTTAAATTTCTCTCAACTGTTAAGTAATACAAAATAAAAAATTGATAAAGTAAGTATTTTGCACTAATTGGCACACAAATGTTTTATGAATTTCATATTAAAAAAAATACTTATTTAACAAAATTATTGTCAAAAAAATATAAGCCTACACAAATATTAGGATCAATGTAACTTGTACGGACAGTTAGTTATAAAAAGTGTTATTTTACTTTACTAACTATTCAAATTGATGAAAAAGACTTGTCATCTTTAAAATTTCATTTTATCAATAAAAGTTACGTGACTCGTGTTTTTAAAACCCTTAATAGGGTTATTGAGCATACATTTTTTTGTTCGACATATTTTTTTTTATATTACCATAACTACTTTTTTTAAGAAGTAAAAGAGACAAAAAACGCGCGGGTTTCCGCCTCTTAACAGTCGCGTATCACATCTTCAGTTCCGTCTCTTCCATAAGGGCACCCGGGGCATAGGCCCGGGGGTTCCGGTCCGATGGGGACTCCGAAATGCCGACATAGTTTATCTTGCAGGTAAAAGTACATTCTAATTCGCGTATTATTTGACATTCTAAAAGAGTCCCAAAATCTCAGTACCAAATTGATACGTAATGATTTATCAATGAAGATTGAGTTAGAGAAGCTATGCTTATATTTTCTTAAAAAAAAATTATGGTAATTTTATGGTTCCCGATTTATTCGTAGCATTTTGTGCAAAAAAAAAAAATCTTTCACAAATCTATCATAAATTACGGCATAAAGTACCATAAAACAAATTTATTGTTAATTATTCAATAAACTTTCAAATTGGCAAACCATCATGTTCGCATGATGCATTCGTATTCAGTGGTATTAACTTTTGATTTGTATTAATTGAAATTGCAGTCATGGCCAAGGGTTGAACCGTGAGCGTGACATAGATCACTTCTTAGTGCACTATCGAGTTAAATTTATATGCAAACGTGGGCAGCACTGCCAGAATGAATAGATTGAAACTAAAATGATAAATAAGAGTCTGCAAACTTTAGGGTGTCACAAAGATGAATAGAGTAGAGGCACCCATTAAATGTGAGGCATTTTATGGGGGGAGGGTGTCTAGATAAATATCACGTTTTTTTTTCCGCAGTATGAAATTGCCAGAAATTCTACACTAAAATATGGCTAAATCAACGCCACAAAGTAGTACAGTACCCCCACGATCGTTTAGCCAACATTCGAGTCGAGTGGCAGCGACACGAGGATAGGTCCGCGAGTTATCGTGATTATTTATAAATACATACGTGAAAAGATACGTCTACAAGACGAAGATGTGCTGCCAGGAAGAAGTGACAAGTTATGAAACGCGCCGAAGCGAAGATTCCCGAAAAAGAAAGAATTGGTATTGCACGTTCAGCATAAGATCGAATGGTCGCTCAGAAAATATGCATTTTGAAAAATTTGACGTGAAATTGGGGGGAGGGGGCGCGGATTAAAATTAAATAATTATTTGGGAAGTTACTTTTTTCAGTTTAACTACCGAAAATAATCTTTTCGTCAAATCAAATCAAAAATATCTTTATTTCGTAGGTAATGAAATTACACTTGAAATACGTCATGAATAAATTCGTTTCGACATTACCGCCCATTCCAAATGCTGATTTACCTAGAGAAGGATGGGCAAGAAACTCAATGCTTGCTCTTTTTACTCATCAATACAAAGGATTTAATAATTTATAATTTAGTCGACATTTAAAAATAATATGAAATAACCTGATAGGCGAGCAGCTCAATCCCAGGGCCTTTTTTCATTAAGATATACCAACACGGTATAATAGCCCTTGCCATATAACTTTCTTTTAACGAAACGTTTAAACTCAGCAAATGGCAAATTTTGAATTTCAGCTGGGATCTTATAAAAACGCACACACATCCCCTTAAATGATTTATTAACTTTACTTAGACGGGTTATGGATGTCGCTCCTTTTTTGGAACGATTAGACCGTGACGTTTTAGAGCCCTGGAAATCCTATGTTGATAATTTTTCGAGTAATGTTAGTGTGTATGTACGCGCGCATGATATACGCATACATCCCGCTAAACCATAAGTAAACCGCTCTACTTTTAAATGAAGTAACAGTTCGAAACGCAGTACACGGCATTCCAAAGTGGTCCACTCGACTAAACTTTCTCCCTTTTTGAACCAATTACGCCGAGTAAATTTTGAGAACTGTGGAAAAAAATTTTTTTTCTTAGTAACTTTTAGATTATTCTAGCGATCTATATTAAAATCTAAGATTTTTTAAAGACATATTGGTTAGAGAAAAATGTTCCAAAAATTGATTTTTTGGATTATTTTTAGAGTACTATTTTTAATTCAACCTTTTGAACGTTAGCGAAGCCTCTAGCAGGGTATTATTTTTTGTTAATTGAAACCCCATCAAAATCGATTAGTTTATTTGAGAGATTGTTAAGGAAAAATTCGCAATAACTTATTCTTAAATTATTTGAAAAATTCTTGGTGGAATTATGTTTGGTACTGTTAAATTTTTTCTTGCTCAAACAACGCATTCAAAACATTTATAGTTGAAGAATTTTGATGTTTTTATTTTATTAAATTTTAGATATCTAAATTCAAAGCACAAATCTATTTTTAAAGTTGAGGATAATTTACTGTTAGGTATATTGTTGAAGGTTTGGAGCTTGAAAATAAAGGTTCAGGAATAGCCTACATGGTTAGCATCTTTTGAATTTTTGAACTCGAAAAACTCAAAAACTTATAGATAAATGTACTTTTAGATTCAAGGAGCTCAAAAATATAAAAACGCATTGATACATATACCAGCAAGGAGTTTTAAGGACTGCCTTCAAGGCAACCGTTTTCCAGTTTTTTTTATGACATAATTTGTCATAAACTTGCAATACAAAATGTTGAAGTAAATAATCTGTATTACTAAAATAAAAAAATAACAGAGCCCCCTTCCGAATCATCTTATTAGATCTTAATAATATTGATGAGAATTATTTCAAACACTGAAAATAAAAATTAAAACATTTATTACAATATTGAAATTGATACAAAACATACTTATATGCTACTAGATTTGCTAGTTTATGACTAACTCCGGGGGTCTGCCATCCTGAAACAATTTATCATCCATTATTGTCAGTCACAACCTCTTTATAGTACCATAACTGTATTATATTTTTCTTAAAAGCAATGCACTAATGCCTACATTTTAAAATGAACATTTGATTAAGTATGTAAAATTAATAAATTTTAATTTTGAGATATATTAGGTCGAGGAAAAAGTTTTTTCATATTTCATACACAAATTCAAGATAATTTTTCATCATATATATACATATATTTTATGGACAATACCGGTGTATGGCAACGGTGGGTCCTGCGCTGATCGTAGACGCGTCCTGCGGTGTCAGGAATACAAATTGCCGGTTGGTGTTTTGTAACGCGTGGGCCAACAACAAATCCATCACTATCTTACGATTCACATTATCCTGGTAACAAGACAATGAAAACATACATTGGCATTTTAATTTCTTATATAATTTAACAGCATCTAAAATAAGTACGTGTAAATTCATCAATTCATCCCAAATATTAAATTACATATTTTTTTCATTAAAAAAGCATTGATATACCAAATGCATTTTTTTTTTTGCATATATTTCATATTTTGTGCATCTCTATTTACAATTAATTTTTAGATACATTCCAGTGTAACTAAGTAATAAAGCACGATGATTTAACAGCATTCAATCTTCTAATTAATATTTGTCAATATTGATAACTAATATTTGCCAATATATTATCTAAATATTATGAATACTGAAGATTAGCCTTTAATGGAAGTCATAGACAACTTACCATAAACACGTCGAATTCGTCCATAAAATAGAACGGCAACTCGACGCACTCCCACAGCGCCATGATGAAAGCGACGGTGCAGTACGAGCGCTCCCCGCCAGACAGCGAGCTCGTTGAAGCGGCACGCCTAGATTCTTCGCGGCCGGCGCACACCATCTCCAACACTTTCTTTGTGTTGTCGATCATCATTTCGCCCTTACAAACAAAAATGAAACAAAGTTTATGAGAAAAAAAAAAGATTTGCATAGTTTTATAATAATATACAACACTTAGCAGTTTTACTACGTTTTTTAGTTTCTTTCTCATTAACAATGTTTACAATTGTTATATGTTTACAAATGAGAACAGATCTGAGTTTCAATCTTTCCGCTTTCAATAACAAAAAATAAAATTAACATAATTTTGTCTATTATTACAGTCATGTGAAATATATCATATGTATAATGAATGTAACTATAACCCACCCAGTATCGATGATATGTTTGCAAAACCATAGGTATTATTTTTTTATAAAAGTTTTCTTCACATGGCACGGTACAGATGACGCGTTATTTTGATATGTATAGTGATGTAAGCATTTTTAATGAAAATGATAAATGGTGATTATTGATTTTCACTTTCATAGTTTTCATAATTGATCCATTCTGATTGATTTGATTATTGGAGACATTATTTTGAGTATGCAGGGTATGTGGAAGTGTGCCTACAAGCATGGGACACCATATAAAAGTGCGACTGTGACAGAGAAACAACTTGTTCTATCTTCAGCACACCCAAGGCGATCTTTCTACTATGCGGACAAATTACAAAGAGGAGTGAAAATTATAAATAGGCAATATCAAAAAAAATTTCCATTTTTTATTTCATTAGCCACAGATCAAAAATACAGAAATCTTTGTTTTCTATTTCATTACATATTAACAAATAATCGATTCTGTTTACAATACCATTTAATGGCCATTCTTTGACCATATGTTTGTTGGTAGCCATTTTGCTATAATGCTCACAGAGCATTTTATGAATTTCATACAGTAATATTTTTTATGGAAAAAAAGTTAACCTAGATATGTTATATTCTACTGTCGTGCACCTGTACCCTATTATAAGAAAAAAACTATAACAATTAATTGACATTTTTCGTATAAATATTAAAAACTGTGATTAACTTTTATTTCAAGTAACATGTCTGCCTTAAATAAAATTTTAATACATACTGAATAGCCTCGTAGTGCCAATATAGACTTGAAGCAATGCTGCACTCTCTTGGCAATATACGTGTGCATGCGCTGACAGAACTCTAAATGCTGATCTGATGTCTTTTTTACCTGTAATAATAAAATAAACTTTTATTATTCTTTTCCTGGCATTTTAATAGGTTTTTAATCACCTACTTCTGAGGCATGGCCAAGACAAAATGAGTGGTTTTTAAATTGATTTATGTTAACAAACTAATAGTGAATTCATCTGTGGATAAAATTCGAATCCTGGTTGGAAGGTAACACTTTTAAGGCACCTGGCAATGCAGCCACTGAATTTCCGACATATTGTAACTTTAATTGAAATTTGAAAAAAAACACCATTTCATGAAATGATGATAAAACATGATTTTCAAAATGGAACAAGTTCAAACAAAAAAAAAAGCATGATTTAATGCTGATCATATAACCCATCAACTACTTTCCTTATTCTTATATGTTAATAGATACTCCACTTTTGGTCCCAATTTTGTGGAAAAAGCAAAATATAGAAACCTCAATTGATAAATTTGCAACTTATACTTCCATAGCCCACATTATAAATACATAGTCATTGAGGTTCTTATGTGTGGATCCTAAATGTAATACATTTGATAAAATTCTACATCTGATAAGTAAGAGAAAGTAATTATAAGTTAAACTGAAATATACCTCTTCAATGAGAATATGTAACTTAACAAGCTCTCTTTTGGTGTGTGTATATCTATCTCGAGTCACTGCCAACTTCTCTTCCACTTGTTCTTTGGTAAGTCCGTCATTTCTTATAGCTTTCAACTTCATCTGAGCATCTTTCAATTCGCGTGTTACTATGGATTTTTCTCTAAAATCAGCAATGTAAATATATGAAAATCTTTATTTATGGCATTATTAGGTTACCTATAAGTTACTAGTACGTACTACCTGTTATTGTAATATTATAATGCAGTACCATATGCACTATATGACACAATTTTGTAGAAAATCAATCTATTGGAACCTTGAATAAATTCTCACTGTTTCTTCAAAGATGGCATTAGTAGAGTACCCCATTCGTGGAATTTCGAATGGTAACACACATGCAAGGCAGTAGTGTATTTAACCTTAAATTTCACTGTATGGTAGTTCACTTTAGTGTAAATAAAGTTATTTTTTCTTAGTTCTGAAAATGTCTACTTTTGTGCCAAGTAAAGTGTATTTGCGGGGAATTTCATTGCACTACTTCATTCGAAAGAAATCTGCAGTTAAAGCACATAGAATTCTTGCTGAGACTTATGGTGACAATGCTTTGTCGGATACGACATGCAGAGACTGGTTTCGACACTTCAAAAATAATGACTTTGAACTTGAGGATAAAGAACGTCCTAGCGTTTTTGGACGAAAGACGAAAAGTTGGAGGAATAACTCGATCAAAACCGATGTCAGATGCTAACAGAACTTGGAAAAACATTACAAGTAGATGAGTCAACTGTTTCAAAACGTTTAAAAATTTTAGGAATGATGATCCAGAAGCAAGGATATTGGGTACCGTATGAATTGAAGCCGAGAGACGTCGAACGGCGTTTTCTCACGTGTGAACTACTGCTTCAACGGCAGAAAAGAAAAGGTTGTTTTCACCGCGTAGTGACTGACGATGAAAAGTGGATACACTACGATAATTCAAAGTGTAGAAAATCGTGGGGTACGCCCGGCCATGCATCAACGTCATCTGCAAACCCAAATATCCATGGTTCGAAGCCCTGTTGATTACACTAAATATAGAGAGGAAGTATTTGGTGGGATCAGCAGGGCTTCGAAACAGAATGAGACTATCACGAGGGATCGCTATCGAGTTTAATTGATGCGTTTAAGTCGATCCTAAAAAGAAAAACGGCCGTTATACAAACAGAGACACAGCAAAGTGATTTTGCTATATGACAACGCTCGGCCTCATATTGCAAAACCAGTGAAAACCTACCTGGTAACGCTTCAATGGAAAGTTCTACCCCACCCGCCGTATTTGCCTGATATAGCCCCTTCTGATTTTCACCTATTCCGTTCGATGGCACATGGCCTAGCTGACCAGCGCTTTCATTCTTATGAAGAAACTAAAAAATGGACCCATTCTTGGATAGCCCCAAAAACATGTCGTTTTTCCGACGCGGAATTCATATACTGCTAGAAAGATGGGGAGAAAGTTCTCCTAGTGATGGGCAATACTTTGAATGAAATTTTTTTGTTTCTTATAATTTAAATAAAGCTTTTATTTTGTAAAAGAAACAGCGAGAACTTATTCAAGGTCCCCATAATAAAAAACCTGAATAAACAAAATTTATAATGGCTACTTCCAAAGCTGCAATTGACTTATTTACTCATGGAATTTTTGCATTTAGGTCCTAATTTGGTCTAAAAGTTTTATAAAATTTTTAAAATAAAAATGAAAAGGCTTTTATTATCTATGCCAAAAGCATGATATAATAATCCCACTAAAGCAACTAAATTTATTTAAATATGTTAAAGAATGAAATTTATTCAGTATGGTGAATTATTACAAAGATCAAAATATTTCAAATTCACTTTTTTTCAAATACCTTGGGTTTTCAACCCTGGGACATGATTCCAGTAATTCCTTAGTTTTATTTATCACCACATCTTTTTTATCTTTCAAAACTATTTCTAACTGCCCTAGTTTCTTATTATCTTCTTGAATCTTCTGTGAGAGCATTTGCCTTTCAGTGGCGCCGTGATCGACTTTCAGCTGTTCTCTGTCTACTTCTTCCTGCAAAAATTTATATTTATATTCCATAAATAAAATTTATTGTGAATGATGAAATTCTAATATTATAATAATATATACTTACATTTAAATTTCTTATCACTTGAGAAACCATGTTTAATTTATTTTTAACAACTTTTATCTTCGCTTCATAGGTCTCCATTTTCTTTTTGCAATTATTCTCTTTGTCAGTCAATTTTTGTAACTCCTGATTTAATTTAATAATCTTCTCTTTGGATATTTCAAGTTCCTCAGCCTGCATGATAAAATAATACATAATCAATATAGAAAATTTGGAATTAATTAATATAATTTATCCATGGCATGCTTTAACAATGTAACAATTTAATAACTCTAATAGATCATCACCCACATTTATATACTATAATACAACAATTATATACAGATAAGTATAATATGATGTACATGAAACTTATTCATATAAATGTCTACCTCAAAAATATTGGAAATCTTTATTACAGGAAAAAGTCAATATAATAATTGTTTAAAAGTTTCTATAAACGATGGCTGTTTAACAAATAAACGAAATTGAGTTAAGAAACTTACAGCTGTTCATATCACTAAAGCAGATGTGGGCTCTGTATTCTAGTGCATTTGCAGTTTCTTTTACTTGGTCATACTATCAATTTATATATTAGGATCCATGTGACAGAGCAGGTTTATTAGTATTTTATGAGTAAATAAAACTATTATTATGTATTCTTTTGCTAACTGTGAGTTGCAACAAAACATATAAATGTCAAGTATAAAATGAAATGTAAGAATTGACAACTAATATATGGACAATCTGTCAAATCTTATGGTTGATGTTTACAATTTGCATTTTTACTTTTGCTACAACTTTCATGCACAATTGGTTTTACAAAGTTTTACTTTTTGATTTTAGATAATATACAACATATAAACAAGTATATTATGTGTGTATATGATTATTTGTTAAATTGATATTGTGGCAAATGCCACAACAGAAAACCAGGGTATTGAGCAGATAATAGCTGAGCAGGCTACCTTTTAGCCTAAAGTTTTAATACACTTTTATTTAGAGGTTATTTATTTGAGACCATAAAAAGGTCAACAAATAACTATTAATATCATCATTTCTTAGTGCAATATAGACTGTTTAACAAATGAAATTGTGTTTTAACAGAAGTTATTCAATTTATTTTTGAGATATATTGGATCACAGTTACACAAGAGTATACATATTTAGAATATGGTACTAATTCAATTTTGAAGTGCTAAATATTTATTAAGATTCTCGCCATAATTCATCTTAATCCATTTCCAAATTTCATAGATAGAAGAATCAAATCAGTTCATTTCACTAATGTTAAGATGTTATTGTGTATCAGTAGACCGCCAAAGTATATTTTAATCATATAATGAGAATTTAAGATAGATATCAACAAAAATGCCTTAAATAATGACTGTTCGGATAGGTAAATTAATAACAATGACCCAATAAACAAATTTTAGGATTTGGATTTTATTAAATATAATCATTTTAACTTTCATTTTTATTGACATATTTAATATTTTATTGTTAACTTGAGTTTTTCAGGTGATGAGATTGGCTTTAATTCAGCATTAATGTATTAGGTACTTCATATGGATGTACATTAGGCATAATTTTACGGCCTCCTACTTTGGTAATTACTGGAATCTCAGTTGATAAAATTCTCTGAATTCTCTCAAAGTCTCTATAGACCCCGTCTTATGTAATGAGACAAAACCTTCTCGGCTAATGCTAGGAAAGTGAAAGTAAATATTAACTCACAAGCACACTATGCTGGGGTGCCTGCATCTGATCCAGCTGTGCGTCAGCCGCGCGGCTGGCTGCGTCTCGCTCGTGCCTTTCATTGAAGAGTGCCTGGAGTAGCCGAGAAGCGTTGAGTTCGGCGACACGGGCCGCTTCGGCCTCACGGGCGTAGTCCTCGGCTTTGGATATAAAATCTTGCAGTTGCGATTCAGCTTCGGCAATTTCTGCTGCCAATTGTCTAACCATTACATAATAATTGAAATGTAATAATAAGGTAATTGACAAATTAGCTATAAGGTTTTAAATGTACAGGAAATACAAGGATTTATAAAAATATACAAAAAAAATGGTGGATGTGAAAGTCTCATGTGAAATAACAATTAACACAATCAGCATTGCAACGCATATGGTGTGTGTCACACTACCTCCCTCGGAAGTGTGGTTAGTGCATAAGTATTGAAAACTTATTTGCGTGAAAGTCCAGTCAATTATAAAGACATATGTCCTTTCCTAAAATTAGCAGTCGGTGCTGTATATTCAAGCATAGAATCTTATGACACAAATCCTAAATTACACCCAAAATTTAATATTATCAATATTTCAGTATATTTCCATATAGATTCTGTATTTTCTAGGCCAAACTATACATGGTAAAAATAAATTTTGAAAGCGGCCTTTAACACTCACCGTTTTCTCTCGGCAGTGCTGACTTGGAGATACCTAGACGATCGGCCGGCTCCGCCGTAACTGCGATAGTTTGGCGCTGGATGGTACTCAGTTGAATCGAGAGTCACAATCTTACTACAGTTCACTGGGACATTCTCTACGTTATCTGACAAACGTATTGCATCATCTAGCAAGTAAAAATAAATTATATTATTTAGACAATATTCACCTAGCATATGTATTATAAACTTTATTGCTGCCTGTTTGTATGAGAATGTATTTGCATTTTAATTATGGCATTTTTTTTCTGTTTCATTAGATTGACAATGTAAACTTAAATTTATACATCAAGACTACAAGCTCATTCGTAATGGTTTCAATAACTATAATAATGACCGTTAACTGATTTGTTGTTACACATACCATGGTCTGGTACAAGTAGAATCTTTTCAACCCCAATATTGTCAATGAGAAAATTTGCAACAACTGGATCATTGACATCCATGGAGTCTAGAGCAGATAAATAATTGCCTGCTCTCACTTTGTTTTTTCTAACATCGTGCTGCTTTGACAAAAATTTACTACAAGTTACACCAGGTTTGGCTGAATTTCCATATACAGAATTCATAAGCTCAAATAGCTTTCTTGAATCTTCTGGAGAATTGACACAGAAGGATTGCATGGAACCTCCAATAATATGCTCAAGGGGTCCAGCCCATTTTCTTTCTTTCACTTTTATGTAAGCTCCTGAAATAAATGAAATAACATATTTTAATAATACAAGAAATAGGACAAAAAACATCTCTTTAATTAGCCTTCAAATTAGTACAATCTAATTTATCACTCCAGATTTGTTAATATTAGAATCTGTAGTTATCTACTAAGGATATATCATTGACACTGACAACGCGATTTTTTAAAATAGTTAATAAAATACTATAACCTTAATTTAAAAGGATATACATTAAACACGTGAAGAACTTGGAAAGTTTTGTAATAATACAAAAAAATATACTTTGTCATCATTATTTTTTTATTATATCTTTTCAGAGAATTCTCCATCGACTTAATATATCTTCTGGAAAGTAAATAATAGGTTTTGTGATGAAGATAACAAATAGATTACGTACCCACAGGGCCCCTGGGAGGCTCACTGAATACATTTTTCTGCGCTGCGCTGCGCACGCGCCGGCATAGCTCCACCATGTTAGCACCATATACCGCCAGCGCGTCACCATCGCGGGATTCCAACTCGCGTTGTTGAATTTTTAAATGCCCTAAAAATATCATTAAACTTATTTGATTAACTGTTAAATAATAATAATAAAACAGTCTTTTTTTTTAAGTTGTTAGCAATGACTTCCTTCACATGAACATATTGGTGATACTTACGTACTAACCATATACTTTATGATTATACCATTAATTTATGTCTATACCTGCCTCATTGAATCATGTAGGTCTTAAAAGTAAAATGTGGATGTGGACAAGTGTGCTTCATCCTCTTACTGACCCATATTGGGAACATCGCCACAAGATAATTTAATAAAATACACAATGAATAAATACAGAATTTTATTTATTTTTTTCTAACCCTATATTCATTCTATCGAATTAAATGAGCACAGAGGAGAAAAGTGAGTTCAAGTGAGAAGACTAGATATCCAAGAGCATTAATACTCATTATATATTAAATAGAAAGCTATTATAGATGATATAAAAATTAAAAAGAAAAATAAAAAAAAATGATAAAAGAGAAAAAAGTTATTTATTATTTTAATTATATAAAAACAAAATAAAAATAATGGAAACCATCTAATCTCTAAAAGCATAAAAAAGGTTTTAATGTGCTAAGTAAAATTAAATAAAAGATACCCTGCTTGAATGAAAACTTTATTAACAGCAAAATTTTATTGAGACAATATATCTATAAATACTGTCCCACCATTTCGTAAAAACTTTTCTTCAAGACAAAATAAAAAACCAAGTGGAAAACCAACTGTTTATACAAAATACAATGCAAAACTCAAGCACTCTAAAACAGATTTACAGCTTCAGAAGCAATAAAGAAAATAGATCATGAAAACAGGCAATACCGAAACTGTAGAGAGCCTAAATGAAGCAACAAAGAAACAGGCAGGTTCCTGGATGTATCACCTATAACTGTCTCGTTTGTCAAAATTTATTATTAAGAAAATATCTACAGTATGAATAAAATCAGGCACAACAATCATCGACGGCTGACAGGTCAAGACATTAAAAAATTATAATAAAGAATACTTTATACATTATTTATTTCAAGACATGTTTTAAACAATTTGAAAATCTTAAAATGAATTAACAAATTGTTTAATATGTTTTATGGTTTCATTACTGTCTCTAAAATTCATTATGGATATACCCATAAAGTGGAATAATGAAATATAGGAAAATGAAAATATGGAATGAATGGAGGTTGACTTGAAGTGTAGAACATAATAAGCGTTTAGCGACGACCAGTAACTAAGCCAGAACCAAATGGAACGAGCACCAAGATTAGAAACAAGGTCAGGAGCAAAATCGGTACTAGGATTGGGTTTACAATAGAATTGATATAAAAAGATATGGAAATTCATTCTATATTCATGTAAGTAAAATCAAAAACAAAAGTTAATTAACCAATTAGACATCTTACTGATGTTGTCTTTTTGTCTTTGTAGTCTTTGATGATATTGCTCAGAAGTAGCAGTAGCACGTTGGCTATTCTGGCGTGCCTGCGCTGCATCGTTCTGGGCGGTATCGAAACGCGCCCGAGTTGCTTCCGCCGCATCACGAGCCTCTGCTGCCGCCCGTTCTAACTGCTGGCGTTGAGTGGCAGCTTGACCTGGACTGCGTTATAATAAAAATTTCAATTAAGAACGCTACAAATAAAAAGTGAGACTATCATTTATTTATTACATTGTTTATTTATAAAGAAACTGGCCTATCTTGAAGTCCAGACTCCTGCATATAAGGATCCGTGCTAACGAATGAAATGTACTTGAAATTGACCATTGCACTAAGTTTGATTCAATGTATGGTATAATTCCTTATGAATTATAAAAATTTTATTTAAAACAATATGGGCGCAAATATATGTTTGAATGGTAGATACTTGTATTAAAATGCACAAGCATAAATACATGGACTAATGATTAGATTTTACAATTGATGATTGAAAATTATAATATCTAAAAAACTTGTACATAAATTTTCTTTAAAACAATATGTGCCAAATTTATTTATTAAAACTTTAGTACTGGGATTTTTCCAAAATTTCGAAACATATGGCTCAAACATTCGAGAACACATAAAATTTATGATTCCGGAAGTTAAAAAGCCACCAAAATATATATTTAAAAGGAAAATTTACTTAAGAACTTTTAATGCATTTTTTAAAATCCACCGAATATATCTATTCAATGAATAGTGAATTCAAAGAATCTAATCTATTCAGTGAATAGTGTGGAACAAAAATCATTATTTGATTTTATCTATGAAAAGCTACCCCAAAAACTTTGTTTTGTGATTTTTTTACATTAGGCATTGATTTTGCATATGGCAGTCCACCTAAAACACAGTCAAGTTTTAATTAATTTTGAAAAAAAAAACCTGTCTAGTTTCATCAGGATCGATGAAAAAATGGCCAAGAGTTATAATATATAATAAGGGTGTGATATAAAGACACATAAGGTCATCACCATATCGTGTCCTTGTGTCACAGTCCATCTGTCTGAATGAAACTATAAAGGTTCTTTTTTATTTTCGGATATGGAACTCTAAAAGGCAGTCATTATTTCATTTTCCAACTGACTTCTCTTTGCAGATTCACACCTGTGGGCGTAGAATAATTTACGATATTGTTACAAGCCCGAAATTGAGCCCACTACCAATAATAGTTACAATCTCAATCCCAATTTCAATTATAAATTTGAATTTTAGTCATTAATGATGGATTACATTTATAGAAGTTTTAAAATTTATTCACTATCTATCTTTCAGCGGATTTCTCACAGTAATTTTTTGACAATGGTTTTTTATGGTGCTAAAATTCATGAATTTGATATTGATAACTATTTAACATCCTAGCAAACCATTAATAGTTAAGAGTAAGATTTACGATTAATTGACAATGTATTTTAGATATAATTTAGAATTCTTCTTAAAATTTACTTAGATATTTAAAAATTTTCATGCTAGAGAAAATATTTACATTTATGCTTCCACATTATTTAAGTTTTGAAAATTGTGCTTTTCGTCTATAAAGAAAAAAATATTATCTACTTTTTAAAACCCGCTGTAAAAGAAAAAGTAAGTGATTTAACTTTTTAGAGCTTTTTAGAGCTGGAAAAATCCTTTGATGTTTAAAATTGTGTTCTAAACTGTTTGATCTCATTTATAACCAAACTTATATTAAGATGTACGTGAGAATAAGGAACATTTTCTTTATATATAAAATCTACTTAAAGACGATCTAAATAAATGACTATCATTAATGAATCCTATTTTTTTGTGTATTACAATAAATAAATATATCGAAAAACATTGAAGTAAGCGAAGTTCAACCTTAGTCTTCTTACTAACTTAATGTTATTTATTTCTCTTTCTAAGTCCACCACTTTCTTCTTTTCACGCTTCAGTAATTCACTGTGTTTATTCATTGACTGTAGAGACGTTCTCCATAAAGATTGTGATTCTTGTAAATCATTCTCACATTGGTTTAACTCCGCTTCTAAGCTTGCAACTTCATTATTCTTCTCCAATATTTTAGCTTTAAGTGTACTGAAAATCAATATTAACAATGTTTATAAGTTACATAAGCAAAATTATTAGAATGCTGATTCTGTAGGTTCACCGACTTTATAATTTCATTGTCATTGCCAACACTCTGCTCCATTTTATTCAGCTTCTGCATAAAAGTATCAATACGAGTCTTCTGTCTATTGTATTGTACTTGCAGTTGTTCAGCTTCATATTCAAATTCTGCTATTTCACTCCAATACAACTCATTTTGTAATCTCTCTTTGCGAGCTGCAATTTCATCGCGAGATTGCAGCTGTTCGTAACTTTGTTGCCATTTCTTAAGTTCTTTTTCCAATTCTGAAAATGCCTGAATTAAAAGTAAAGCGATGTTAATCACTCTGTACAAATATGTAATACAAAAATCTAATAACAAGAAAATACAAAATACACAATGACAAAGGTTATACATGTCATACTTCTTTTTTCCTTTGGCATGTTGCCTTAGCTTTCTCGCAGTTTTCTAATGCTCTTAAATAATTTGTTTCCGTTTGATCAAGATTAGTTGCTCTCCTAAAAAGGGAATATTTCTTTTTTGCGTCTGATGCGTGGAAACTCCTGGCGTCATCTTGATTTAATACCGATATAGGATTGTCCACTTGTATGTCATGTGCAAGGGTTATAGCATTGACTTCTTCAAATTTCGTTGATATAACTTCCCCTGCAATATTACACTTGTTGCTCAATCTTAGCTAGTTGTCAATAATAATTTTGTTATGTATTGTCATAGACAAATAGATTGATAACTAGTAAGGTGCAACTATAATAAATAAGACATAATATACTTTGATTTATTCATTTAAATTAAGTATTTTAAATAAATTTTAAATGTAATAATGCTTATATAGAATGCAATAGAGAATATTTCCAAAATATTTGCAGAAAAGGTCATAAATAAAATGGATGAAAAACTAAAATTGTCTAACATTGAATATTATGAACTTATGCCAATTAATGAGCTATAATATTTAATATAATCTATATAGGTGGCACAGGTTAGGTCTATGGGTTATAAGATAAAAATTTCAGTAGAAATGATGATAAGGGGTCTAATACACTCAAGGCATGGGAGTGGTGATGGCTCATTAAGAGCGTCACCTTAAGCCCAAATGACACCGGGTTCGATTCTGAATTCGGGCAAATTGACCTAAGAGTTTTTAACTTAAATCAAATTTAACCACTAGATTCTCGCTTTGGAGAACACATTGAGTCGGCGGTTCTGGTTATTGGTCATTGCATTGATGACAACTGTTAACAGTTCGTAGCCCATGTTGGTTCAGAATGTAAGTCAAAGTCCTTCAATCAGAAAGAAAAAGATTGTGCCACACAGATTGTGAAACACAGTGGGATAATTCACAGCTAATGCAACATATATAAATAAGATTACATTATATGTATATATTGTAGAATAAGAACGGTATTATGGAACACTACTGTCCATGTTTCATGGTCATAATTTACCAGGTAGTTGTATTATCAATATCAATTACTATATTTTTTTTATATTACTGTGTTTGAAGCTTTTTTTATCCAAGTAAGTGTTTTTTTCATAGCTACAATAATAGCTGAGTCATTTCTTTTTAAAATTGCTAGTTAGACAGAAAAAGGCTAGTACTCACCGATGGCATTGTTTACTAGCGCCATATAGAATGATTTCAAAGTCCTTTTTGAGAGAAAAACATGCTATAGAATTTTTGATAGCTTCTTGTGCTTTTAACCCGATTTCAATATTTATTTAACTTTTTGTCATAATGTCAAGTCAGCTTACATAATTCATCAATATATATAATATTGTAAATATTAGTAAATTACCATATCAATATAAAAAATTAAGCATAGACTTAATGATACAAGAAACAAAATACAAAGTAATGCAAAGGAAAACATGGTTTTATTAAAATTATGCATGAAAATAATATTTGGACCTATTGTTATATTGCATTTCCAGTCAAATTGCCCAGTGCACGATTTAACTAAATGACTTAAAAAAAAAGAAGACTATATTTGTGACATACAAATTTTTGTAATCTTTGCTGATTTTTTTAAACCGATTTTATCATTTAGGATAATGAGTAAGACTCTGAGGAAGCACCTTAAATTATTTTATGAGGTTGATATGATTGTTAAAAAAAAAAACAGAATTAAAACATGATTATTATTTAATACCGGTATACTTTTCGTCAATTTTCTATTGTGATATTCCTCAAAAAACTTGATGGTCAAATTACATTATTTAGATTGTGCTATATTTAGAGAAATTTGGGTTTACTTAATTACTTTTTTTAAAAAAAAATTGGTTTGGTGATTTCTCAGCAAAGTATTAATGCAGTTCCATTTACATTCTTCCAATTTTCTTTGCATTATGAAACAATCTGGAAACTTTAAAGTCACGAAATTGACTGATCTAATCAATGGCTTGGCGAAATTGTTAAGTCAAGTTTTGTTGCTTTCACACTAAAAATGTAGAGACCCTAGAGTAATTACCAGCACTGCCAGAAAGTTTGGTATTGGAACTAGTTTTCCACTTACCCCTTACAAAAGTACACATCTGGTCAATTATCTATACACATAATAAAACAGTAGAACCTGATGTGTCCATACATTGAAGACGTGTATGAAAAATGGAGAAGGAATAATAAAAGAAAAATAATATAAGCGAAAACAATTATTTTTAAAATTTTTGGCTGTCTGTCCATCTGTCTTAACTTGGAGCAGAACATAGGTTTCATATCAATTGGATGTTAGTAAAAAAATATATTGTCATTTAATGATCTGGCCTCAGAAGTGACAATGCATACAATAATTGCTAGTATCGATAACCTAATAGAAAAATCACAATATGAAAGAACAACAATATTTAAAAGGAAAAAAAGAAAAATCTATGTTTAACATTCTTTATTTGAAAATTATTAAGTAGACCGGATGACTGGGGGGTTAATTTGATATAAGAATTTCATGATAGTCCGAATTTCACATAGGCATAAAACCTAGCATTCAGAATAATTGGCTTAATCCATGACAAAAAGGCTAGATAAATTGTTACTCAACCTTAAAATAAATATTTAACTGTTTTTTGAGTCAATGCCAGCTAAAGCAATGAAAGTAAAAAATATATGTAGTTTATAAACACCAATGTAAAGGGGGATGAAATAACTCACGAGTGTATCAAATAATAAAAGCTGAAACACAATTGTATGTTATACGTCATTAGTGTGCACCAACTCTGAAACAACTGATTGCTTTAATAGATTTTTATAGATTTTTTTTATACCTAAATTTATTTTATCTCTCTTGTAACTCATTAATTGGCATAATTTTGAGATTAGTTGATTAAATTTTTCTGTTTTTTAAATGTCATTCTCTTTTGTTAGACTAAAGAATTGTTACCTCCGACTGATTTCACTTTATAAGACGTATTCCCAGATGCTGTGATGTGACGAATAATAGTAATATAATCTCCATATACATCTGGTTTATATGCTTTAACACTGTTGTTTTTTATTTTAATTTCTATGGTACATGAATTTGCACCTTTCTTAACAAAAGCTGGAAGGAATTATTTATTATTATAATAAAAGATATTATTTATAAATAACAAAAAAATAAAAAAAAAAAACAAAAATTAAAAGTGAACAAATACTAAAAACAATGTGTATCAATAACATAAAACACTACCACTAATTTGCAGTAGCAATCCCACCTAAACTGTAGTTATTTCATATTCTCTGACTTGACATGGATTATTTCATTCAAACTTTTTTGGATGCAATTAAGGCAAATCAATTAAAGCAAACCTTTTCAAAATAAAAATTTCATAGAAATCATTAGGCCATCTTCGAGACAGCTAGGTATAAATATACATAAAAACAAGAAATGCTCATTTAAAGTATTAAGATGAATAAAATTAATCACTGCATCATTAACCACCAAGATGTACTGCATAAGAACAATATGTCACAGAAACACATAATTCTAATTTAGTACACCTAATTGGTGCCTATGGGAATTTATGTTTGCATATTGCAATAGCAACCCGATTAAGCAGTAATTAATTAATGTGTCCAGGTATATGCACATATAGAGAAGCTAAAAACACCAAACAGCAACTAGATAGAACGCAATATCTTCTTAAAGTTGTCTTCTAACTTCTATCTTCTAAAATAGTCATAGACATGGTCTATGACTCACAAAAACTTTTACATTCTGTACACTAAACTATCCTCAATTTTTTTTTTCTTTTAATTCTATCTTTAATAACTTCCATAAAAAGCTGTTAGGCTTAGAGACAAAAAAAAATCATCTGCTTCCCCTCTTCCTATTTATTCTATTTCCCATCACTCCTGTAATTTTAATGCCTTATGTTATTTAAAATTTTATTAATAATTACTTACAAGTCAGACTGCTCCCTCGGTTGGTAGCAGTGGCACGCCCACCTAAACCTACCACTAACGCTGTTAAAATAGCACTTTTTCCACTTCCATTACGACCAACTATAAAATTTACATTTCTGTTAAGTTTTATTTGTAAATTATCATGGCAGAAAAAGTTTCGTACGTGAATGCTGACAATAGATCCATCAACATCTTCTTCGATCTCATCTACTTCCATTGTAGAACGATCCATTTATCAATCTACAGGAAATCAAAGTTTCATAATATACGTTAGAATTCTGAAATTTAAAAAGTCTTGTATCGACACCATAATAACATCAAACCTCAAAAATTACCAGAATCAATCTATAATTAATGAACTTAAAATGTATACACTTGTACTTTGTAATTAAAACAGAAAACAAAATTTTCGCCTAGCGACTTTGAACCGGCTTTGTAAGCAAAATATTTTGTTTGACAGAGTCACAGATTATACATAATACAAACACCAATGGCACAGACTACAGATTATACACCTAACCTAATCGCACTTTATTCTTCTCTATGCTATGATTTATGAATAGATTCAAGCAGAGTTGTGGGCATAGATAAAATTTATGATGACTTCTGATCACGTCAATGGAAGCGCACATCGGTCATCCACGTGTAAACCTTTTTCTGGTATTATTATTTAATTTCTAGTGTTTATTGTTGTGTTTATACCCTGTGCTCCGTATACAAGTTCTTTTACCTAATTTTTTTTCCATGCTGTACTTTGGGTTTGTATTAATTTTGTTTTTAATTTTCATAACCTGATAACGTTTATTTTCTGCGAAACAGACTACGAGTCCAAGATGGACGACCCGCCCGATAATACGGACAACCTCCAACAAATGTTTTACATTCCTTATTAGCCCCTCCTTAACCACCCTCGTTTATCACTGTTTTCGATGCTACAACTATGTCCTGGTAGGAGGATGAAATAAATAAAAAGAAAAAGTTATCGTAAAAACGTGCTCGTAAAGAGAGGCATCGGACAAACTCCACATTAAAATAACAAACAGGTCTCAACCTCATTCGCTAAATGATGTTCCATTTTTCCCTCATCTCTCCAACCTAGGTCCTACTTGACCCTCTCCTGCTACTATTTCTGACACAACTAGCCCTTCAACTAAAAGCGTAGGCCGTATAATAATAATGACTGAAGCCCATTTGGCATTCATTACCAGAGAATCATAGCTTCCCCTTTTGCTGGTAGTGTACTCATCCGTTACCTTTTGGGAAAGTCCTGGAATCGGCCAATGTCAAAGACATTGTCGATGACAGCGTGAAGAGGATCGGGAGGAATTGCACTGCCCTCCTTCCTGAATCGCACAGCCGCTAATGCATTCCTTTGTAACTCTCTTCTTGCACTGAAAGGCCTAAGGGCATTCATCCTATCATTTAATGTTACTCGTCTTGGTCTAGTGTGAGTTGTCCTTTCCCATTGGTCCCCAGAAGAAATTGTCGGTTGCATTGTGGTTCCGGAGGGTTACAGTTAGGTGTTAAAGATTCGGCGTCATTACTATAAGACGATGGTGTATAGCTCCACTGTCTGAAAACCGTCCCAAACTGTTGTGCTTACCTTTGATGGGTAGATGTTGCCGCAGAGGGTGTTTCTCTGTTACAATACTCTGTCGGTCGAGATATACACTTACCTGATGATCCAGTGCTACAACTGCTGCCGATATGGATTTACTAAAATTCAATGTAAATCTCAGCCTAAACGTTTTAAGTGCGGTAATGCGCATACAGGCGAGTCCTACACTATGAGGGAGGACGAAGTGTCCTATCTTCACTGTTTGGGCCGACATACCACTACTAGCAAATTCTGCCTAAAACTGGATAGTCACAAGAGCATATCAAGATTTCTGTGACTGAATAATCTATTTCCTATTCTGAAGCTTTAAAAAAACATCCTTCTATTGGTAACCCTCTTGACAACATCCAATACAGTCCCATACACAACAATAGAATCTGTAATGGCTTATATGTAATGTATCTGGAAGAAAAAATTTCCAGGTAGAGTTAAATTAGGAATCTATATGTAAGTCCATCATAGTGACGTTTCTTTAATGGACTTAATGGGATTATACAAATACAAATTCATACAAATACAAATAACATTACTTATTTGTATTTGTATGAATCCTATCTGCACCTTACCTGTAGGTTTGTATCTGTTCTTATCGTAAGTCCATTTGGACATAAAACCAATGTGAATTTCCGAATACAAAATAGAAAATGTTTTTAATGCGTTTAAATGACAATTACACAATCAGACAAAATAATGTATTCCATATGTAAATCCAAATAAGAACTCTGTAGACATATAAGTTCCATTAAACTTTTCGTTTCTTTTCTTCGAAAGTTTTTATGGGTATGGATATGGGTTTACAGCGACAAAAACACATTAGGTCCCAATACAATTATTCCTTATAGGAATCTATTGGATCATTGCAACAGGGAAATCATGGACAAACGCTGCTGCCTCCTCCTTTTCTAACCCTAGTCCTCAGAAGTCGCAGCTTCCTAATTCTTCATCCTCTAATAGAAAAACCATCTTCTTGAAGCCTCATCAGCCAGTTTCTAAGCCTAACAATGGATACGATAAAGCTTTCAATTAGGAGATTATCTTCAATACATTTCCTTCTAATCTCAATGGCTGCGCTCTTTCAACCCCAAGTCCTGTTGAGAGTAACTCTCAACAAAGCCTAATAATTGACCTTTAGTCTTCTTTATTAAATCTTCTCTCTGCCCCTAACTCTTTACCGTCTAACGTTGCCAATTTTTTACTCTCTAATTTATTTACTGAAAATGGCTCGTCCAGCAGTAGCTGTTCAGCGAAACAGCCAGAGTGTAAGGAGCGATAAATCCCACCTTATCTTCCTTCTACAAAAATACCTCCCCACCGTTGCTACCGTTTCTAATATATGTTTGAGGCCGAGCAGTCACTTTAAAGTAACTGGGTTCGTCTGTCTTAGAGACGACAGATCTAATGGATACGGCTGTGCCGTTGTGTTCAGTTGAAATAATACTCCCTTTTCCCCAATTTGTATCCCTGCCCATGGCGATGGCCTCCAGGCATTTGCGTGAAGGTTGAGGTCACTACCTTTCTATCCCTAAATTGCCTCACCTTGCTTCCTAATCCTAAGTGAGATAGAAGCTATCCACTCTACTCTTGTGAGACGTTATGTTGCGTTCGGTGACTTTAACTGCCATTATATCCTTTGGGATTGTGGTGGCGTCGATTCCGCTGGCAGAACTTTGATCGATATAATGGATAAACTGGATCTTTTCATCCTGAACAATGGCACCCCAACGCGTCGAACTAGACCGCATTCGAGCCCCAGCTCATTGAACTTATCTATTTGCTCTCCTCATCTAGCCCCGGTTCTTTCCTGGGAAGTTCTACAGGACTCTTATGGTAACAATCATTTCCCGATCATTATCAAACTTCCCTTTTCTCGCTCACCTCCTTAAAAATGATTCCTCTATTAAAATACAAATTGAAGGATGCTGATTGAAATGATTAAAGAGATCATCTCGACTATAGATTTGCTAAACCGCCCAAACTCTTTACTTCAGACCCCATTTCCTGTGCTAACGCTCTGTCCCAAACCATGCTATTGGTGGTCGATGTCATGTTTCCACTAAGGAACCATTCCGTACTAGGCATTCCGACCCCGCTGTGGTGGGACCAGGAATGTATAGGAGCTGTTGAGGAGAGAAGGGGAGCTGAAATTCTGTGCTGTCGAAACATATTCCAGGAAAACTTTATCAACTTTTCTAAGATAGGTGCTAAGTCCAGGCAGCTTATTCGCAGAAAGAAGTTAGAAGAATGGCGTGGCTTCTATGAGTCTATTTCCTCTGATGTATCTTTCCACACAGCTTGGAAACAAATTCGTGAATTTCACGGCTCTTTTGCCGAGGCAGTTTCCCCGTGCCTGAACACTTCAGAGTGGACCTGGTTCATGAATAACCTTGCCCCCTCATTTGTTCCAAATCTAAATGAAAAACCTATTTCTACTCTTTCTCTCACAAGATGCATAGATGCACCCTTTTCAATACATGAGTTGAAATTAGTTCTCTCATTACTATAAGATTCTTTGCATTGATGGCATCCCTCACTATTTCCTAATCAACGCTTCTGAATAGATTCTTTCTTACTACCTAGACATAGTTAATTTGGTTGTGATTACAGGTAACGTTCGTATCACGTGGAAAACACAGACTATAATCCCAATATTTAAAAACAAAGGGAATCCAGATGACCCTACTGCATATCGCCCGATTGCTGAACACCTGGTTAAAAACCGATTGGAGTGGATCGCCGAAAGACGCGGCCTCTTAACAAATTCTCAGTATGGATTCAGAAAGTGTAGAGGCATTATAGACAATCTTAGCATATTTGCTTCAGATATTCACGTATCCTTCTTTCAGGAAAAGATTGTTACAGCAGCTTTTCTTGATATCTCCTTCGCATATGACAATGTACTGCTTTCAATCCTCAGGAACAAACTTCACAAGCTGGTGATGCCAGTAAGGCTGAGTAACTTTACTTTAATCTACTTTCTGAAAGAAGAAGTCTTCTTCGTATTAGTGCTGAGGTTAAAACCTCACGACTGGTGTGGAGGAGCCTTCCTCAAAGATCTATACTGAGCCCGCTTTTATATAATCTCTTATATACACTTCTATGTATACTTCCGACCTAGTGTTGTCAATATTCCTATGTAAAATTCTTCAATAAGCTGATGAGCTACTTCTATACTTTTCTGACACTTCCGTCTTCAATGCTGCCTCTGTTCTGTCTGAGTCCTTGCAGGCTTTGCAGTTGCATCTTCACTCCTTTGGATTGGAGCTCTCCGCCTCTAAAAGAAACTTGGTTGTTTTCTTAAGGAACAAGATGTGCCTGTTATCCTGAGGTGCGTCAGGATTCCTTGTAAAAAGTCTATTTTTCTTGGTTTATTACTTGACTTCAAAGTATCCCAATAATTTGACCGGTTCTCGAACCGGTCACAGTAACTACATCGTCAGAAAAGTTGAAAAAAATATTAGCATCCTAAGATGCCTATCTGGTACATGGTGGGGTGCCCACCCATATTTCCTTAAACTTCTCTACTTTGCTATCGTTCGTAGCCACCTAGACTATGGATCATTTTTGTTAGAGTCAATCAAGTCTATTGCTTTGAAGAGATTGAACTTGACTTAGGCCAGAACGCTGCAGATAATCGTGGTTTGTATGAAATCCTCCCACCAACGTACTACAAAATGCGCAGATCCACCTCTTCTTCTTCGCCGACAGTTTTTGTCTGACCGTTTTTTATCCAAATCACTGCGGTTTTCAAACCACCCCTTAATTCATTTGTTATCCACATTACCTAAATACTTTGGACCCGAACAACATGGTGGTTCAAAAAAAAAACTCCGTGCTTTGTCCTTAGTTTTCAGAGACCTTAAGCCATAGAGGCTAACTTCTATTCTATTAATACATTACCCTCTTTTAACTATCGTCCAAAACCATAACCTCGAAACCTAGAACTATTTAGGAATTCGAAAGTTCAAAGGACAACCCCAGTGCTGATCTCCACTTCCGCTCCATAATAGAAAACGGTTGGTTGGAGTGGTACACCATCTTCACTGACGCTTCTAAGCTCTCTGAAGCGGAATGCGTCGGAGTTGGTACATTCCACTCTCAATATAATATACTTCAGAAAGTCAAATGCCCCCCTGAAAGCTCGGTGTTTACAAACGAATGTCGTGCCATTTTGGAAGCCAATAAGTACGCCCTATACTATTAAAATTAGACCATACGCTCATATTGTCTGATTCTCGTAGTTCCGCCGAATCCCTCCCATAAACCCTTTTAAGTCCAAAACTCACAACCTCTTAATAATGAAAATAAGAAAAAAAAAGATCAATGCCATGAAAGAGGTTTACAGATTACATTGGCCTGGATTCTCGGCCATTTGGATATTGCAGGAAACGAACACGTGGATCTGTTAACGAAAGACGCAACCTCCTGTGAGGATTTTATCCCCATATTAATTACTGCTATGATTTGGTTGCCCTGTCTATAAAATGGCTGCTTCCTTCGTGAACCCAATCCCGTGGGTCGATTTCCAAAAAGTCGAAAGGGGTTCATTATTCCCATATTCAACCTTCCATCCCTCGTAAGTCCTGGTTTTTTAAAATTCCAATTTAGCAAACGATCTACATCAACCATCTGCAGGATGGGACTTGGTCAGTGTACGACCTCGATATGCACCTAGCTATACTTCGCATCAGGGACTCATCGGTACGAGAATGCGATCTGGATGACGGGGACTTAAACCACATCTTTCTTTCCCGTCTTTGTGTGATCATTATCATCTTCTGAACTTCCTCCTAGACTCTGGTGACCCTCTCCCAATTTGCGTTCCTTCTCTCCTATTCTATGCCTCTAAATGAATCCTATCCTCCCTTATCTCATTCATTAGCCATAATAACACAAAAATTATAAATAGAATTACATATGTAATATATACTCTACGTATGTGTATTATTTACTTTATATATTGTCTGTGTTTATAGATATATTTACACTGCCTTTTCTATCCTTTCTTCCTTTTTTTTCTTTATGTATTTTTATTTGTTTTTCTTCCATGTGTCTCTTTTTATGTTTTATCAGCTCTGAAAGTTTAGGAGTTTCTTTTTTTTACTTCGCAACGAGGCATTACTTTTATTTCGTATGTACATGAAGCTGGCACAAATATGTAATACTCTATATGATTGCCATTATTAAAGAAATTAAGTGAATATACAGTATACACATCAAATTAAAGTACTAAACAAAAGGCCAGCGATACATTAACGGATTGAAGCATTTGGTAATACCTACCGTTTTAAAAAGCTATTCTATGAAAAAGTATTTTTTTCATAGGGTATATTTCATTTACATACACGGACTGCATAAATTAATAACAACTCGTGAACAGTTGTAATTCTTTCTCTCACTGGGCGTCATTAGTAGTCATTACCTGTCACTGATCACTACGCTACCCTGTTGAAAATATCCAATAGATTCCAATAAGAAATAATTGTATTGGGACCTAATGTGCTTTTGTCGCAAGTCCATATCAGTACCCATAAAAACTTTCGAAGAAAAGAAACGGAAAGTTTAATGGAACTTATATGTCTACAGAGTTCTTATCTGGATTTACATATAGAATACATTATTTTTTCTGATTATGGAATTGTCATTTAAATGCATTAAAAACATTTACTATTTCGTATTCGGAAATCCACATTGGTTTTTATGTCCAAATGGATTTACGATAAGAACAGATACAAACCTACAGGTAAAGTGCAGATAGGATCCATACAAATACAAATAACAATCCCATGTCCAATAAAGAAACGTCATTATGATGGACTTACATATAGATTCTTAATTTAACTCTATCTGGAAATTTTTTTCTTCCAGATACATTACATATAAGCCATTACGGATTATATTGTTGTGTATGGGACTGTTTGAATGTTCTCAAGAGGGTACGCACGTCTGCGTGCTCTGAGATGGGTGAGAAAAATGTTTGTAACAATAACGCGTAATTAAAGCAATGAAATTATAAGAACTTATTTGGAACTATAAAATTAAGGACTACAGTGACAGGTTAAAGAAAAAAAGCATAGACAACAGTTTGCAGACAAAATAAATAAAAATATGATGAAAAAACGGTAACGGAAAGAGCAAAATCAGTAAATTAATAATAAATCTTATTAAAATATTTTTTATGTCATATTTAATAACCAATCTAACTGTCCTTCTTCATTTATAAAATAATTTGCAAATTTGTCTCGACAAGTTGCTAATGTAAATCCACTTTAATGAATTACCTTAGTTTTTATGAACTGTAAAAGGTCCTCTGTGGTTAACGTATCCTCTAATATACATGCTTCCTGTGTTGTTTTATTAAGTTATGTAAAAGACATAATGCTTTGACTATATAAACAATTCAATTAACTTTGACATTATTGGTCAATGAAATATGCACCATTTATTTTAGTAATACTCCAAATGTGCATTTTATATATCTTTTGACATATGACAATCGATAGTTGAAGATTCTTTACTTTTCAGGCAATTTTTTTTTTTTTTTACTTTAAAAGATCAGCCTGCAGGTCTTATAAATGAACTTTTATGTACGAGAGTACCTAAGCACATAATTTCTGACACATACCGTTAATAGTATAACTGAGTAATAGTATAACTGATTTGCTCTTTATACGAAAAATGTGGCACAAAGCGCCCCACGCTTTTTCCACGAGAATAATAGTGTTTTTCGTCATTGTTTATAATTTTTTTCGGCTCATATTCAAAATTATTTTTCACTGTTTAGTTTGATATGCTTTGAAAGCGTGTTTTTTAGTTTTTTTAAACTATATTTATTATTCACTTTTTAGTTGGATTGATTGTTAAGAATTTGTAATTTTTAACAATACAACAATAGTTGAATTAATAATAATGCTTATTACTGTTACTAAATTCTATTACAAAACAGTAATAGAATTTAATAACAGTAATAAGCCACTTTCTCTCACGCAGACGATACGTGACGAAATTATTCGATCCTGGCGATCCTAATCAGGATGAGATAAGCTTATCAAATGATTGTATTGTCACCGGTTCTTGATATATGTACAAAGTTTAAATTAAATCTGTTCGTGTAAAGTGGGACAAAATCAAGTGTAAAGGAGTCGGTTACATACATACATCTATACATATATAATGAAAATAGGTTGTCTTTGTTCGCCAATCACGTAAAAACTACTAAAAGTATAGACATGGGACTAGGACCATTCGATGCGGGATGATTTGTAGAGGGTTCTAGGCTACTCATTTTTCGAATTCCGTAAATCCTTCGCCATTTTATTTATAATAAAAATTACCCAGCGAAGCGGGCGGGACAGCTAGTACATACATATAGGTGAAGCTAATAAAAGCGTGTTAAAAACGACTGCTCGAGTGGTTAACAATGATTGATTTAATAGTATAAGAGCTATAAATAAGAGTGACTATATTATGCATGTATTTAAAGCATCTTGAAAACTTGATGTTGGAGAAAATTTTTGAAAAACAATGTTTTAAAATATTTTCTATATTACGCTACCAATGAATTCCAACATCTATCCAGTTGTTCTCCTTAAAAAAAAACAACGTTGTTCGTTGCTAAATTCATCAAAATCGGTTCATTTGTTAGAAATGTTGTTAGAAATAATTTTTCACAAAGGGTTTTTCAAAATATTTTGTAAGCTGCTGTACCGATAAATTTCAAAATTTAATCAGCTCTTCTTCTTAAAAACAACGTCGATCGTCGTAACCTGCATGAAAATCGATTGGTTCATTTGAAAGATATCGTTCCCGAAATATTCAAAAAAAAAAGGGTTTTTTTCAAAATAATGCGAATTTTTTATTGGATTAATGTTTGATATTCAGGCATTTTCTTGAGCTTACAAAATTCCATTGAATGCCTTAAAGTAGATTGAAATCAAATAAGTTTCCAAAAGACATTGTATTTGAAATATGAAAAATCTAACCAAGAGAATGTCGGATCATACTCATTATAAGGTTCCGAAACCATTATTACAAAGAAATGCACTTCAGATGAAAAAAGTACGTTGTTACGCTTTTTCTACATTTTCCACACAGAAAAATTATAAGCACTTTAGTTGTCTATAACTAGGAAAACAAATACATATGTCGATTATTACTTTAAAACTAGTGTAAATTAAGGTGCATCAGCAAAGTTCATATTTGCTCATATCCATAGTTCTTACGTCCTTTTGTTGAGAAGCGCAGTTCTTCGGCAATAACTCAAAAACAATCATGTTTAAAATAATTTTCGTAGATAGAGACTATTTATAAATCGTTATTTTCGTTATATTTTCCATATTATTAGGACATGAGGTTTAGAAAATAAAAGGAGGACAGAATTTCGCAGCGATCATTTCCGAAATTATTTAAATAATCTGCAAAATTGCATAAAAACTTTAAAGTGTTTTCAAAAGAACTGTCGAAATATGTGCCACTCGTTGATGTTTGCTGAAAAAAAATTTTTTTAGCTTCTCTTACATGTATGGTGTGCCCCCACAGAAATATTTGATTTTGTTATCTAACCACCAAACTAAGTGGCAGCTTATGCAAGACACCTACACTACTAATTTCGTCAGTATATATCTTGTAGTTTTTTAAATAAAACGCTTAAGATATACCTACCATTTTGACTCGGAACCCTAAAAATAACGTTTTTGACTTCCCCCTATGAAAAATGAAAAATTTTCATAAATTGGGAAGATACTGTTTTCAGCATGTTTTAGGCTCCTAGAAATCTATTTTGAACATTTTTCGAATAATATCTAAATGTCTATATGTATCTCTGTGTGTGTGAATGTGTGCGTGTGCGTGCGTGAGTGCGTTCGTCAATTGTTTCAAACTGCATCTAAATCTACGTTTTGATGCAAAAGATATTTAACGGAAAATACGGCAAAAGTTTCAAAAAAACGTGCAATTCTTGATGGATTGATGTTTGGTACTGAGTCTTCCTTTTCTGTTAAGAAAACTACATCGGATACCATAACGTAACTCACAATAAAACAATTTGTTCCGAAAATATTGTAGTTGAAAAGTTTTTTTTCAATTCATATAGATTTTGAATTGTGAGAGCTCAAAATGTATTAGAACAAAACGTATTGAGCTGGAAGTGCTTGAAAAACTAATAAAATCGATCTATTGAGCATAATCAGCTGAATAGTTTACTGTTCCTTTATTTTTACTACTTTGAGCGCTAAAGTAATAAGAAATTTCAGAGATAGTCTGAAAAGGGACAGCCGTGACAATCGACGTTTTCAACATCGTAATCTACATGGATCCAATCTTTACAGATATAATACATATTAAATATGAACGTAATGGATGTTGACAATTTGTAGAATAAAAATATTGTTATCATAAAAAACGATATATTTCATCTGAACAATTAACATTATTTTGCGAATAGTCATCAGATTTATGAAATAAAAAAACCTGCGGCAGCAACATCGACTACAATTTCCTCGAATATTTGTTTCGATGAAAAATCCATGAAAAAACACTTAAATAATAACCTGTCACTTTTTTTTTTCAATTATTACTAATATTATAGGTTCAATTTCATAACTTAGTATTGCAAGATATTCAAGCAAACAACTCCCGGTAATAACTTATTTGTACATGGTTGTAGTTGACGTAATGGAACGAAAACAAATTTAAATGCAATAATTATCGAAATATAGTCTTTGACCATAAAACCTCATTCGAACGTAATTTTTTTATGAATTATGCTCGAATTATACCACTGGGTGACCATTATTTCAATAAATTCATGTCTTGCTATTGTGATTCAACTGATAGATTTTTAAATATGAATTTTTAAACACTTAATTTTTTTATATCTTGTATCTTAGATTAAATAAAAATATTTTGAGTGAATCGTAATGTTTTACTGATACGAGGGCGTTCGTGAAAGAATTCAGATGAAATTGAGCAAGTTGCAAATGCAGCAACATTTGATAGGGTAAATAATTAGTTAAGTAATGTAAATTTATAGTATGTACAAGAATCTTGTCGATGAAAATAAACACTATGACAAGTGCACCGCGATAATTTCAGTTTTTTTCCGTTATTTCATGACTTATGGAATTTAATTTAAACAATTATTATGGGTCACGCAGCCGACATTAACACAATTTTCGTGCTGCAGAAATGAGATATCCCTATTGTTTATGATTTGAGACCAATGGTATCTCTCAGAGAAATATTTAAGGATATTAATATTTTAATTTTAGCATCACAATACGTATACGAAAACCTGGTATATTTCAAGAAAAATATAGAATCGTTCCAAAAAAGGAGCGACATTCATAACATTAACACTAGACCTAAGAACGATCTTGCTGCTTATAAGGCCCGTCTAAACAAAGTTAATAAAACATTTAAGGGGCAATGTGTGCGCTTTTATAATAAGATCCCAGCTAAAATTCAAAATTTGTCATTTTATGAATTAAAACGTTTTGTTAAAAGAAAATTATATGACAAGGGCTATTATACCGTGTCTGTATTAATAAAAAAATCCATGGGATTGAACTGCTCGGCTATCAGGTTGCTTCATGTTATTACTAAGTGGTGTACTGTAATATTGTATTATAATAATAGTAATATTGTCTGTAATATAATCTGTAGTAATATTGAATATTACTAAATATTCAATATTTTGTATCGATGAGTAAAGAAGAGCGAACCTTAAGTTACTCATTTTTCTCATGATGAATCAACATTTGGAATTAGTGGCAATGTTAATGTCGAAAACGATTGGTTATGACGCATTTCAAGTGTAATATTTATTACCTACAAATTTAAGATATTTTTGATTTGATTTAACTTGTTACTAAACGGTTGCATTTATTTATAATTTGTAAATTATCAGAATATGATTTTTCGTTAGTAATCACAACTACATCTTATTGTAATGTAAACTTAAACATAGTTTTTTATAAAAGATAAATATTAGAATAGGCCGGCTGCTAGGTCAATCCTTTCATATTTTTTTTAGGGTTTCGTACGAAAATGGTCAAACAGAACCCTTATAGTTTCGTCATGTCCGTCCGTCTGTAGCATATCTTTAAGGAATTTTATTCAAGATTCCATCCATTCCATTTATTTACTAAATATGGTCCCTTCAAATATAAATTCCTAGGAATATTTCATTATCCAATATTTTCAACGAAATTATTTTTGAATAGGATCGAATATTTAACTGAACAATGGCAGAAAACACGTTTTCAACATAAAAGATTCTAATGAAGATGCGCTCTTTTGCATAGTGCTAGTTTATACTATTTGAAAAGTAATAGTCGACATACCTACATGGAAAAAAGTGTACAACGTAGGTTTTTCATCTGTAGTGCAGTTCTTTGTAGTAATGGTTTCAGAACCCTGCACTGAGCATGGTCCAATATGGTCTTGGCTGGTTTTTTTAAAATTATTGTGGACTATTCTGTTACTGATAATACTACAACATCGATGGTTGTACTACCTACTGAGCGTACTACCCACAATTTTGAAATACGATTATTTGGTTTTGAATAGAAATTTGGAGCATCGATTTACTGAAATTTGACCAGGAGTTCAATTTATTAACAACTCATTTATAAAGTTTTCACATCAGAAATAAAACTAAACTATTTTTTTATTATTGATGATAGTCGTTTTGCTTTTACAAAATTATTGTATTAGAGGGGTCTCCTCTTAATTATAAATATAGTATTATTTGAAGTCACCATTAGTTTAGTACGTGAAAAACTATGTTTTTAAGTGTCTGTTTATGCGAGTGGTCAATAGCAAATAATTGTGTATTGATGTATTCTTACATAAGATAAAAAATAAACTACAATTTGAGTCTCCAAAATAATTTACCTAGATTAATTCATTATAGTAAGTAGTTGAAAAAATCGTTTGTTCGATTTATTGCGTCACATGCCTACTCGAGTAAACGCCATTTTCATTTTCGTGTCCGTTGTGTCATTAATGCGGTTGTGAGTTGTACGGCGTATAATATCGTTATTGCTAAAATAATATCGAAGAAAGCATTTCATCGAAATATATTTATTTTATTAATAAACACAAGTTTCTAAAATATGTAAGTAGTAGTATCTTATTATCTATAAAGCAATGAAATCCGTCAAGGTAAACAAGTCGGAATCATCTACATGTTTATAAACTATTAAACAGTAACTATTAAAAGCCTTGAAGTCACAAAAAAACTTATCTAATACCAAGGTCCTTTTACATACATTTTTCTAATATAACAGTTTTTAATGTTTTCTATCTTTTTTTATTAGAATAACAAAAATGAGCGACTCGCCAGACCAGAATGAACCTCCAAAAGATGTGAGTATTCTTAATGTTTTTATTTGGTTTATATGATTATGACAAGCACTTGTTAATAGTCATTTATATATAATATATAAATTTTTAATTATAGCCGAGAGAATTGGAAAAATTGGAGGAGGCGAAATTAAAAGCAAAGTTTCCAAATGCTGTTCTTGGTAGAGGACCAGGGGGACCTGGTGGACATTCAGCTTTTTTGCAAAAACGACTAGCTAAAGGTGTAAGTATTTATATTGACATTGGAATACTTAATAATTTTTAGTTTTCGATTAAATTGTAACTCTGGTTTATTGTCTGACACATCCTTATATAAATTGTTTATTAAAGAATAAAATACATGTGGTTTAAAATACACTTGATTTCACATAAGCCATAAAAACTTGTAAGCTCTTAAATTCATGCTAGAATGTGATATTTTATTTTCATACATTTACATAGTTCACTAGGTAAATGATATGATTTAGCACCCTCGCTATGATGAACTTGATAGTTAATTTTTGTTTCTGTGTTTTCTGAACATTCTATAATGTCAGCAAACTTATGTTAAAAGCTGTTTTTCATTGTAATGACATAAAAGTAGTACACATACTACAAAGATATGATCATCTTTGAAGGAATCTTCTATTCATGTATTTCAAGATGAAATAAATAATATAGATTTATTCATAATCTTGTACACAGATTTTGACTTAGCAGGCAAATGTTGACTGGTATGACCATTATATACGACAATATAGTTGTCTAGATGCTGACCTAAAACATACAGATTAGATGTAACATACAACCTACAGCTGACCAACAAATCTGCTCCACTATAAATCCCAATCAATAAAATTGAATTTTGATTCACGTAGATTGTTCACATATCAAACACCTAAGTTAAGATGTCAAATGTGTAATGATCAGAAGGTTTTTATTTTATTTGAATGTTGTTAATTTGTATTGTGACGTCTATAGGCTTTTAATGCTAACAGTTATTCGTCTCGTAACTACTCAGTCTAGGAACTGTGAGTGAGAATTCTTTTTTCTTGACCTTACATTAAATGAAATGAGACTTATATTCTGCTCTAAGCCAAGCTCTATCTACTCATCACAACTGCATTAAAATCTGTTCAGTAATTTTAAAGATGTGTGAGAACAGACAGACAAAAAATTTAAAAAATATTTTGTTTTTGTATCATTTTCTTCTCTCTTCACCTTCTCTCCCATTTTTCATACATACCTTTAATGTACAGATACATCAGGTTCTACTGCATATATATATATATATATATATATATATACACATATACATATACATATATATTATTTGTTACCAATCTGACTAATGATAAGCATATCTTTCAATTAAATTCAATCTTATCAATTGGTGGTGATCCATGTTCATTTATCAGTAGCTTTGTCACTTAATTCATATGGTAGTTAGAGGCAGGGTTGGACTGGGCTTCAAAGGCCCAGGTGGTATTATGAATTTAAGAGCCCCCCAGAAACCTTCGATAAGAATACATTAGATACACATTTTAATGGTTAATAACGTAAGTTGAATGTCAGATCAAAATCGGTTGATTATTTCAAGAGTTGCCGCTGTCCAAAACTTTCCAATAAAATGTTTTTTCAAGCTAATTTTCCAATTTTTTGACATGTCGATTTTCATTCATACATCAAAAAAACTATCTCAACATTAATTATTTCGTTTCAAAGCTATAGCCTTAACAAAAATTTTAAAACGTCTTTTTAATATTGCTTTCAAATTTTTTGATAGAACAACACTTCTGAAAAGACATCATTTTTGCACTAAAAAATGTTATCGAATTCCGCAATTTAATTGATCGGCAAATATTGTTATACTACTACTAACTATATTGTTATACAAATATCGGTAACACTACTTTTGATTTTTCTGCTGCAGAATTAGTATGTATACTTGTGGACGGTTTTTCATTAACGGCAACATTAAGAGAAGACTTAGAAAAATTTTTAATTAGTAGATAATCACTTTTTACAAGAATCACACTGAACTCTAGGCATGATTTTTAAATTGAAATACAAGAAACATACACAACACAACATAATAAAATAACCACAAAACAGAAGAAATATAGTAATACAAAGTTGAGACATATTCAAACAAGCTCGCGAGATATAGTTGTAAGGACTTGTGGACAAGTTATATTGTGTTTTGTATTACGCAGATGGACTCGACCCTCCAAAACAAATGAGTCTCAGTATGAAAGCTTATTTTAATATTTGAGATACTAAAAAAGATTGGAGCATAGAGTCCTTGACAGATTTTTTTTCATAAGAAAGTTAAAAAATCATTAAAAATAACAAAAAGTCAACTATGCCAAATTTGACTGATAGAATAAATGTAAAGACCAATACCTAAACTTCATATAAATATAATAAAATTATTTTGAGAAATACCTTTAATTTTCATGACTGTTGGGCAAAAAAAGGCCGATGTTTGCCCATCTCCTTTTATTAAACACCTGGCCCATTCACTTATCTAATTATTTTACTTATTAGCATAGTTATAGATTTCAAAAATTCTTTTATTTTTACTTAATTTTTAAATTCAAAATGTCAAATTTTTAGTGTTTCAACAAAATGTGTTATTTTAAATATGATGTACTAATACTAATCAAATTAAATTTGCAGGGTTAGTTATTGGTATACATGAGTTTTAAAAATAAATAACTTACATGAAAAATATTTTTATTAATAATTTTTTATTTTAATATTTTCTAGTTATAAGTCACGTTAACACTTATGCAAGACCTACTATTCAGTTATTCTGAAACAAAAAATTAAGCTCCTAAACCTTATTTATCGTTTAGCCACGTTTACAAAATTAAATAGGATTTTTTTTTTATATAAAAAAGATTTTTATCAAAATTTCCCAGTAGTGGTGATATCTTTCATCCTTTGAAAATTGCTAAACGTCCAATTAAATGGCAAATGATATTGACACCATCCATTACTCCGCTGCAGTTGATCCACCTCTCGTATTAGTATGAATTAAACACTTTTAGTAATTCATAGTATGTTTACAACTAAACTGATAAGTGTATTTTTAGAAGAAAATATTATTTTCATAATGTACTGAAATCCTATAAGAAAATCAAAATAATGTTCTTTAATTATAGGCATCAGTCGCTGGCAGTTGGATATTGTGACATTTTCAATATATTTACTATACTATATATTAAACATTTCAGCAAAAATTCTTTGATTCGGGTGATTATCAAATGGCCAAGCAACGTCCAGGTAGTTTAGCAGCACCATTCAAAGCAGCAGCCCCAAAATTACCAACGGGTGAGGCGATTCCCACACCAGAAACTGTGCCTGTGCGAAAGACATCAATCATTCAGCCTAAATTTCAGCCTCCAAGTCAAACTTCCTAGCCCACACTGCCTCGAGCCCAATTGCTACAATAGACCAACAATGTCTATAGTATTGTAAAGGCCGATTTTTCTTATTAAATTATTAGTAATTGTGGAGTTGTATTTTAGAGTAAATATGGATATTTTTATTACTCTAGGAGCAAGTGAACTTGAAATTTATTTGATAATTATGTATCCAAATTAGGAAAAATATTGTGAATAATGTTAAACTGTATTACTGGACTGCACTTCTATGATCTATCTAAATCATCTTAAAAAATCATATTAACCAAAGTTCATAATTATTGGAATAATGCAGAATGTGCATAACTTAGATTTGGATATATTTTCATGTCATATTTACTGTATTCTTTGCTAATAGAAAGACATTTGTGTAGATCACATATGGAATAAAATTATAACTTACACAATAGATAACACCTTGATCACAATAATTAATCCCTGCTTTAAGAGCATTAAGATGGATGCACATGAATGTACTAGCTTTCAAAGTAGTAAACGTGGTTGTTAAATTTGTATAATACTGATTCTCTATCTTTTATGGCATTATGGTAAAGCATGGTATGATAAATGTGATTTAAACGTAGTATAGTATACATTCATTTAACAAGTTTTATAAGGATATTAATACATGTGTAAAACTAAGCATAAAGCAAGACATAGAATGTTGTGCTACACATACCAACAATAGCCATATTTAAATGGTAAATAACCATAATTTAGATTGCAAACTACAATTTTTAACTATTGCCATAATTCGTTGTAATACTGTGAACACATATAATTCAATCTAGTTTTAAAAATCACTTCTACTTTATTGTATTATAAAATATGTACTGAGAAATTATTTTCCTTGCTTTCTTATTAACATAGCATGATCAGTGGCATGTAATGATTTTTTTTTCTAATAATTTTATTTTTAAGTAATCATAACCATTTGTAAATAAGAGCCATTTTCACTAGTAATTATAATATTTTCTTTTATATATTTTTTTAATTACATATGTCCATATCAAACTGAAATTCAATATTGGCTAATAGTGTTTGAACTTCATAGGATTTCTACTTGTAATAAAAAAAAAAAAAAGATTTCCTAAATGAATAACCCATAGACAAGCAATTTATCATTACAAATATGGTTTTTTTTTTAACAATACTTTAAACTGACCAAAACATATTGTTATCTACATTTTCAAAAAGAAAACAATAGTTTATGGATATTGTTAGTCACACAGCATCATGATTTTGATAGCAATGTCTAGTTATACAATATTATTAATTATATTCACAGTTTTAATCTAATCACTTTTGTCGTAAAATATTTTTCATTTGAATTGTATAAATGTCAACACACAATTGTGTATGTGTAAGTAAAACTGTTGGAATTAGTAAGCATGTCATTAAAAATAAAACATTGCTATTAAACAAGATTTGTCTTTATTTTTTCTTTGATTTTAGCACTGGTTACCTTATGTGGATCATAAAAGCAGCATATGTTTAATTTTCTGACATAAATGTTATTGAAATTAAATTATAGGACGATCTTCCCAAATTAGATATTTATATTACTATGATCACTTTTTAGTAGTAGGTAATCTAATTTCTGATAATGTATGTATGCTTGTGCCCACAAAGTTGTTATAGTATGTAATCTTATAATTCTTTAATTTGCTGACAAATGTACATACACCATACATAACAATAATGAAAATTACATCTAAAAGGACAGATAATAAGCTATATGCAAACTCCTAAAGAATGTTTAAATTTAGTACAAATTATTTTATTAAAAAAGTGATTACCTATCATATATTTTTTTGGTTATGAATAGATATTGCATATTTTATGCAAACTAGGTAGATAAAAGATTTGTTATAGTTTCATTACAAATACAATTTAATTTAGCAAAAAATATACATATTTTTTAATTGTAAACCTTGATATATTTTGATCAATGCCATTAAAAACATTATTTAACATCCTGCATAAATCATGTATAGTCATGGTTCCAGAACAATTTTAAATAGTAAAATTAATGTCCAGAAAAAACTGGTTTAACATACTTTTATTACAATACACAATATTTTAAAAATGAAACACTTATGAGATTACTTGAATGTCTGTCATATATGCTAAACTATTTAATGAGATAATTGTAGTTAGACTAGTTAAACAAATTATTTTATTAAATGAGATTATCAATTATAAATATGGAATCTAAAAATGTACATGTTGCACATAAAAATACTTCATGTAATGTTATATTTTGAAAATTAGCTGGTCTCCAAACTTCAATTGATTACTGCCCTATAATGTGGAAAATATCTTCAATATGGTTTTATCAAAATTTAAAGAACTATATTCAATATAAACTATCAGAACTGAATGTATTTAATAGTTTTGTTTAACAATTTCCAAAAACTGTAAATATAAAAATTGCCATTGCTTTCCTTAATATCATTGACATAGATAAATGTGGACATAATGTGGTTTCCCAAAATATATATTCAAGCCCATAACAAAACTCGCAATATATGTTTAAATATAACTATTACAATTAAGCTAAAAACAGTAACAAGTTCAATTAACACTTATATATCCAGTTTTTGAAACATACCCATTAAACTATTACGATACTTTTTAATCTCATGAATTTTATGTTATGGATTATTGTAATAATAAAAATATCAATAGTTTAATAATGTGTATCAACTAAAAATTCTTTTTTTTTCCTTTAAATAACATGTTAAATAATTCTTTAGTTGGATTATAATGAATCCATGGATGTAAAAAATGTGGAGGAGCATTGGTAAGCAACAATTGATGTTCCCCAATGCAAGTCAGCTCATATGAACCAAAAACACAATCACAATGTAAATCTATCGACTGTCATTATGCTGTCATTTTCGCCATATTTACGTTGTTGACATTATATTAAGAATATACTTACACATAGAAGCCCGCCGATATGCATTACGTCGGCCGTGCATTGCTTAATAAATACCTTGTCCACTCATTTCTTATGCCCATGGGTGAATAGACACAATTATAATTCGTGAACTTACAAAATCAACCACAATGGTCCCGTTTATTTAGTTTAAAAATTAATAGTATTAACTACAGAAATGTTAAATGTATGGTAAAAGAAAAATAATGGCACTGGTTAACATAAAGTGAGAATTCTCCTGCGACTTGACAGATAGCAGTATTTCAATTCTTGAAATTCTTCAGTCTTTCATTATAATTGCATTATTCACAATCTAAAACAAAAGGAAAACAGTGGAAAAATTGAATAGCTGATAGCTTGTTAATGAGCTAATGTTAATGAGTTAATGAGCTAAATAATAATAATAAATTAATACGACAATTATTAATAGCATTATAATCATGAATTATTTCAGATGATGTATACTTATACATAACCTGAAATAATTTAAGATTAGTCTAGTCGACAAGTTCAAAATCGTGGTAATTCTTGATAAAGGTCTTAAAAATATGTGCGATAGCTCATTGGATTCGGAATGACGTCTAGAAAAATGTGTTCGAAGGATTTTACTGGATGATAAAAATTGCAAAAACTATAATATTTAAGGAATTAAAAAAAAAGATTCAATAAGAGGACAAAATTTACAAAAAAGTCCTAACTCCCGGAACTCTACCTCCATTTAATTTAGTACTGAAAATAGGGCCCTGCGCGGCCGATACAGCATGGCTGCGCTACCGCACAACAGAGTTTATTACGTAAAATATTTTTTTTATAGTATTAAATATCAATATTAAAATTAAAAAAAATTATGGTATTAGAATACGTTAAAGAATAGTCCCGTTGGAAAATTTTTTTTTGTTCATTTTTCAAAAAGCTATACAATTGTTAACTAAAAAATTTTTTTGTTAAAGAATACAAAAAAATTAATACAAAAAAAATTTTAGTTAACAATTGTATAACTTTTTTAAAAATGAACAAAAGACATATTTTTAAGACCTTTATCAAGAATTAACACGATTTTGAACTTGCCGATTAGACTAGATTGTTTAAACATAATGGACTTATTCATACAGGACATAAATGGGAAGTGTCAATAAAGTACCTAAAAACAATAGATTGACATTTTGAAGCACACTATTTCAAATCTATCATTTATTAAGTTCTGCAAATGATCTATATTTTAATGTAAATAAATCACACTTTTTTTGGCACAAATTTGTATGGCAAAATGACCCAGTACGTTAAACTTCAAGTCAATAACAGTAGTTGTTGAAAGAAATGACCATCAGATAGAAAGAAACCAAAGCTCATCATAAAGGTTCCATTTTTCATTTTAGACACTAAACTTTAAAATAATTTATCACAGGAGATAAATTCTGTTATCAGGAATATTATATACTTTTACTATATGAGTGTACTTTATGCACCATGCTATAATTATTTGAATGAGACACAGCCAAGAGGTAAAATACTATAATATGCCTGTACAATGGTCAATTGGATGTAGACTGTAGAGTGATTTCATTATTTCCTGAGCATTGTCATAATCTCTTATAATGTTTCTTATGACATTAATGGACACTGACATATTGTTTGTATGCTCACTTGTTTTTTCTGGTATTTCTAAATCTGCTTCTCTCAAACAAAAGAATTTGGCATCAATTTTTTTTGTAAATAGATGAACTATAAACTATTGTTTTGATTTTCTGTGTACTTATAGTTGGTTAGTTGACGGGCTCGCCAGTGCCAGTCTTGTATGGTTGCGTCTCAGGAGCGCCGCAAATGCTATGGTCTACATTTGTAATTCACGTGACCAACTATGTAATTATTTTTGCCACATAGTTTTCTCCATGTTGTTTTTATTGCTGCTTTGAATGTTATAAATGCATTTACAATATTGACTAATAATGGTTTTAACAATGATAAACATGTAAAATAAATATGTAATTTATTAAATTTAAGAACATCATGAACAACAGACAGTCAAGCTCATATCATAGAATGGCTGTCAGAAACAGACAAAGAGGGCATTCTTGATGACTTTTCAAATTCAAATAATAAACAGGATGTTGTAGATGAGCAGAACCGAGTCATGATCTTGATATCTACAATGCATGATGATGCGACAATTGATGGCGATACTGGAGATGAACAAAATCCAGAAATGATAACGTACTACAATCATATGAATAATAATGCAGATCTGGTCGATAAAATGTGCTCTTTGTATGACGTATACTATAATCTGCTGAACATTAGCACCTTCAATGCAATTTGCATGTATGTAGCGAACAAAAACTATGTAACTGTTCGACATGGAGACTTCCGCATTGGCCTATCACTGAGTTAGATGAAACTATTGACTCAATGAAGAATGGACAAAAAAAAATTACCAAAAACATATTTCAGGAACAAAACAAAAGAGTTCTGTAGGTCGGTGGTTTGACTACGCACTAGAATGACTTGTAACATGTAAGTTCATTTGTCCTGATGATTTCAAGTTCATTTGTATATCCTACTCTGAAAAGAATGATTAGAGTAGTATACTTTAAAATAATTATTTTTTTAGATGTCAATCAAAGCCAAAGGAGTGATTTAGTTATAAACAAGAGATAATAATTTATGTTAATTTTTTTAAATACAAATAGACATCTTTCCTTTTTTATTGATTATTTTCACAGATAAAAATAATTATAATTTACAAAAATGCGATATGTACTTTTGTTCAATTTAAACATGGCATACACATGTAATCCAGGCGCACATTAACACTACTTTTTAAATACGACCACTGTAGGGTTAAGACATTTTCTTAATTGTGTCTAAGACAACATCATAGAACTCATATGCAAAATAGTGTCAACATGTTGAACATTTATGACTTAAAAAATTAAGCATGTCCCATCTGTGCAGGGATGTGCGTTCTGTTTTCAATATAAGCAATTGTGTTATTTTTCATGGGTGTTATTTGAATGTATGTACATGAAGGCGCCTCGACAGAATCGGCCGAGTAGCGCCGATACTAGACATGATTATGAAACGACAGTGCCCACAATGTAAACAACAATTTGTCCAATGTGTCTGAAGTCGTCAATACTCCCAAATGCGACATATTTAAATAACTGACTAAAATTATATATGATAATTAACTCTTTAACATTGTATACAAAACACATCTGAAAATTAGTACTATGTATTTTTTGTCTTGATGAAAAGTATGTAAGTATAGTATATTATTTTATAATGGTGCCTTAATCTATCTTATAATATAAAATCTTGCAAATAGTGTATTTTTACTTACTGATACAAAAATTGATCACTTTAAAGACAGAAATGAGATGCGCTCGTTTGAACACGCGTGTAGCTGTGTAACGTTTGTCGCGTGTGCTTTTCCTAGTTCATCTCACAACATATATTAAGAAAATTTTATTAAAAAATGCGAGAGTAACCAACATTTCATAAAACTCACCAGGGTTCCAATAAACATAATCTTGTGTAGCCGCAGCCTGGTACTCTCTGACTAGTTCATCTATGGCCGTTCGAGATTCATCGAGTCCCTCCAGTGAGTCACGAAACATAGCTTCTTTTCGAAATACTTCAAGGAACGCCTCACGTTTACGCAGTTTGTCAAATTGTTGCACACAACGATCGAAAAGCTAAAATAATTTTAAAATTATGTAAAATACTCTATTGCGTCGGATGCTAATTTATGGAAATAATTACTTAGACACTTTCGTGAAACATGTAACACAAAACCAATGGGCTAACCCTCGAATCTGTTTTTCCACTACGAATCCCAATACAATAAATTGAATATTGATTTGAAAAAATTGACAGATATCGAATACATAAAGTGCTTGTATTTTATTTATCATAGTCCACTAAATAGTTATGTTGTTATTTCTATGCTCCCAACTATCTCACGTGACTACATGTTTGTGAGGTGGTTGGGAGTGCCAACATCTGTTGGTATCTGAACACTGCTGAAACCCTGGCAGATGAGACTGTCTACATTTTCCTGAGAATGTGCTGACACTAAATGTATGTAAAAATAACAGCAAAATTATTTAACGGACTAAGATAAATAAAATACTAACATTTGCTTAGGTGTTCAATATCTGTCAATCCTCTTGAATCAATATTCCATTTATTGGATAGGGATTCATAGTGAAAGAAAAGATTCGAAGGTCAGCGGTGGGTTTCATATTGCATGTTGCAAGCAAGCATCTAATTATATAAAAGAACTATATAACATAAGATAAACATTGAATAAAATTTTAACTGCTGGACTGGATTAATTAAATAAGATTTAGTTAAATAAATGCTATACTATTACGGTATGCTCTTTTATTAAGTCCCGATGCAAACAGATCAGTGTTTTCTGATTATCGTGTGCATCTTTCTATGGCATCATAGCTCCCAAATGGATGAACCGATTTCAATTTAGTTTTTTATTTGTTTGAAAGGTGGTTTGATCGAATATCCTTGCCTATGATTCAAAGAAACATGTTCAACCATTTCTAGATTATCAACTCGTTTCTAGTTGATGAATGGATGTGAGGATCTTCCACAGGTCTTATCGAGTCAAAATACAATTTTTTGTTACTTCCATAATATGAAAAGTATATAGTAATCTTAAACTGATGTGACTGATTGTTCAGTCTAAGCTTGAGTCTGAGTGCGTATATCGACGTGATGTTCAGCTGTGAATGTGGGACGCGCAGGGATACAGGGGAACAAACAAGCTTATATTCAGCAATAATGAATGTATAATATAATAGAAAACAAAGTAGACACATATAACTTCCTATTTTTGTTTATGGTCGCTCAACGCGACAACGCTTGAAAATATTATCTACTATTTATATTAAACTTAACTTAAAGCCAATTTAGAGGCTTTTTTTTGGCAGGGGTTTAAAATTTTTAAATTAGGTTTATATGTAATACAATAGTACCCCATAAAATAAAGTTGTCAAAGGTACAATAACATATAAATAAAAATAAAAAAATTAAAAAAAATAAAAAAAATTAAAAAAGCCTTTTATTTCCCAATATAGTAACAGTAAGGTAACATAACATTTTTCTTTATGTGGTTTCTAAACCTATGCAACACTTAACAAATCTATTAGTATAAGTTAAGTATTATATCTATAATATATAATCTATATTATATAATCTACTATTCTAATTATCTAATATTCTAATGATTGTATAGGAACCCTCTTCAGGTGAAGGCCTCTTCAATTTTGTTAATTAAATTGTTTTCTTTGGTTGATGAGTTGGTTTTAATAGTATTGTTGGAAGGTTTTGGTCGTAATCTTCCTCGGTGACCGCCGGCTTGGAAGATGTAGAAATTCATTTTTGTTGAGTTCTTTGTTGTGTTTGTTTGCTGAGAGAGGTGCTGTTAGTTGCTATTTGTTGTTGTTGTTTCTTTTATTTTTTTTTTCGTCGCTCTGTAGGTCTTTCTTGTTTACTAAAAAGTTGAGCATTCCTGGTTTAATCACTCCTTCTGAGATGCTGGAGGATCGTTGAAGTGTTGTGTGACTTTGAACGGTTTTATTTTTTAGCTGCTTGTGTACTGGTACTTGAAGTATTTTTTGGCAATTTTTTCGTGTTGTGGAGATAGAGGTACCTTTTTCTGTTGTCCGTGTGGTCGGCATCTGTTTTGTTATGTTTAAGTACTACCAGCTTATCGTATTTAATGATAGCTTTGTTCCTTTTCCTGCTCTATTTTGACTTGTTCCTGAAGCATCTTCCTTTTCTCTAGGACGTGATAAGGGTAATCATCTTTAAGTAGTAGTCAGTATCATTTAGAGCTTTCTTTTGTTGCATTACCTTTATCTTGCTACCTAAAGTGGCGAATGTGACTGCTATCGGACGGGCTTGTCGGTTTTTCCCTATTCGTCTGGCAGCTTCTAAGTCATGGCAATTTATATTTAAAGAAAAATATTTTCCCAGGAAATCGATTAGATTGTTTTCTAGATGTGAATAAGAACGTTCATTTTCTTCTATTCCAAAGAAAACAACGTTTCTTTGTCTTGCTTGTCTCTCCAGCTGATTTAACCTTTGTTCTTGGTTCTCAATTTTTTTTATCGAGTTTTTCCTGATTTTTTTCCAAAGTTTTTAATTTTTGATTCAATATTTTGTTTATATTTCTCGTTACTTTCTCCGTAATTTCGTCTGCGTTCTTTGTAATAGTGGTTTTCTGTTCATCTAAATCATTTTGAATTTTTCGAAGTGCTGCCATTACCTCTTCCATTTTTGATTTTTATATTTTTAGTTGTTCTTTTTAGCTTTTGCGCCCTCTATTAGCGAGTATTCGTATAAGTCTATTGTGTTAAGCGCCCTCTGTTGTTTTAGTCATGTACTTCTCCAATTGATCTGATATGATTTAGCAAAATTTGCAAAATTTGCAACACATTTAGGTTATTTTTTAAATAAAAGTTGAATTTTCGTTGAGTTCGCACTGAGTTGTGTCGCACATTCATTACAGAATTGTCACACTATTAACTGGTTGTTCGGAATAGCCACTATTTCACGTAAGTTTGTGGTAATGACTCATGTAAACAGGAGCACTATTTTACTGTTTTTTATCACTATTTAGTGTTTATTTTTCACTTGTTGTTTGTTCACTGTGTTTTTTGGACACTTATTTCGACGTTTTTTCAGTAACTTTAGAGTATTTCCCACTTTGTTATTTTTTAAGATCGAATTTATACGGAGTAAACGTTACAAGCTGTTATACGTGGCACAGTCGCGCCCTCTCTCGTCACAATAACAAATAATAAGTTAATACAATAACATATATTAACTTATTATTTGTTTTGGATATAATATACACTCACCGATGATATGTTAGTATGATTGGCAAGAAGAAGTCCGGATACTTTGTGCGAAGAGTGGACATAAGGCGAACGTCGGGATAACGCTACTTGTATGGACGCCGGCCCCCATGGTATAAAAGATGCCAACTTGCGTTCTCTAATACGTTGTAATGATTTATGCACTTGTGAAGGATCCACTTCACCCTGAACACACAAGGAGCTGATAAGAATTGTATGAAAACAGAGAGTAAATTTTTATCCAAAAGATTATTCAGATATCCAAAATATTTTAGTTAAGTAATAATATACACCCTCATTTAGTTTCACGGCTATTTAATAACTGAAATTGAGAAGAAAGTAATGCTCTATTACACCTGTATGATATTCAGAATAGATATGTAGCAATGTTGATTTGTTCGATCATGGCTGAGTGACACCATCATGTTTTTGGGCTGCAACAATCGCTGCATTACATCCAATACCGTAGTCTTACGGACTTTAGGGGCCTGAAAATTGTAAACCAGGTAAAGATTACCTATGAAAAAAAAATTAATTAGTTTTAAAAGCACTGTAGCTAGTCTTGGCCATTTGATTTCTTTCATGGCTATTGTTAATCTAGAACAAATGATAATCTAAAAGTTATCATAATTTTAGATTCTGGAAAAAATATATTCAGCATTTCATTGACCTCAATAATGTTTTTAATTTAATTAGTATGGTAATTATGTGAATGTAGATCATATAATACTGATTCAAATGATGCAATGTGGTTCGAAATAATATATATCTATTAATTTGAAGATATAATTATGTTTGTCCCTCCTATGATCACGAGCGCTCAGTACGTTTGCGAGTTTACGCATGAGATTGGCTAGCCATGGTTAGCCATCTTCAGGCGCACCAACGTCGAAATTATTAGGAATCGAAATGGTCGCCATGACCAAAACCGATCGGATAAACATCATCATGTCTGTCCCTGCATTTTAGGTATATCAATGCGTAAAAAAAAAAATATATTGATAAGCTTTGTGGTAGCGCCAAATTAGTGTCTAGATATGATCAGTGTCAGAAAATTATGTAATTATATCCATTGCCTATGAATTCCACATTTTGTGAATTATGATTTAGAAAATCTATAATGAGGAACATGTATGATATGTCAGTTTTTTCGATAAAAACATCTAATGAAATTGAATATTATTTACTTTCAATAGTTAGGTAATGTAGTTATAACTAAAAATAAACCACGACTGTAAGTGCCTGGTGACTCAACGGTTAAAAGGTTTTTCATACCAAAAATACCAGATTTTATTCTGACCACAGGCAAATTGACCAATGAGTTTTGAAGTCAAACACTCGCTCTAGAACTCAGAGAGCACATAAAATTATTGGTCCCAGACATGTCATCATATTGTTGACAACAAGTATTAACGATCCCCAATCTACATTAGGCCTTCCACAAACTTTTCATTTCACTTTAAAATGAATAGTATGTAGAAAGCATATCTCAGCAAAAGTGATTAAAAACTGACTCAACAAATCATAATACATCAATAACAGAAAAAATGTGCTTTCAGTAGAATAGTTGCATATTGCTGAAGTTGTGGTATTCAATTAAGACCGTTTTAATAATATTAAGGCCCTAAATTCCCATATTAGATTGTGTATTTGACAATAAAAATATTTTAAATGGTTTTTTATTCATATTTATCTCATTATGTATTATTTTATATTTTAGATATACATGTATAAAATAATATGTAGATAATAATATCAAAAAAGAACTCCATAGTGGATAAGTATACAATGAAATTAAAATAGATACTAAAGTTTTTGTTTACTCTTTACTATAACTTTTCCAATACTGTAATAGCAATTATATTTAATTTCATAAATACTAAAATTACAATGGAAACTGAATTGACGAATTATTAAAAAGAAATAATTCCATGTTTCACTTAAGAAGAAAAAGAATACATAAATTATAGGATCAATTTAAAATTTATTCACTCTCAAATAACTAAACCGAGAAGCTATAATAGACAGACAACTTTTACCATGGGCGCTGCAACAATTATTTTCAGGAGGTGCTCATTAAAAAAAATATTTAGTTATTTATTGGTGTATTTTCTTCCAAAAAAAAGAAAAGCGAGAAGTACATAAGCATCCTCTAGAACTCGCTCTCGACAATCGTGCTTTTATTTCAAGTAAAGAAGAAATTGCCAAAGTAGGGATGAAATGCTGATAATATTATAAAACTATACTGTGTATTTCAGTTTTAACATAATTTAAAACTCTAAACTGGTTAAGAAGTCTTTTCTTATAATGAAAGCTGAACTTATGCAAACACAGACAAGCTATTTTTTATTCTTGAAAAGAAAAAAATTCTATGGTGGTCTTTATGTTGCATACAGAACATCAATATAGCCTTGAAAAGTTAAAATTATTAAATTTCTCAGAATACCTATTATTTTTAAAAATGGTGTGGTACAATATAAAAAGGAATCATTACAACAGTCAAAATTAAGCCTGGTTTAGTCAAAGCTGTATTGCATATAACTAATTTCGCACATATGAGCATTCCCCTTTAAATTTTTTTATCACACTTCTTGTGGAAAATTTTTACCATCCCATTACAGAGATATACTGTCCAATTTTTTCTTATCAAATAAAGTGGCTAGAGCTGCAATAAGTGTTGTCAACAATATGGTAAAAATATCCTGGATTAACAACTTACCATGCTGTTTAAGTTATTGAGTAAATGGGTTCTTATTCTATGTCTCATTTTCTTAAAATATCTTATACAATGTAAATTAATACATTAAAGTAATGAAATCATATATCAATATTTAAACACAGCGGACCCCCGGTAATCCGGCCCCTGTCTAATCCGGCGCCCCTTATAATCTGACATACCTATCACTATTGACTAATGCATGATTAAATGTAATTTATCAGATTATAAGATAATCTTTAAAAAAAAAAGTCGGACTATAGGGGGTCTGAGGCAGTACTCTATAATCCGACAAATTAGATAGTGTCCTGCAAAATGTTTGTCGGATTACCGGGGGTCCACTGCACTGTAATTATTAAAGGGGCATACAAGTATTACATAAGCAAGGTTTAGTTTTTCTTACTTGTGCTGACACAGAAGTAGAAGGGATATTTTGACTCCTACATTAAGATAAAAAATGATTCAAACGTTCCAAAACAATAAATACTATATTTTTTATGATTATATTAATGTACTTTTATATTTTTTATTACAAATAAATATTTTGAAAACTTATGTAAGCTCCATTACCAAGTGTGGTGTTCTTAAAATGGATTGATGTTCAATGTGGTGAACCTCGGACATAAATTCGAAACACAATGAAAGTTTTGAAAAATCCTTGCATCTTATCATGGAGGGTTTAAAATTGTTGAAAATTTTGTTGCATAATACTTGAATGTCCCCTTATTAATATCATCTCTTAATACTAACATACATACAGAATAAAATTATAAAAATTTAACAAATTTTAGTTGTATTAACAAACCGCATTAAGTTCGTGGTCTGAGCTGAGTGGCGTGTAGCCCGTCATGAGAAAATGGAGCCGCGGAGTGGGGATGAGTGGCGCCACTAAACTAATCAAGTCGTTGTTCATATATGATGGGTATCTGAAGGGCATCAAACATTATGTTGTTAGAAAAATATATTATTAAAGCCAGCACTATATTCACAAAGGATAACAATAAAAAAATGTAATATTGGAATTTTTAAATGTTATTGGTTTGAACACAATTCATATTAAAAAAGAAACCTTATCAAACTATCATCTGTACACTGCCTGGGGTTTATATCACATAATAATTATATAAAAAAATAGTGTATAAACAATTTGTGACCCAAGTGTTTTTCGTTTGTGTGATAAATAGTTCTAATAATATTGAACAAAACATTCTATAAAATAATGTTAAATTTGTATATAAAGGCAATATAAAAAAAATAGCTGAATTGAAAAAAGAAGTAGTTAAGCCATATTCAAACTCAACATCTGTCATGAAGTAATGCATTGAAATAGCCACCCATTAATAAATCACAAATTGTCAAGCATTTTCGTACATTCAAAAACACTATATTGAGACATCTATATTGTTTTGAGTTTCATAGACATTTATCAATAATCTCTAACAATTTCATTTGAATGAAATTCGAATTTCATTCGAAAAGTTTCATTAATTCATTTGTTGAAAGGTATTATTTTGAAACATGAGAAATTATGACTTTCTGTGAATTTCCATAAAGAAAGTCTATAAATATTTTCTAAAGATCTTTAGTCCATCTTTGCTAATGTCAATTTGACAATGATAAAAAAAAAATACATTAAACAAACGGTTAAGGAGCTTTTTAAAATCTTGATAAATTCACAGTAGCATGATTCTAATAATAATTCTTGCCAATGACCCATCAATACTGAGCCAAAATTTCATTCAAATAAAATTTTATTTTTAGGTTATATATATATATATAAATGGATCGTCAAAATGTATGTACGCATATCACTTCTGAACGACTGCACCAAATTGGATAATTTTTTTTTGTTGTGTTCATTATTCAAAACCAGGTTTGTATGAAAGAAAATAACCCTTTCTATCTTGTCTGTCTATCTGTTTGTACAGGGTACCTTTGGAATGGCTGAACAGATGACGATGTGACTTTCACTGTGAGATAGAAGAGCTTCCTGGGCTACGCTTAAGATATTGTTAATCACAATAGTTTTTGGGATTTCTTCTTGAAAAAAATCCTTCGAAATGGGATAATCTATTAGAACTGAAGCAAAAGTGTAACCGGAATCGAGATCAGGAGCAAAAGCGGAATCAGGGTTAAATCAAGACGACCCTTTATATCTGTGTGTCTATTTGTGTGAGGTATCTTCGGAATGGCTGAACAGATCACGAGGCGACATTCACTATGAGATAGAAGAGCTTCCTGGGCTACGCTTAGGTACTTTTTATCGCGATATTTTAAGGGTTCCTATGTGAAAGAAAAACCTTAAAATGTGATAATTTATTGGAATTGAATCAAAAGTGGCAGTGCAATAGAGATTGGGAGCCAATCCGCAATCGGGATTAGATTGAAACAAAATTAAGGATGAGAAGCAAAATCGGCATCACGATGGAAATAGAGTAATTTCCAAAAAGGGGTCAAAAATGAATGTAAAAACCAGATCAAAATTTAATGTGCGAATGGGATGTTTCATATTTTGTTTGTTATGCTTGTTAATGTTTGTCCCCAGCTTCGACAATGTATTAGTATTATTGAACCGAACTTCTACCTCAATTCTAAAAGTCCAGTTACTCATAGAAATCTACACTATCGTTAAGTAATATTAGCTATATTTCATTTTCATAATAACCCCCATCTTCGTTGAAATCAGAACTGTGATTAGTAGCCGAATCGGGATTGATAGCAGGACAGAGAGCAGAATCGAGAATGGGGCCAGAATCAGAATCGAAAGTGAGACCGAACACAAAATTGAGGACAACGGGAGTAGGGTCGAAAAGAGTGTGGGGACAGGATTAGAATCAAGTGTAACTGGGATCGGAGTCGAAAACGAGACTGAGATTGAAATTGACATTTATTGATACAAAAGAAGAAAAAATAATTTTATATCCATGCTGGTGGAGTTGTGGGCATTGACTATATGGTGAAGTCAACTACAAGAAAGTGCAGAACAACATCTGCCGGGCTAGCTAATAGTAATAAGAAAATTTAACAAAACAAAAATCAAACACGATTTGAAAAAGCTTCCAAACAAAGATGAGTCTGAGAGCCTCAACTCAACTTTTATTATTACCCCATGCTTCCCATGCAGTCATACCCTGATTTTTTTTTCATATTTGTAGTTTATTTTAATATGTAACCAAGAATCATATATAATTACTATCATCATTATGTTATAAAATTCCCAAATCTAATGGTTGCCTTAATATACTCTCGACCAAAAACTCAAACCCCACTCCAATTTTGAGACCTGACTATTTATTTATTTAAGCTGTAATTTCAAATTTACAAACATAAAATTATTTAAAAAGTTCTAATATTTAAAGACGACTCAGATTAAGGGTAAGTTAGATACCTCTCAATAAGAAAATAGTATACTGGAATGTCTCTTAATCTTGGACAGCTGTATTCATTATTTAAGTAGCCCTCAATGCCCAAAGGTAAGTGTTCCATCCACAAGTAATGTTATTTGCTATGTCAATTGATTTGATATAAATTAAGAATATTTATAATTATCATTAAAAAAAAATAAATGTAATATTTTTGCAATATTTCAAATTTCATTAAATGTGCTAAACAATCATATTTATCATTAACATTTTCTATTCCAAAATCATTTTGATTAATAGAATATTACATAAAACTAAATTAAAACACTAAATTAAAAGAAAATGTAAATGAGAATGAACTCTATTAGTACATGTAGCCAGTAAACAATCATTTAAGAAACTCTCAACTGATTACAATTTTAAATGTTTAAGTGCTTTTTATAAATCCCATTTAAAATAGGAAGATGCTCAATATTCAGATGACCTTAGCTGAGTAGTTAATTTGAAGGAAATTTCAAGTTTTAGAATGTACAACTTGCATATTTTACAGCACAACACACAAAACTCTGGCGCTGTGAAGTTAGTCACGAAAGCGTTGCAATGGCATAAAATAAGAACACGGAGAAGAAGGTAGGATCGGGAAAGTAAGAACACACTAGTTCATTGCATCAGTTGCAATCCATTCAGAGCGACAGAGTTTCGTGCATTGTACTGTACAATATAATTTTTTAGTTTGTAGTTCATGCTGCATGCCTCCAAGCAGGCTGTGCTTTTTTTACAAAATAAAAAACATGGAGAATATACTTCAAATTATAAATTAAATATCACTTGAAGTCTTTCACTAAATATTATTGCAGTAAAAAATTGACTAAAAAATATTTCGTTGGACATCAATTAGTCTATACTTCAGATAATAAAAAAATAATGCTTAAACCAATTGACTCAATGAGCTTTTTTTTTAAATTAACAAGAAACTGTTAATTAATAAGCCTATTCAATATAAAGGTTGAAAAATTATTCAATTTTATACAATAAACATTTAAACGCAATGAGTTTGAAAATTGAAAAACAATGGCAATATAGCACCCCGTTGGAAGCAAGTATGGGCCTTGCAAGCATGCGCAACATCTTAAAGCAAGACGTTAAATAATTTTAACAAATCTGGATATTTTTTTAACAGATTTGAGTTTAAATAGATAACACATTTTGTTGGATGTCAATTTTTTTTTACTTATCTGTAATAAATTATTTCTCTAACATTGTTGTAATCTGATTTATAATAAGTGGTATGTTATAAAATTATTATTCTAACGAGTATAACTTGAAGGATGCGTGCATTTTTTTTATTTTTATTATTTCATACTTATATACTATTCTTACCTCAATGTAGCAGTGCTGGCACTCATGATTGTAGAGACAAGCGTATTGATTTGAGCGAAAGATGGATTTTGAATATGTAGACGGTCACTTGCAATACGATTTAAAGCTGTGTTGTCTAGTACCATCACACAGTCTGCACACTCCGTCAAACGCTTCAATGTGAGTAGAGAATTGTAAGGCTGCACAACCACATCACTGTACAAATAAAAAAATGTTTTAGCATTACATAATGAAATTGAAAAACGAGTATTATAAAATTATTATTATTAATGCTACGATTTGTTTAATCAATATGTTATAATATTTTAGGTTATTTTTAAAAAGAACTCTGTTGGTACAACAGTAGGTTTAAGATTCCAAACAATTTCAGTTTATAGACATAAATAAGAAAAATGAGTGACAAATTTCTCAGATAAAAGAAAAAGAAATAAAGATCCCTGAAATAACATTCCTTTCATAAATATCTATTTGTCTGACTAATGTTATAAAAAAAATATGAATAAAAACCTTTTATGTTAAAAGTTTGAGTGTTCCAATTCAATCTGCAGTATACATTCTTTCTAATGATGAAACGCGAACACTCAAGGGATTAAACGATTTTATTTGTAAAGAAACAATAATGATGCACATAATGTACTAAAAGCTAACAATTAATTAGGTAGATACTAGGTACCAGTCATTGTACAACTCTCCTCACCAGTGTAATGCATTGATCAGACTAGAACAAAATCAAATATAAGAGGAAACAACTTTTAAATTTTTTTTCCATCTGTCTGTCTAATGATACACCTATTTTAAATCACTGAATAGATTTTAATTAGGTTTTCACAGTTAGCGAGAGCTTGACTTAGAGCAGAATATATGCCAATCAAAATGAAATAAGTTATTAATATAATAATTTATTTCATTTAAATGGGCTCTCAGGAAAAAACTTATCCTCAGTGAGGAGTAGTGGACTTGTATATTGTATAAAAATTCTTTAACACATAGAAAGATATGCTATCCCCAAGTAATATAAACTAAATTTTTATTTTAATACTAGCATTTTTCCTGGCTTCATACAAATTGGAACCAAGAAGGGTATCATAATTGAAAGTGGGATGGGGAATAGAATCGAGAGCCAGGACTGGGACAGAAATTGAGAATGGGACCATCATATAATATACTAGCGGCCCATCCTGGGGCTTTGCACGGGTGGACATAAGGTTATTTTTTTATATTTTTACCTCTCATTTATATTTTTTTTGTTTTATTTGTATATTTTTTTAAATGCAGAACCACATTATCCATTTATACTTACAATACGAATTTGTTCATCGTTTTTTTATCTAAGTAACTTATTTAATCTTAAGTAAGAGAGATTACTCAGTATTTTTTTTATTTACATTTTTACAACATTTTACATTTTTATCTGATCCTACCTAATTAAATTTCCCAAGTTTTGTATATATTTACATTTTTTGGTTGTTTTTTATGTGTGTGTATTTATTTTTAATAGTATTTCTAAGTTATTTTAACTTTTATATTTCTCTATTTACATTATTATTTTAAAGCTTTATTTAATTCTATTGGTTGTTACTTTTATTTTACAAAACTTTTATCTTAAAGCTTCACTGTACACTATGTTGGCAGTGATATTTGTAAGTGATAACAAAACATATTGATTTTCAGGAGATCCTACTCGAGAAAGGGCAACATATAACTGTCCATGAGAGAAGCACTCTTTTCTTAGGTCGATGCCATCGATCGAAAACGTTTGTCCCTGTGTTTTATTTTCACTATTTTCAGTAAGGCGTTGCGAACGTTCGGCGCTCGATTCTGTGGCCCGCGATTGCGATGCATACGCTCCCTGATTTGCGAAACGATCTGAATTTTCAGAAGATGATTCTCCAATACGTCGTATTTTTGCTAATCTCGCTTGGAAGCAACTTTTAGAAAGATGAGACCTTTTTTCCTAGGCATATTGTTGACTTTTTTTATAAATCAGATAAAATAAGGATAGAACTTTTGATAAATACTTACTATTGAAAAAGTGCGAAAGTACTATAAATAATAGACAGTAAAGTGTGAATAAGCAATTTATAATTACTTCTGAGAAGAAATTTTTAAGTTGGCCAAAGAAATTTGCAATTAAAATAGTCAAAAAATGTTCAATATCGGTTACGTCCGCTGCGTAGGGAGCCGACCGCACGGCTACCTATTTCATAGATGTGCTTGCCCCTCTCCCACACCGCTGCAATACCAGGCTAGCACAGAAAAGGCGCTGCCGCGCCATGTCGTGGCTGATCTGTGACTTTTTAAATTTCTTATATCTTTTGGATGGAATATACGATTTGAAAAATCCAAAAAGTAATCTACAGGTCTCGAAATAATTTTGAATACAAAATAATTTATTTGGATAAGGATTAATAAAATGGTATGAATAACATGCACAATGTGACAGCGTTTATTTTTTCTATTTCTATGCCTTATTAAATTCGTAATATCTATTGAATGGAATAGCCGATTTAAATAATTCAAAAAGTAATCTATATGAATTGAAACAGTCTTGAAAACAATATGATTTATTTGGATAAGGATTTAAACAGAAGTGTGAATAACATGGTCTAATTTTGGTCAGTGTTTCTATCAACTTTTAAAATGTAAAAAGTGTTTATTGTGACATAAAGATAATAGTTGGACATACGGTATCGCAAAGTTTTTTGTAGATATTGATATTTTCTTTAATATTGTAGAACATGCCTTTGTTCTATCATCAATAGTTTCCGCAGCGCATGTGATTAAGGAGGTTTTAGGGCACTTTTTTTACATCTTGAGTTACGTTACTTAAGTTTTAGTTAAAATCCCTAATTTTTTCTAGCAATAAATATAGCCTATGTTACTCAGGGTGAATGTAGCTTTCCAATAGTGGCAGAATTTTTGAAATCGGCACAGTAGTTTTTGAGCTTATTCATTACAAACATACATACACACAAGAATACAAATCTTTCCTCTTTATAATAGTAGTGTAGACAAAAGCCCAGTCTCTATTCAAGAGATACAAATAACAGAAAGAAGAAATAAAAATCATTCAAACTAAAAAATTGTTCCAAAATTGAAAATTTAACAATGGTTAGTCAACAGTGTGGCAATGTCAGGGAGATGATACAATTTTTTTGCAATTAAAAGGTTTTTAAACTGTAGTTTCAAGATATTTTTTTAAAACTATAACCAAAATATAAAATTTCCTACTAATATAATAAGTTAGGGTGTTGGAAAAAAATTGTAATTCATATAGACTTACCTAATTTCATCAAGATTAGGGAAGACACTGTAAGTCTGGACCAATTTTTTAGGAAACCTGTCAGAAAGGTGTTCTAATATGTAAGAGCCCATACCCGAGCCAGTGCCACCGGCAATTGAATGACACAAAACAAAACCCTGAAAGATTTAAGAATAATTAAACTTAAAAGTATATGAGCAAATATTAACAATTTATAAAATTGCCCCTGAAAGTCAAAACCAAAACGTGAAGAAAAGTAAATAAAACTTTCAAATTTTGTGAACCCAATTTAGTGAACACAATCGGTTGATTGCAAGTAGTTAGAAAAAACAAAACAGCTCTTCAAAATTTTTTCTCCAATGATATATTTTGAGTATAGTGAATGATTGTAATGGGTTTAGCATTATTTAATAAGATTGACCGAGTATTGAAATAGATTAGATTCTGGTAATGATATAATTAATAAAAGTCCACCCTTAATCAATCTATTCTTTTAAAAACTATTTAAATATAACATGTATTTGAAAGTTAAAAGATTCCCCATGCTTAACCAATTTCAATTGAACTTGCAACATTCATCGCATTAGTATAATTTTCTAGAATCTCAAAACGTCGATATCTGATGAAAACCGAACAGTATAACTTTCCCAAATGTTTCATTATTTTTAGCAGCAAACTAAAAATGGAATAGCATTGTAAATAACTGTATGTGTCAAAAAGAAAATATGAGTATTTTGCATTACACAAAAAAAAAATGCATTATGTATCAAATAAAATACATGGTTTATAGATGAAGAAGCCCTTTGTGAATCCATCTTAATTTATTCAAATGTAAATAAACTTCTTTAAAAGTCTTTGGTACATTCATTGTTTAATCATTCACAACCGAAAGTGTCTGCCTAGCTCACTGTTAATTACTGGTTCATTTTCTAAAAATAGTTCATTATGCAACATTATCATTTTTGCTAGTTTTCTTTTGCTTTTTAATGAAATAGAAAACTGTTACTTCACTACTGATTTCTTACCTGTGATAATTGTATTAACAATGAATCAAATAGATGTAATATGATAAATACTTTGTTCAGGCCTTTGTATCAAATGCTACCAGGATTGTTAGAAAAACCAGTCAGTTTCGGATTAGTGTCATATTAGTCAATGGACATCAAATTCTAAATTCCCAGGATGTATAAGAGCAGATCCATGGTGGTCATTGGCTTAATACCCCCCAAGCTGAATTTTTGTCTTATTATTGTAATAGAATCACAGCTAATTATAACCTGTCCCAGTTGGGACAGGTTATAATTGTATATTTATAGCAATTCTATATTGTATATATATATAGCATTTGTACCACTATAATTACATCACCATCACATCTAAAGTAAGAGACATATTCACAATTGACGCTGATGCCATATTCTTTCCATTTAAAAGGCTTGACATCATCCATGAAGAGTTTTGAAGATATACCAGCATCTCATATCTTTTACAGTGAAATTGGCTTTATGCCGTTTTTTTGTACTTGAACATTTGGACTGACATAATGGTATTGTTTAACAAACATCAAAAATATATAGTGATAGTCAATATAGCATAACAAAATAGAATGTAAATGAATCATGACTATTGCTTGTGAATTTGATTACAAATTGTTGTGAAAAAAATGTTCCAGAAAATGCGGGAAAAAATTGAATTTTGTTCGCATTGCTATGATGTCAGATCAAATTATACATTAAATATTTAATTTTTAAGTATGGTTGATTTGCTTTTACAACACACCATTAAAAATGAGAGAGAATACAAAATTATATTAAAATTGATGTTATTTTAGCCAGGCAACTCCATAAGGTAAAATCGTTAAATATTTTTTGATTGGGCCCAAACTATTTCCAACCAGTACAATAATTGTGAAGCCTCTATATGTTTGTTACTTAAGATTTTATTTATGATTTAATTCTATGAAGCAACAGGTATACAAATATTTAATAGCTGGTGTTTTAGTAACCTGTTCATAATGGGCCCCAATTGGATGTCAAATTCGTCGAGGTAAATTATTCAGTTTTCTATAATTCGGTAAATTAATCGAAGTAAAAAAATAATAATATATTACTTTCTTCTTCTGACCAGTTCTACTGGCATGGACTGCACTGATTCTCCATTCTGTTTTTTGAAGGAATCCATGCAGTCCCAACGACCACCTGATGAAATGTCATTACACTCATTATACTGGAGTATTGATAACCATTTTTTGAAACATTTTTATTTTCTAAATCATTATATAACATTTGAAGCAGTAAAACTAGTACATTACTATGTTCATTATAAACTGTGGGAATAAATTAATGACATATTTTAAGTATCGCATCACATAAAAAAGAAAATGAATTGCGAAATGGTTATTGTTTATATACCTAGTCTAAATACTTTATCATGTTGACTTTGACAGCTCTTAATGGAAAATTTATTGAAAGCGATTTTAAGTCTCAAGATCCACAGGTATAAATACAATGTTTGCAAGATAGTCTTTAACAGAATTACCTGCATAAATTGAGTCTGCCAATCTAAATTTAAATATCAATTCACATTTAAATTTTAAATTCAGAACTCTCTGAACCATACATTATCTATATTGGGTTCATTACAACCGGCATTGAACACCACTAACTATAATCATTTGTTACATGTCAAATAGACAACTCTTACTCTTTTTTCATCTGATGAGTAAGGATGATGAGATTTTCTCAGATGCATTTTTCTGTCAAGATCTTACTCTTCCTGAGAATCGGTCGACTGGTTCACACTAATCTGCACTAATTTGAGTGCCCATTTTCCAAGGAATAATGCTTCTCTATTAAATGAATAATATTTTTATTTACTTGAACATATTTTTGACATAAGACCACTAGATATTTAGAGGCATTTCACCTATAATTACAAAATAAAAATGCTCTAAATATTTTCATAACAAGTTTCCACAAGCACTATGACACTTTAATATGATAGTGCTCTATAAGGCACTTTAGTTGGTAGGTGATTAAATAATAGAGAATGTACGACAAACTACTTGGTAAGACAACACATATTTGATGAAATTAAGATGAAAACCATAAACTGCATCTTCACCAAAATATTGCATACTTCAGAAAGACATAATAAACTGTAACAGACGAATTACAATTATTTCATTTGACTTCTCTGATGGTCATTGCATAATGAATCAGCCATCTAAATCATAATTATTATCCTCAACCAATTACCTCCAAATTATCACTTCCTTCCGCTTCTCTATTGATAATATCAAAAACTTCTTCATTTAACTTTTCCCCTTGAGAGTATCCTGATGCCCAATTGTTTCCTGCACCGCCTCCATGTTTTGATAAATAAACATTTTCAGGATTGTATAACTAAAATACAATATATTGAATATATAGATGTTGCATAAACAACACATGATAATTTTAATCTTCTCTGATTAAAAATACATAAGTATGTAATTAATGTATCCAATCGATTATGAAAAAGATATTTAATCCAAAATAAAACAAGATAAGAAATGTACATTTAGTAAACTAGTTATTTCAATATTTTTAATTTTTCCATGTTTAAAGGCATAACTTGACCATAAATTAAAGTACATCTACAGTCACTTATGCCAACTTTAAAACCTCTCTCTTTACCATATTTATCAACACCAACTTTTGAGCCTCATTCTTCAGATATTTTGTCTAGAAAGTGTATAAGTATCATATACATTTAAAGTCTAATCAAAGAAAAATTTTTCTCATCTTTTAAATGATGAGACAAATCATGAAAGATAATTGATAATTCATAACAAGTTTTTATTATTTTTCTATATACCAATGTCTGATAGCAGTCTTGGGGTTTATATTCTCCTAATAATCGACATTAAGCTACATGTTTCCTTAATATACTCATGTTATCCAAACAAATTATTATTACCATTGTTAATGTTTTAAATAATGATTATAATAAGTCGTTAAGAATAAGTCCCAAATTTGATTAAAAAAAAATTTAAATCGATTAGTGATTAATAATATTTTCTTCATCATCATGAAGAGTACCAATATATATAGATATTTATAAAATCTGCCACTATTATATTTAAGATTATTCATTAAATATTTTTACATATCATTCCTTTCAAAACTTCTACAGTACAATCCACAAAACTCTGCTCTGAATTGCCTACAAATGATACATTGTGCAGGTAGAAAACTCCCGATTCTTCCTTCCTTTCCCCTGCATTTCCATTTTACACCATCGCAATGCCTTTGTGACTAACTTCGTAGCAGAAAAGTTTCATGTGTTGTATTGTACTAACTTTAAAGTTGAAAGTAAAGTTGCTTTTATGTAAAAAAGGATATTTTTTTAAGAAAAATAATAATTCTATTTTATATCCAATTTTAACTACCATATAAAATCATTTAGAAGGCATTGTAAGTCCATAGTTAAATGAGCATTTTTATATTTTAATTAATGGTGTAATAGAGGAAATTGAAAAAATTACTAACAGATTTAAAAATATGTGCTAATAAAATTTAACGGTTTTTATCAAAGAAATTATGGCTGGTCCAGTCTAATGAAGCCCAGTTAAATCTGTGATGCTTCTGTAATAGCAGCTTTAAACATATTACCAAAAAATAAATTAACATACCTTGGCATATGGCGAGTTCATAATAGTGTGTATAACACGAGGTTCTAGGTCTAATAAAACAGCTCTTGGTATGTAATGATCATCATCGGCTTGATAAAAGAATACATCTTTACGATCAGAACCTGCAGCTGCAAATTCCTCCAATATACCTTCTGGAGATATGCCATGTTCCGAACATAATTGTTTCCAAAACTCAAATCCAACTGAAAATATTTCCATAATTCAAAATCTAAAGAAAACAATGCGAATTTTAAGACTATTAATTGAGTTTACTTTGATTTCCGCACTGGCCAAGTTGTAATGTTATCATTTCACTAGGCATTTTTGCATCGGAATGGTGCCTTAGCACTAATTTCTTTAATCTAGTTAGAAAATCAACAAATAATTAAAATACGAAACAATTTGGAAAAACAATTACACCAATTACAACAACAAACAGTTCAAATAAAAGTTCAAAATCCCAAGGCGGTGCCTCAACGTCAGTCTGCGAAATGTCAAAAATAACAGTCAATCACATGTAGCACGAATTATTGATCAATTACATGAAATGTTATTTTTAAAACTATTGAATTTTGTAATAAATGCTTGTGTATTAGAGTAAGCGTGCATCGCATTCCAAACCATATAAATTGTGTCATAATTTTGCATTATAACAATTATTTTTTGGAAATATTGATACATTTCTGTTTACAAAATCGTAACAGTTTGTAATGCATGTCATAGATTTCTATGTACACGTACTTTAATATACGTGTACTGATTATACACATAACATTACTCGGAAGCGATATTACTTACTATAATTTAACATTAATGTGTACTAGTTTTTATTTTCAAGTTTTCTAATTTGTTTAAATTTATTCAAAGATAACATGAAATAACATTTATACTACGGATTCTCTCTTTGTCTTGAAATATTTCATTACAAGTAATTTTATTGCTAAAATATGTTTCATCCTATGGCATTTAATCCATATCCGTACAAGTAAATCATATTTCTAGAACATAAAAATCAAAAGTCATTAGAACTGTCATTTACATTTATCGAATATCGAGCTTCGGCTATGTTTTTAAGATTCGCAGCACTGGCGAAATCCCCCAGTGGGACGTCCCCATTGCTGCGCGTGCTGATATCCATGGTGCGCCCTCGAGTGTTCATGCCGAAGTGGCCGCAGGTCACGCCACGCGCCGCGTCCTATTATAGGATGACATAAACACCTGTAGGAAGCACTCAGCTTCACCGAAAATATCCGATTGCACGCCCGCCGGGTGAGCTGCTCATATATGTAAACATCGGTCGAGTATTGTCGGGCGTTATCGAGCTTGCGGAGATGTCTCCCGATGGCACAAACAATGTTCAAATGTTTTCGAACCCGGACTAACAGGTTGAAATGTGTCGCATTTAACGAATACCTATGGGTTAGGTTTAGAGAAGCAAATTACAAATCGAATTATGTAGCATTCAAAAGCGGATCTAATTGCGATCATTTATTAATCAATAATAACCAAATTTGACAATCTATTTCTTAGACAATAACTTAAAATCGGCCCCACGGCGACATATATATTCAATTCATGAATATACTCAAATTAAATAGCCAGTCAATATCTAGTAACACTGACACCGTAGCACACAATAATACTAAATTGACTTATCACCACATTCAAGTTTGTGTCAAAATAGTATTTTTACCTGTTGAAATAGTCTATGTGTATATACAGGTACCACTACATTAACATTACAATAGTCTTTTATGAAAGTTAGAGAAATGTTATAAAGTTAATTGGGAAGGAATTCTAATTGAGTAAGTATTAAAACAAACAAATAATTGATGTAATGTGTGGCAGTAATATGGCCTTCACTTTGTTTCTCAACTTTAAACAAATAAGAGGAAAGAATTTGTTGTAGGTGTTATATGCTTCCTTACAAGGTTATGGGGAAACAGGTATATTACATTAAACTTCTCTAGGTCAAATTCGAATAGAATAAAACCTTTTTTTGCCACTTATTAGAAGCATTTATAGAAATGTAATAAGACGGTATGCTTACAGAGTTGGAAAATAACGAAAAACTCATCGAAATGCCACGAAAACTACTAAAATTTCTTATAGTATTTGATAATACTTCACTGTTATATTTTCCTGGACAATTTTTATCTGGAAAGGTATTAATGGAACTACAGGATGACACACCAGTACTAGGTAAGATTTTATAATTTTAATACCATAATTCTTTTTTTATAAATCTGTATAATTCTTGATTTACATAAATGTTAATTAAATTTTGGGGAGTGCTATTGACTTACTATTTGATGGACAAATCTGAACATGTGTTATATAGTATATTTTTATATTGTTATAGTGATGAAAGTAATGCTTGATATTATGTTTATGGAATTAAATTATTACTACACATGTATGTAACATAAACTTTTTTATAAATGTTTTTTTGAATCAAATATTTATTTTTAATTTGTATTACCTAAGTTTTATTTAATAGAAACAAAATCTGCCTTTTTCATTTTGATTTTAATGGCTCTCAAGTTTGTGGAAGATACTATAAGCAAAGTAAATATGAGAAATATAGTGAATGGGCCTGTGCATATATTATGAATTACAAAAATATTAGACAGCAATGAATAATTAGTTATGTTAAGTGTAATTGCGCTTCCTAAACTTGTGTTTAATTATGAAAGTTTGATGTGGTAAAAAAAAAAAAATAAGTCATCAACAGAGTCACAATCCCTGTATAGCATGTGCAGTATCCTTTGAAAGGTAGGTATAGTACATTACTATCCACAAAATTCTGCTGCTCTGAAGTTGGTCAAGAAAGCCATCACAAAGTCTTAAAGTTAGGACATGGAGGAGCAGAAAAAAATTCGGGAAGCATTATACATGTGCATTTCATCATTCTCACACAATGTAGAGCAGCAGAATCTCGTGCGTTGTACCGTAATAGTTATATGAGAAGATGATTTCAAAAGAAAATATAGTGAATAAAATGTTAAAGATAATAACGAAAAAAAAAAGATGTGTTGAATTGGTTTGGCCATCTCAATAAAATGAATGTAACTAGACTTATAAAAAATTGAATATGTGTACAGTACTGAAAATTTCTGGATTTTTATTAATAAGACATGTCATAATTTATGCTTATGATATGTGTTTATGTCATATTCTCTAAATTAAATACAGTGTCAATAACCTCCTTCTTTTCTCCCACAAATCAATCTATTCCTACTCACACATTTCTGTACATTGAACACATATGCAACTGCAAACTGCTCATTGCTTCATGTCATATAATTATTAAATCTTACAATTACGAAACATGAGTATATGTCAAGGGTTCTATGTAAAGAAAAAACAGCACAGACTCCCAGTCATGCCCAAAACCATAGCGGCTGTTGAGAGCAAGTAAAACCATACAGAAAAGTATGCTCTTCCTTCTTATCTGATTTGCCACTGTATGAAGATTTGTGGTTAGGGTAAATAAGAGAATTTTGACCAGCAACTGGTACATAACATATTTATAAACATAAAATATTGATAAACATTTTGTTTTTCAAAGTATATTCTCTCACTGTTTACATACTTTTGCATTCTTTGAAACAAACAGCCCAAATTTCCTTAGGTATGTTTTCAATTGCTTCTTGTGCATGCATATGCATAAATGCATTCTCTGAGACTTAAAATTGTATAGCTTTGAGCTTATCTTTAATATTCAGAAATAAAAAAAATACAAAGTGCATAGTGTAGACTGTATGCTGGATGTTTCAATACTTTCTACATTTAGGACTTTCAAATACTCATCTGTTATTTTAGTGGAATATGTAAATGCATTTTTGTGGTGAAGGAAGAACGATGCGATGATGATTTTCCCAAATTTTTCCAAACATTCTGGGCAGACACATACTGCTACTTTGCATTTATTGTCCTTTGATTTTCAAGCATTACTGTGGCATATATGTCCTGCTTTGCCAAAAAAAGGCAACCATTTTCTTATTAATGCATCTTCAAATAGAAGGACCCACTCCTCTAATAACCCCCTCCTCCAGCCTCAACCCCCTTCACCAGTCACAACCCCCCTCCACCAGCCACAACCTCCCTCCACCAGCCACAACCTCCCTCCACCAGCCACAATCCCCCTCCACCAGTCACAACCCCCCTCCACTAGCTACAACCTCCGTCCACCAACCGCAACCCCTCTCCACCAAACACAACCCTATTCCATCAACCCTCTTTTTCTACAATCAGATATCCTCTTTCTACTTAAGGGACCGGCCTTGCACTAATTACTCTCCCCTGGAGTCACAAGTATCTATGAATTTTTGCTTGCCCCTTGATAATTTTATTAAAAAAGTCATTCTACCAATTGACTTTTTCTTTTAGATTCAGGGCAGTAAACCTAGTTCTCATCACCTGTAACTGTGTTATATGCAGCCTATTATTGTCCTCCATTGTGTATTTTATGATACTGCTGTACACAGTCATTTCTTAAATCATGTGGTATCCATTGTGTGCAAAGCTTCCGAACCTTCAGATGTACATACAATATCTTTTGCACTTAGCTCATATCAGTATGAAATACCGTATACAAATCCTCACAAGTCATTTTTTATCAGTTCCAATTAGTTGTCATACTATATGACTATTAGTTTCGGTAGTGACAATCACCGGTCGACCTCCACTTAAATCCTCAAAAAGGTGATTTAAGCACATCTGAATTTACTGAAACAAAAATATACAAAGCTATGAGATGGAGCTTTGTCAACAAATGCCAATAGAAGTCTCTGGGAACTTTTTTGTTGACTTAAGCCACAGCATAAGTCATAAAAAATCATGGTCCGAATATTCTTTTGATTTACATTTATTGTAATACAGATAAATAATTTTCAAATAATGTCACAATGAAAAATAAATTACAATCTACAGAAACTAAATCACCACTTCTGCTCAAAGAGTTTCATTTTCAAAACTGTAATTGTTTTTTTAATACTTTTATAACAAATAGCTAGTTCCAGAAATTTTCAGTATGATCGACATAGAAGCAGTATGTGTATAGAAGGTGCACCCTAATAAAACTTCGACAAACTTTATTAAGAATCATGGAAGAATTAATTTTGAAATTTAGAAGAATTTCCTAAACTAATAAACGTGCATAAATTAGTGAAGTCTATAAAGGACTGTACCAAGTGAACATCTATGGTCTCTGTTCGCTCTAGTTATATTATTTGTAGCTGTTCTCACTATACATGAACAATTTATCATTGTTTATCCAAGCGTAGCCATTCGTAACTTGCATAAATGATGACCAAATTTTTCATGTTTTGTTCATTTCACATTAATTTGTTTCATTCTCAGCACCAGTCTGAAGCAACAAAAATTATGCAATATAAACAAAATCTTTGAACATATAAAAGATGCTTTTTTCACTTATATATATATATTGTATGTTATTTACAGGTCTCCATTTTCATGTCATAGGAGAAGGTGTAGTACGTGTTGGCTCTGCTAGGCATGAGCGTTTGTATGATAAAGAAAATTATATTGATTTCAGGATGAGGCTCCTTGGTGAACCAGGTACATTTTCATGTGACAAAATTTTACTTTAGACAAAGAACAATAGTCGAAAAAGATTATATAGAATCAAGCATTTGTACAGTATTAATGATCAATAACATAATTAGCATTGGTAGACGAGGTACAAGGTGGATGAGAAAATATCGAAGCATGTATATATTCCATTTTTACAATATACCTATTTAAAATAAGTAATATTATTCATTTGCCTAAATATTTAGTATTATAAAAAGTATTATTTAAATAGCATATTACTTTTACTACATATTTATTTTTTTTATAATATTTCATTACTAATAAAGTTGCCATGAATAATGGAGAAAAAATGAGGATAAAGTTTAATTACATTTGAAGCAAAACATCAATTACTATTCTAAATCTACCTATTTATTTATAAATTGTATTAGCCTTTATTTATACTGTATGTTAAATTTTTATGAAGTGAAAGTGTAAATTTGATTGGTCATTTATATGTGAACGGAACTAAAAATCTTTAAATAATTCATATTTATTCAAATTCATAAAATATGAATGAATACATAATTTTATAAATTTGAATGGGGCACTGCTTGTAAATGTATTCTCATTAGTTACAATTATACGTCTATAATATAAAGGCTCTGGTTTTCCTGTTGGTAAAGTTTGTTATGTATTGATATCAATATTTTTAATGGGAGTGAATTAATAATTTAAAAGTTATTAACATATTACAAATAAAGATTTCAATCACGGTATTTTTTTATTTTATACTTAAGAAATATGACTGTATTAAAGGATCTTTTTTTATTCAACTCAATGCAAAACAATATGTTGATTATATTTGTACAAAAAGAGTAATATAATAATTTAAAGCTGGGTCATGTTCCTTTACATTGCTATGCTGTGCTATATATGGATGCTAGTAAATACTACTATAAAATATGCTAACAAATAGCTTTGAAAACTGGTTTTTTTTTGAAAATTTGTTAAATTTGTTGAAAATATGTTAAATTTTCAACAAATTAATGAATCAATTTCATTTTATTATTTGCATCACTATATTAATAGTAACATAAAAATAATTGTTTTTATAATAATACAGGAATAATATTTTTTTCTACAAGTAGAAATTAAAAAAAAAATTCAGTTTATTACTAGTCTTCTAATAAAAAATATTTTAATTGTAAATATAAAATGAGGAACAACTGTTATAGATATTGAATGTTATACTATCATTAATTAAAATATTATTTACCTTGGTTTAATGGGTATGGTAATTTTAACCTAAATGATGTGCCTAAATATGTTTATTGGTATGAGTCTTAATTACTTTGTTTAGGTATTAACAAAACGTGAATTGTAACAGTTGTCAAATTAACACGATTGTAGTAACCTACTTCTCACTGGACATTTTCATTATGTATGTATATATATATTAGCTTTTGTCCGCAGCTCTGCCCGCATATACATAAAATGATGAAAAATTTTCTTTTTATAAAAAAATTATAAATGTAATATATTATCTTTTTATAAAAAGATAATATATTACACTATACATCATAAGTGAAATAAACTTATTACTTAAGTTTCTAAAAGAAGTAATGTGGTTATTTTTTATCCCTTTTTATTTCACTAATACATAATTTTTAGGTTACCAATGGTTAAATATTCTTTCCCCTCTCTTCATACAGACTAAGATGGCTTTTGCCTTAATCCAAGTCTTAAGCATTTTCAAAAGGTACATAATCTTTCTAATTTTGTGCTTTAGCAAACAAAACTATTTAAAAATTATTATTCAGGTGGAAATTAACCAGACTGTCATTGTTTTATACACATTTTGTATTTATTTCATCAAATATTTTGCACATTATTGTGTCAAGTGAAAGAAAAATTGCATAATTTGACTATGACAGTCATCTGCCTCTTATAGTAGCGCATAGAAGCTACATTCTTACCCAATTTTACCAACCAACATTAACAATGAACAGGCTATTAATACAAATTTAGATCTTTATACGAAGTAGTTCTAGATTGTTTTATGATCTACTATTATTTCATATTGATTGGTTAAGTTGGTTCTTAGAAAGTTGCACACTTAATTCTAATTTTAATACAAAATAAAAGAAATGCACACTAATAATTATTAGTGACAAATTTCCCTAGCAAATGTGTTTTATTTTTTTCAACACAGCAGATACTATACTATTAAACTGTGGTCTGTTATTAAAATTCAGTTAGTATAAAAAAGTTATTAAATATTGAAGTGATCAAAACAGATTAAAGTTGCTGTAAAAAGTTAAAAAACAAATTAAACCAAGACCTGCCTCATTCTTCAAGTGCCATTCTTTTATTTATGTAAATACTATATAGGAATAAATTAATAGTTTTTATATTATTACACTTTTGTTTTAATTTGAAATTTTCATTACAGTTAAAGCGAAAAAGTTATAGGAAAGGGAACAAATTATTTGTTTCAATTTTAGGTCATGGAGCATCAGTGTTATCACCAGGAATCCACAGTTTCCCTTTTAAACTTGGTCTTCCATTAGGACTTCCATCCACATTTTTGGGTACCCATGGATGGGTGCAATATTATTGTAAAGCTGCTTTGAGAGAACCCAATGGCTTAACTCACAAAAACCAGCAAGTGTTCATAGTGATGAATCCCATAGATTTGAATCAGGAGCCACCTGTTTTAGCTGTAAATATGCTTATGTAGCTTTAATCTTTTATTTTAATGCCAAGTACTTCCCAAAAAAATTGCGAAAACATAAAATTTTTCATTTTTTTTGTACTGTCTGTATTTTAATAATAATATTTTGAATTGTGGGAATTGATTGGCACATAGCATTGCAATGGCAATTGAATGCATTTGTGATGATTTTTTTTGTCATATGTATATAAACTTTATAGAAGTTTTATTAACATTTTTTATAAAATTTTTGTTTAGATGCCAAAACCCGTTAATAATAACTATATCATAAAAAAAACATTGAAAGTGCATTTAGTTTATTTTTTTTAATAATGTAATAAGTTCATTTTTTATGGTCATATATTTATAATTTACCAAAATGAACCTATAAGAACAATTATTGATTTTTCGAAAATATATTTTGAAATTTCTTTGTTATTAATGACATATACAACCCTAAAAGAATTATGTGTGTATATATATATATAGACACACACATTATCTTATCTTTTAAAGGGTTTGTCTGTCATTAAAAGCATGTACTTCATAATATTTAAAAAAATAAAAATTTAACTATTTTATTATATAAACAGTAGATATTGCTAAAATATAAGTTGTACAATTTTTGTACAATGCCTATGGACATTTAGTGCAAAAGCATTTTGTCTCATTCCAAATAATTCATTGTATATAAATGGGCTTGGACTTTTTAGTTTGACACACTAACAGCCACATGGCTTGCCTACATGTACAGAAAATATACTGATCTTGATCATGGTCTTGATTGAGAGTAATTTTGATGCGGACTATTGTCATTGAAAACTACATTGACATTAATTCATTGTCAACATCTCTAGAATAGTGGTGTTCATAAAAATTGTTTTCCCTTCAAATAAAATTTTCTTCAGCATTTCATGTTTGCAATACAAATTTTCATAAAATTGAAACTGTATGGATCTTGAATTTCATTTCAAGAGAGATTTTCCAATTACATTAATTTATATTATAGTTTAAGTGATTAACTTATAATAAATTTTACATACTTGTACTTTTAGTACCATCATTATAATTTTTTTATTTGCAGCAACAGTTTGAATGTAGCATTGAACATCGCCTTGGCGTGGGTTGCGTAGGCGGTGGAACAGTTTCTTGTCGTGTAGCTCTGGACCGCGGAGCGTATGTCCCTGGGGAGAGTATCGTGTTGTCTGCCCGGCTGGTCAACGATTCTGGTACTACGATCAAAAGAACCAGAGCCGCACTTACTGAGGTCAGTTACATAAAAAAAATCTTGTAAATATATGCATGTACTTGGCAAAACATAGAATTGCTCAAAAATGACTAAGTTCACATTAGATTTAAGGGTAAACAAAACATGTCAATTTCATATAAATTTATTTCGTCGAAATAAATCCACAATCAACATTAAAAACAATGTTAAAAGAATTTGAATTTTGTTAGTCGATTTCAAAAAAATTAATACATTTAGTTAATTTTATATTTAATTTTAAAATTTATGAATAATGGGCAGTATTTACGTCCACGTGAGTTCACACAGTAATGAATTTATTGCATTTATAAACATATATATGCGACTGTATATTCATACATATTTGTCAAAATTGGAAGCTGTCACATCAACATGAGTATATAATATTTCTTTGACATGTGTATAAACAAAGAGTATAAGAAATGACTAGTGTGACAGCATAATGATTATTTAGATGTGAAAAAAATGTTCGCCATTACATTCACCGCATTATTTCACCTAGCGTTGCCGCTTTGGTCTTTACCGATCGTACAAGCTTAACAAAGATACCACGCGTCGTATATCTCTTGTGTACTACGTACAAAATGGTAACGTAGCCTGAAAAATAATCTGTGTTTATTTGTTTACCTTTGATTAATAGATATATGAGATCTGTCCACCATTTTCTCATGACCCCACGTTTTTCATTTTAAATCGTATCGATATTTTAAAGCATATTAAAAATTTACAATCATTTTCTGTACTATTTGTAAGAGGTTAGAAATGTGTATGTGGTTGTATTTTTATTTTATTTATGTGGCACTTCATGAGGCGTACATAAAATTTTATTAACTAGCTTTAGTCTATTTTGAAAATATGATCTATATGTATGTGTATATATTTATATTATTTTATTTCAGACTAATTTAGGCATGTTTTACTCTGTGTTGTTAGAAAATGGAAAATCATAAATAATACTGTAAAGCCTTTGTTTTATTTAACTTCGACGAGAGGTAAGTTTCTTAAGAAGACCAAAGATTCTAGTATTCGAAATTAAAGAGCATTTTCCTTCGAGATCGATATGTTTATTGATCAGTTCTTCAATCTTCCCTTTTATTATTTCTAAACTTTTACTTATTAACTTATTATAACAATTCACTCTTTATCACTATAAAACTTGTAAACTCGGGCATCAGCCCTCGTCCCCTTTCCCTGTACTTCTCCTTAGTTCTGCTCAATTGTTATGCGCGAGCTCGGATTCGAATGTTTTATTCTATTCTAATTTGAAACTGAACGCGAACCCACGAACCCTCATATACAAGCAGGGAGGTCGGATACCCCCTATGTCACCTACTCCTACTACAATACCTTTCAACTTCAAAAACTATTTTCATCTACAGTTCAGAATGCATTATCAAACCAAAAATAAAGTAACTAACTAATGCAAGTAATAAGTAAATGTACCAGTTAATTAATTTTTGTTATGTGCATGTATTTTCATATTTTTAGCCTTGGCAAATACAACTTTATATTATATAATGTAAAGATCAAAATTAATTTTATGGACACTTTAATAGCAGTTTTTTGTTACTATTCTTATAGTTTTTTCTTAAGTAACATCTGATTGGAAAAAATATTACAGATTTATGAATAAGATGAGATGTCCAACTATCTTTCATTTTATATTAGAAACCATTTAATTGAATAAAGATGAATTAAAACTATATTAAAATTTCACATTAATTTGTGGAATTAAGTATTTGAAATGTTTATGTAATGCATATTTATACAAACATTGCATCTGTAAGTGTATCGGCAAGAGATTTTTACCAAGTAATATAAAGGACGAAATAAACATTATTGTATAAAGAGTTTTATGTGCGGTTAGAGTAAAAAAGACTTCCACAGAAAATACTGCAAACTTGCAAGATTTCTTTACAGATACAGCATAATTTAAAACACATACCTATTGTTACTTGATACATTCAATAATAATTTTACTGTAGGCTACCATTCTAGGTCGTGCTATAGTAATTTTAACACTATAATGAAAAGGTAACAATTATTACTATGACTTAAGATTATTTCCAATAGATCCGATGATGATGATGATGACAAATGAGGATTTCCGAAAACCAATTTCCTAAAACTTAATTCTAAGAGACACTTTAGGTTCCAGCCTGCACATAACTCATTAAAATAAAAAACGCCTTCAAAATCCTATTTAACTACTTTTTTAAATAGTCCTCAAAGCAACTAATTAATTTTGGAGTCAGATCCAGCTGAATTTGTGTTCCAGAAATTTGCTATTAAACAGATATTTACAGATATTTTGGCAATTTATCAATGATCTATCATTGACAATAACTTTTTTTTCCAACATCCAATTGTAAGGAAATAAAGTGTATTTATCGCTTCAGGTAATGTTTAACCGCATGAAAATCTGTTTAGTAGTTTTTGTTAATCCGGGTAATCGTTTCTACAGAACTTGAGATCTGGTCAATATTAAATTTAAAGCAATTGGAATGACATATTTTCTTGTGGTAAAATGAAGCCTCTATTTTAAGTTAGACCTCTAGCAATACATCGGTGAAAACTGCATACAATTCCATGCAGTATTTTTTACATGTTGCAATAACAGACAGACAGACAGATGAAAATTCTAAAAACTATTTTTTTTAGCTTCTGTTGCTCTAATGAAGACCCCCATATTAGTTTTTTTTTCAATATCTATAATTTACAGATATTTGTAATAGCTTTTGCTTGCAACTTCGTCTGCATGGACTACAATATTTAGAACATTTTAAAAGCGCTTGTGGCGATTATTCATATTTTTCGTACATGACCATTTTAAATGAACTCCCTAATGTATGAAAGGCAGTACTACAGAGAGGCCAAGCTGTATCTCTGATTTTACCTAATAGAATTTGATGAAACATGGCTTAGATGTTTCAGCTTAGAAGTTGGATCCCCAAACTATCAAACTGTGAAAAACTTATCAAAATCTGTTCAGTGATTTTGCGTGATGCGATAACAAACATACAGACGACAGAAAAAATTCTAAAAACTTGTTTTGGCTTCTGTTTTTGTCTTTAGGGTTAGTTTTTAATCAATGTCACAATGTCCATCAGACCATTCAGTATACAGCGCATGGCAAAACTGCGGCGCGGGAAGTCAGAGAGCTGGCAGTGCTGACACGAGGCAAAGTTCGCCCTGGAGAAAGTGATGAGTGGCGTGATGAGTTGCTGTATGTACCTCCTCTACCACCTACCAATCTTCGAGGCTGCCATCTTATATCGGTTCAATATGATGTTTTTGTAAGTATCTGTACTTGAAATATTGTTACTGATTATCTGTCCTTGATTTAAAGACAAATATTACCAAAATTTTTTTGTAATATTTAAATAAATTTGATAACTATTCCAAACTCTGAAATAAGAAAATGAACTTTTGTTCATGAATAAAAAAGAGAAGTTATTTATACAAGTTTTCAAAAAATGTTTAAAATAATTGAGTGGGGAACTATCAGGTAGTAACTTTATTAGAAGTTTAAGAAAATATTTATTATATACATGACCTTATTACTTTGTTTGAAAGTTATATTTTTAGTGGAAAATCAAGAATGAATCTGTCGAAATTGTTTACTGTTATTTCAAATTAAATCAAAAATAGCTTTATTTCATAGATAATAGAATTACACTTGAAATACATCGTTAACAAATTGTTTTCGACATTAATATTGCCACCCACTCAAAATGCTGATTCATCTTGAGAAGAATGGGCACGAAGCTCAATGGTTGCTCTTTTTTACTCATCTGTACAAAGTATTGAGTAATTAATAATTTAGTACAATACTTGGAAATGCCACCAAGCAACCTGATAATAGAAAAGTTCAATTCTGGTTTTTTTTCTAAAAGATATTCGGACATAGTATAATACCCCTTGCCATACAACTTCTGCTTGACAAAAAGTTTAAATTCATAAAATGGCAAGTTTTAATTTAATCGCTTATGAAATAGTTTTAATTAAACTCTTCCACATCTAAATTAAACCGCATATAGTTGTTTATATCTAAAACTATATTTTCTACATGTATAAATTCGACAAATTTGAAAATGATGTTTGTTAGTTTTTAATTGTTAATTTTTTTTTTTGTATAGTCATGTAGATGCCATAAGCTGAAAGTTAATTTGCTGATGTATAAAACAAAACATTTATATGCTTACAGTTCATTATCGAGCCGAAGAGTTTGGAAAAAGAAGTAAAACTGCAATTACCGATACTTCTGGGCACCTACCCATTCCGTGACGAAGGGGATGACCACCCACCTACACACTACCCCAGTACATTACCCATCTTCCGGCCTTGGTTACATGAAAAACCAGCCAACTAATGTATGAGTTTTTCCAGGGCAAATCCACAGAACTAATTGAAGACTTCACTCAGTAAAACTGACAAGAAATCAAAGGAAATGACTTGTATTAGTGTTTTCCTTAAATAATTACATTAATACTATGTATTTTAAAATAGATTGTGCTAATATTTCATTTGTGGTGTAGGTATATTTTTTAAACCTGTGCAATAAAGTATATTAGAAAAAAAAGAAAATACAGTGGAATCTCAATAACTCGAACCTTGTTAAGTCGAAATCCTCAGTAAGTCGAAAAAAATTGCCATTCTCTTTCGATGAACCCCTAAATATGCGGTATCTCGAATTATTTAGACTTTGTAACTCGAACAAAATGTTATTTCCCTATGAAGTATTGATAATACATATTTATACTCTATAACTCGGATTTCAAAAAGGAGACTCCGTAAGTCGTAGTTGGTAAAATATAATGAAATCTTACTTGGGATTCCCCGAAATAATAGCAATAAATCCCAAAATGAATATTCAGGTTCGGGGCTTCTAATCTATTGTTTTTGTCTTGTACACATGCAATAAATGAATACTTGCGTGAAACTTTCTAAATAACACAGCTGTGAACGTTATGTTTGTTCCTTGCCGACAAAGGACACGATTACTTTTAGCGGAGTTTGTCCGTCAGTATTATTTTGGCTGTTAACTAATAACAACACGAGTACAAAGCAGAAACGAATATCTAATAATAGTATCTCGAAGTTCTTGTTAAGTCGAAAACTCATTAACTCAATTTTTTTTGCATTTCCCTTGACATTCGAGTTATTGAGATTCCACTGTAGTTACAAAGTTTCTAGGTACAGTTTTACCTTAAATATGACTGGAGTCTGGATTTGTTGTGTGATAATCTTCTAATTTTATAATGTTTCAATTATTGGACCATGCAATTTCTTCAGTTATTCATGTAATTTTACTTCATATAATGTCATTTATATCACAATTGATCAACTTGATAATTTTCTATTACAATGCAATCAAAAAAAAGTGATAATTTTCTGTTGTGTTCTCCAAACTTATATTTGTATGAGAGTGGAGTGGTGGAACCTAATACATATTCATGTTTAGGGCCAATTTTTTAAATTTGTACTTAAAAGCTTAGATAATCAATTTTATTCAATATAAGGCGTTTACACATTCTTATTAAAAGTTCAAATAACTTTATGTACTACAGATTTAGAAATGCAAAAAGGAAAGAGAACCAATAAGATTTTTTCAGTAAAAGTATATTTTTCATTATATCCAGTTAATATAATAAAATGTTATAAAAAGAGACTTTTGTAATGTTTTGTAAAGTAACTAACTAATGCAAGTAATAAATAAATGTACCGGTTAGTTATGTGAATGTATTTTCATATTCCTTGGCAAATACAACTTTATATTATGTAAAGATCAAAATTAATTTTATGGACACTTTAACGTTTTTTGTTGCTATTCTTATAGTTTTTTCCTAAGTAACTTCTGATTGGAAAAAATATTACAGATTTATGAATAAGAAGAGATGGCAAACTATCTTTCATTTTATATTAGATTTATTTTTTATTTTGTAAAAGTGTGAAACACTGCCAATCAACTAAGATAATGAAATAATGCTACTTATGGTATTTAATTTTTATTGTATATTCCGATGGTTTTATTTCCATCGGTTAATTTTTGTGCTATAACTATTATTTTATATGAAATTGTGTTCTTTGGCATATCAGAATTTATAGAATACTCAGTCTAGTCTTAAAAAAAATTCTTTATTATTTAGATTTTTACCGCTCGTTGATAACATCACAGATACTTAATGTACGATTACTATGACTTTAAATTTTTCTACTTCTAAATAACAGACTAGATGTGCAAATTTTTACGCAAATGTTTATAACTAGAGATATTTCTACATTTATATCAAATCCAATAATCTCATATTTTAGATAATAATATTAAGTTTAAATAAAAATAATACTTAAAAATATGAATTACATATTGGATTTATATAGAAAAATTATATATAAAATTTATGTCTGTTAAAACTAAATGTTAGCTCATGTTATAATAACATCAATTGAGAATTCAATTTGTAATGGAATGACAAAATATTTTATTAAGTGATATTCTAATCCAGGCTTCTTCAGCTATTCATGGGCATATATAGTTTTAGACCTTTTTGTAAAGCTATAAAAATGTAAAATAAAACATGAAAATGTAAATTCTTTTGCAATTTAGGCAACGTCATCTCGAGGCCATCGTCAGACTGGGGGCCTGGACTCGTATCTTACATGCCCTTAAGGGGAAGATAGAACATCTTATGACAATTATAACAGAACTAACCTGTGATATATAGTCCGTCCTTTTAATTGATTTTAACTTTGTATTAATTGAATAAATGTGTTGCGATATTATAGTGTATTTTTTAACACCTATTAATTTGAAAATGCATTTTAATTGTGACTCATTAAGGCAAATAATCGTTACTAGACTAATGTCATGTAATTTCAACATACACCGATAAATATTTCACAACCTGTCAAGTATTAATCGGCGTTAATTCATTAGTTATTCATATAGAAAGTGAGCTAAATGCTGATTATCATTAATATATTGCATTGGGGAAAAATTTTTAATATCTTATATACAAATTCAAGATACTTTTTCATCATATTTTATTTACATTTATAATATATGTATGCCAGTTTGTAGGTAATGACACAATCCCATCACTGTAGAAATTTTGGGAATTCTGGCCAATAAACTATGACAAGTAGTTATGACAGTCTTCTCTTGATGTTAATCAACACTATCATAAGAATTCTGAAGAGATCGAAACTATATATGTGGGTATGTACAGTCTATGAATAGAGATGAGCAGCCATCATAAATACCTACTTCATAATGATGAAGAGATGAAGATCAATATGAACTCGCATTAGTGTATGAAAACACTAGTCTATAAATGATCTACCTCGAGTTGTACTATAAGAAATCTTAACAGTAACAGTCTAATCACTCATTAATTGATCATGAGTCTAAAACCGTTCTTGGTATTTAGAAAAACATGAGTTAATAAATAACTGTTCGGTAGATACAACTCGATTTTTTTTACATAAAAGGTTTGTTCATATGTAGTAGCCTAATAACATTATTTTATTTTTATTATTTAGTATTTCACTATAAAATTTTACTGGAACTCTGTAGTTCTGTCACTGCCATTGGCCTATCACACACGGTGTTTTCTCATAGTGGTGATGCCTCTACCATCTAATTTACTCCACTAAACCAGTTTTGGTCTTCGAACACTTTCTTTCTTCTTATTACATTTTACATGCTTTCATTTGCTAGGCTACTTATTCAGTGTAATTGGTTTACTAAATAAAACGTAGGATTCAGAATCAGGATTCATCGTCACTAAAATTATTTCATTTGCACTAGAGCTACTTCTGTATGCAAATGTCAAGCGACGTTGCTATTTCTGTATCTTTAGAAATGGGCCCATGTTTTACGACAGACATATTTTTGTTGTTCCAGAGATTTTAAGATTTCACATTTTCCCTAATTCCCAATGTGTTGGACTAACAAAAATTACAGCCTCTTATTGGACTGTGGGTTATAACGAGGGTTGCTATTTATGTATTCCGAACTGGCCACATACAAAACATTCTTTTAAAATGGAACTCCTTGGCTGGAGAATAGTTTGTTTCACCATTGTGGCGTCATTTTGAAAATTGCGTGTTATTACGATTTTCGGCGTGGGCTAACTCGAAAACAGTGCATCGATCGACTCACTTCGACTTTTCGGGATGAAGCACAATCAACCACTGTGTATCACTGGTTTAGTGAGTTTAATAGTGGGCAGTCTATTTAATAGTTTATTTAATAATAGTTTAATAGTCGATGAATTTAAAGAAGGTTGCCCTAAATCGGTTGTACCACATGTTGTGTGGGAACTATTATAATAATAAAAGATCGTCATGTTACATGGCGCGAGATAAAGGTGTCCCTCGGATAAGTATGACGAGCATACATAAGATATTACACGAAAATTTGGCTGTAAAAAAACTTTGTTCGCATTGGATTCTTCACAACTTGAGCATTGACCAAAAACAGGTTTGTGTCGACTGGTGTAAAAAATGATAAAAAAATACGATCGTGGTACGTCAAAAGCTGTTTATAATATCTACACAGGTGATAAATTTTGGATCTATGCGTATAACCCCGAAACCAAACAACAGTTAATGATGTGGGTGTTCCAAGATGAGCCGAACCCCACAAAAGTTATTCATGCCAAAAGCATTTTGAAACAAATGGTTGCTCATTTTTTTGGTATAAATGGACATGTGTTTACAGTGCTACTAGAGAATAGTAAAACGGTTAATTCGGAGTGGTACACGACCATTTGTTTGCCAGAAATCTTTGAAACGATAAGATCAACCGATAACGTAGGATCATTCTTCATTATAACAATGCTAACTGTCACACGTCGGCCGAAACAACTCTCTTCTTTTTGATGTTCCAGACACATAAATAGTAGTCCTCGTATATGGATTGTATGCTGGGCCATCTTAGCCTATGCAGGTGCACTGAAGCAGAGTTCAGAGCCACTTTAAAAACCCAACTTAAGGTAAATAAAGAACATCGCAGTTTTAGGTGCAAGTTCGGTGGCATCTTGAAACTCTCATCAGGCAGACATTCCAATCAATTTATAACAAAATAACAGATGGAAATTGGAATTGCTCAGATGGAAAAGATGGAATGGTTTATGTGACTGCTTTTTGTATTCCAATTGCAAACAGGTAGAATGTTTCTCCTTCAAAGATTAGGTACATATTGCTTATTAAATATACATATTATTATCCAAAATTGGTCATAATAGTATTGACAATGGCATTGAGTTCACATTATAGTAGAAGTTGTTTACAGGGATGTTTCAGAATAAAAATGCATGTATATGAAAACACATTGAAGTGCTTGTTTAATAACATGGAGTAAGCTCGAATGAAACTACATTCACATGAACAGATTATACCGTGACAGCACATTGACGTTCATATACTTATCATATTAATTAAAAGGATAAATATGAACACCTGGATACAAGTATTTTCAGTTACTACCTACAGATTTGTCACAAAGAAAAATATAATTTTGTATTCAAAAATTTTCAGAATACATGTTTTGCAGTATTCAGTTTGGAAAAGGTAGAAAAATAAGCTAACTTAGCCCTTTAAACCTGCTACATTTTTAAAAAGAAACTCTTATTAATAATGTACATTGTTGAGTTAGCCTAAAAATATGAAATACATGCTACATACAATCTAGTAATTACACAATTTTTTTTATTATGACCATGGGTAACTCTGAATTTTAGTGAATTTGAATAGAACTTCAGCTAACTGGTTTACAATTTATAACATCCAAATTACAAACACCAAAGCAACATTCTCTGTTGTACAACTGTAATTGGAAAAATATCACATTAGATATGCCAATTATTTTCTAATTTGTCAATTTTGGCATAAGTTTATTTGTTAAGAATAAGAATTTTTTTAAGCTGAAATTATATGAGAGAGTATTATAATTTATGTATGGAAAGTCAAAATGAGCATTATTAAATATGTAAAGTATAAAACAATATTTAGGCCTATATGACTAATTGTTTGCCATTCTCAAAAAAAAATTACATAATTTTTATGATAATCACCTAAAGCTTTTTTCTCTTACTTTTCTTGATATCTTTAGAATGATCAAAATAGAATTTTTTTTAATCTATTTTATTTTGCTTTTCTTTTTCATATGAAACATTATTTATAATTTATAATTAGTGTAGATTGTCCATTTAAATAAAGCATATTGTACGTGAATGATAATGATTGCAAATAAACCTACTACAAAAACATTCCAGTCCAATGCAATCGAAATTCTAACATTTGGTTGGTCAGAGTAACCCATGATCCTTTTTATTCAGGCCATCTTATTGGCGAGCGCTAAATGTAGGCACGAGAGTTGAGCAGTCCATTTGTCGAGAGCATTGTACCTTGTGGCGTTGCGAGCGCCGCTCTGTAGTTCCAATACAGAATTAACTTGGTCTATGCGACCGCTTATAGTGCTAGAAGAAAAAATTAAATTCTTGTAAAGTGACTCGTCTATAGAATGCAACATATATAATAATCGGAAAAAAAACAAATATTGAAACTATATTTTACAAAATTATATTTTGCTTCCAATATGGATGATATGTTAATATTTTTAATTATGTGTGTATGAGATTCGACAAAATTGTTTTACATAAATTAAATTACAGTGCCAATACAAAGCCAAACTTTAAAAATTTTAAATGAACATTAGTTTTTCTTTATAGTGTACTATTTTATTCATCAACATTCTATTGCAAAAATAAGTAATTTCTTTTATATACAGCTGTTGTCAAATTAAAAAAATACATACTTATCCAAAATACATGTCACCAAAAGATTTTCAACTTCTTTCTCATCTATGTTCAATTCCTTTGATATAAACGGTATATGAATTCTCGTATATGGACCTATCAATTTAATGAGGACTTGAGTTCTAATATTTCTAAGTAAATCCTCTATGTGTTCTCTAATAAAAGGATCATCCATAATGTTGTTTCTGTTGTGTTTTAAAATAGATTCAAATTCATTGATGTCATTATTTTGATATGCCATTACAAGGTTTGTCATTGCCAATATTTCTGGATCATTCTTATATGGCTTAGCTTCTTGAGAGTCAAAAGGATTAATACCAGACTTCATTAGCCTGAAATATATATAGATATATTTGATTACAATAAATATAAATACAATAAGATGTTCATAAAATTATTCAGACAATTGGAAAATTGATTTGGTTTCAAAAAATTGAAAAAAAGAAAAAATGGCAAACTAACAGAATATATATAAAATTAATGCCTACTATAAAAAATTCAGCTTATTTTCAATAAATTCATATGATTTCATTTGTTAAGTGCAATATAACAAAAACAAATCTGACTCAAAAATTTATACAATTTCGGAAATGGCTCTAATGATTTCAATAAAAATTTGTACTTGGATGACATTTCGCTTTGTGTATTAAAATTTGATTAAAGAAATGCAAATTTCACAGGGTCATCTTGTATAATTTTGAGATATAGATACTTCGACTCATTTGTGCGCGCGACGCAGTGTGCGTGAGCTTGTACATATGCTACTTTGATTTGTGTGACAGTGACGCGGCATTGTTTACATACTGATTGACTTTGTATTTGATTGTACTTATGGAGACGCACACACTGTCTATACAAGCTTCACACACACACACAAACGAGTTGAGAGATCTACAATTGCATTGATGCTATGCTATTCTATGTAGTTCCTATGTACAGTACAACGGATGAAGCTTTGCCGCTTTGAATTGACTGCAAATAATATACTGCGCAGGTATTACGCTCCCCGACCCTTCCATCTTCTTCGCTGCGTTCCTATTTTACGCCACTTCGACGCTTTCACGACGAACTTCACAGCGGCAGAGTTTCATGCGTTGTATTGTACCAGGAGGCTTAATGTAACATTTTCAACAATTGATGACACTACATTATTACTGTGAGAAGAGGTAGTAAGTCAACTTTGCATATCGTGTAGTCTATGTATATTACCCATATAAATAATAGTTGATGGATTTATATCAATTTATAAACAACTTTTTCTGTAGGAAGTTCCAAGTCTGTTTGTTTCAATGTTTACGAAGTGTGTTTCCATGAACATCGACAGCTTCATTTCAATGTTATTTGAAGCAAAAATATTTAATTCATACTGTCAAATTATTGCCCATAATTATACTTACATATTGGCTAAAACCAAATATTTGAGGCATGTAGTCCTGCGAGGACTACCAGATTCATCATAATTTTTGAATGCCTCAAAGAAATCAGTGTGAGCTTTCTCAAATTCACCCTCTCGAAGATGCATTTTCCCTCCACATTCTAAAAATGATAAAACATTTATTTTTATAATATTAATAAATTATTCTAGTCATGAACGTTTTTTGTAATGTACACCAAAAACATAATTGTTTTGTGTAAAGCATTTGCATTACTGTAGAATTATTCTAAAATAGGTTAAAAACACAGTTTTGATATTGGCTCAAAACTCAAAACACAAATAATAAAACTAATGCTAAATGTATAACCTATCAATTACAATAGGTCATTGAAATGTTTATTTTCTTTAAAAAAACAATTGATAAATATCACTATAGGTAGCATTTGAGGATATTTAAATCAATTTTGAGAAATTGTATAATGTAATGTGCATAGGTCTATGTTGAATTAGCTATTAACAACTCTATCAATTTCAAAAAACTTATCCTAAAGAAGCTATATTGATTATTTGAATTGATTAGAAGCTCAACATTTTTTTATAGTATATTACAGGGAAAAACAAGCAAGTGAGCTATTAGAATATATGGTCGCCGCCGCCCTCAGGCACTTGCAACCCCGGAGGAGTCACCAATGCACTGCCAGCCTTTCGGGTAGGATAGAATATCTGATAAAAAAGGAGTGGGCCATTTTTTAGAATAGCTTATTTTAATAAGTAATATGTTTACACTGGTAACTAAAAACGTTTAACTGCAAGGGAATATCACAAAGTATTTAAATACCATGCCAGAGTTAACGCGCCATTCTTAAATTTCTAAACAAACTAAAAAACTTCATTGTCACAGTGAGCTCAGTTCTGTGTTAACAGAATAATACAATCTTGGCCTTTCCATCATTTCGGAACAAAGTATCGCGTCGGTTGGGGAGGTACTTTTCTACTGCAAGTGTGTCAACTTCCCTATGATCGACATAAGCTGGCTGCAATAGATTCTCTTTCATGTGACATTTGATAAAATACTCAGACAATACACTTTTCTTATGAAGGCATAACATGTAACTTTTCCAGATGTCAATAAATATAAAACATGCTCTTTATATGCTCCTTTCTGGGTCGCAAAATTCATGCAGCTGTCGATGTGAGGAATAGAGCATTGAACATATTCATGTGCCCCTTATTAAAAGATTTTTGTGAAGTCCATCAGATCCTTTATCAAACACAGTAGGGTAAGTTGATATTTCTTATAATAGCAAAAAAACTGTAAGAGCCTTTTAATCATCCCTTTTAACCACCCTTTTAACAGTTGTTTGGGCTAAAACCCGTTAAAAGGAAAACATGGAATGCAAATTTTATTTAAAAATGACATTTTGTTAAATTTCAGTTTAAAAGGAAATGATAGAAGTAGCTCTAAATCATTTAAGTGATTTGTATTTACGCCATTCTACTATTGTTTAAAATTCTGTATTTTTAAATTCGTAAAAAAATATGCAAAGAATTTTAAAAAAATCACACCTCTAATCACACCCATGATCAATGGATGTGGTATAGCTGATTTGATATGCAAGGATTGCTCATACAATGCTTTTAATTTCTTGTTGTTTTTTTGTGCTGTATACATTTGAATTTCCAAAGCATATATTTCCAAAAGTTGAGTTCCCTTCTTCAAATCATCTTCACCATCATCAGTCTGTAAAAATTAATATTAATTATATAAATTGATTTAATAAAAATACTAATATCTGATAATGCCAATATTTCAAGTAAATATATATAATAAACAAATGTCAAAATGTCTGTTATCACATGTGGGTAATGAGGCATGTGATCGCAAACACAAACTTGGTCATTGACATAAACATTGATATATTTTTATGCTGATAAAACAAATTTCAATATACCATTTCTATACAATTGTAGTTGTTTTAGCAGCCCTATCATTAATTACTGATTGTTTCACGCCATCTTCTATCATTATGCAAGTTCTCCACAATATAAACCCAGTTAACAGTTTTCCAAGTGGCTGAGACACTGCTTCATTTCATATTTCAGACGATCCACAGCCAACTCACTATTATTCAGTATACCATCGAAAACTTCCTTAAACTATTTAGACCAACTCCTAGAACACGTATTGTGCCGCAGAAGATATTTGTCATCAATGTCACCACCGTGACAGATAGCACATAGTGTTATCAAATAGTCAAATAAAAACTTATTAACTTTATTAGTCAATCATCCGTGATCAGTACTTTACTAACCCAGTATTTTCTGGACTAAAAGCAAATTTATACTTTTTAAGTTCCCGCATTTAGGTGACATTGTGATTTAAGATTTAACTCCCTCAGCCCCTTTTCATATCAGAACACTCATACCAGGAACTAATTTTTTCTCATTATTACTATAATAATTAAAATATTACCTGCATTTATAAAATTATCTATTATAATAAGTAAATACATTCTGAAAGATTGTAACATTAGAATGAGGTAAACGGTATATTCTAACAAATCTAATAAAAACAATGTTTCCTTCTGTTACATAACTTTTGATAACACTAAAAGTTGGTTATATTTTTGTTGAGGTAACACTTTATATCAGTTTGTGTCTGGCTCTATAACGAAAAAATATCTATTACGAATATCCCAAAACAAATTTTTGGATAAAATGCCTGTGACATATGAACAGACCGACGGATGAACAGACGGACGGACATGACGAAACTATAAGGGTTCCTTTCTTCCATTTTGGCTCGGAACCCTAAAAAGCTTAGCACATAGAAACCATATAAAATAACCATATCCTTTCATGAAAATCGAATACAGACCTTTTATTCACAAATGAAAATCACAATGTAAATCCACTATACTTTTAACAACATAGTGGCAATAACAATAGACTAACCTGACAGCTCTGATGTAGTTGCTTCAATATTTTTGCCAGTTTAGTAAAATCTCCTCTGTCATAATACAGTTTTCCTAACTTCGTATTGGTTTTAAACCAGAGCCTGTCGTTCTTGGCATCTTTAAGAGCTTCCAATGTGGTTTCATAGAAATCTTGCAAAAGTTCCATCTAAACATGAATTGATAAGAAAGAATAGACTATGTAGGTACAAATAAAAGTCCAAATAGAGATCTAAGGTGGAAAAACTGGAACACTTACATTTCTAGAAGTAGAGATGTAATCTAAGATAGAATTAATTGACTTTTCAGAATGATTTCTCGTGACTGCACTCTTTATGTAAGTAAGCAGTTGCTTATATCTGCTCATCATTTCAGTGAAATTACCCTGGAAAATAAATTATATATTTTTTGTTGCTAAATACTTGGTTACTTAAATTTATGCATAAATTACATTGCTTTGGTGCCTTTATAATGAAAAATGTTATCACAAACACAAATGTACAAGTTCAATTTGTGAATTTAATAATGGAACATAATTTTAAAAGTACAACATAAATTATTAAATCATACTTAAAAATCCAAATTAAATTTCAAAAATCAATTAATTGTCTCGTCAATAAAAATATTTATTCTATTTGTTGATAATAAAAAATCTCATATCATACATTAATATCATAATTAATATAATTTCATGATAATAAAAAATATTATAAATACATATATATAAAGGTGTCTATAGTAAAATTATAACAATTCACTTAGGCATCAACACGAGATACTTGTCAAAAAAACCCCATCCAAGAAAGTAAACTAAATTCAAGGGAAGATCCAGTCTTCAAATCAAGAGGGTCACATAGCAATGGTCCAGTCAGGACAGACCCCATTCAGTTACAATAATAAAAACCTCAATCTGGGGGGGAGGGGTCTAGACCCCATAAACCCTCACTCCTCTGGATCCACCCCTGAACAAATTACTATAATGTTTCACTATAATCCATGTAACACAATATTTTATTCTTCATTTTTATTCCAAAATGAAACATTTAGCATTTTAAGATGCAAAAAATGAATAGTCCATTAGTAGTGAATAAATATTGAAAAATAAAGTTGAGACACTAAATACTATTAACAAAACAATTGCGTTGTACGGTCTTATACCGTTAGGTATTTCACATGTATTCTGTTTAATATAATGTTTATACATAGAGCGCACTGAAAATTTCTGGAATTAATGAGAAAAAAATACTATGAATTATCAGAAGTAAATTTATTATTTCTCAAAATATTCTCGGTTAGCATAAATGCACCTTTCAAATGAATAAACCAATTTTAAAAACGTTTATGCCACTCTTCCCTGTTGACCTCGGGAACATGTTTTTTATACTCTTCGACAGCTTCTTGTGAGGATTTGTGGCACAATAATTGATCAAATAACTAGTCCTTAATTTTTGCGAACAAAAAAATCACTAAGTGTCACGTTGGGACTGTATGCAGGATTGCTCATAAGTTCTACATTTTTCTCCTTCAAAAATTTATTTCTCTGTTTAACTATATGAGAACTGGCATTGTCATGGTACAAGATGATACGACGTTTACATTTATTTTCATAGAGTTCTTCAATAACTTCTCGCAAACAAATGATTGTGTACCAATAATTATTCACAGTATGACAATTTTTCAAAGCAACAGTAGCCACATATCCAGTTTTATTAAAAAAAGAAGTAATCACCCATTTACACTTCACTCGCGCGTCACCTTGGTTGGTCTCGACTCATCTTGATATACTCATATGGTCGATTGCTACTTTGTTTTGGGGTTGTAGCAATAAATCCATGTTTCGTCACCTGTTACTGTGCTACACCAAATTTGATACCCCTTCCTTGAATCCAGTAAGCATGGTATTACACCAAGTGACACGGTCCGTTTTTTGAGCCTCAGTCAAATTGTGTGCGATCCAACATGAGCATTTTTTCATACCCAAATGTTTGTATAGGATTTATTGTATTTGTTCATACCTGTGCCTAAGGATGCTCGAATCTCATGATAGGTCATATGCCTACTTACCATACTTCATATGTCTGTCTGTTTCAATCATACTGTATGATTGAAACAGACAGGCATATGAAGTACACAGGATCAATGTTTTTGTTGTGCACAATGATGGGTGGGCGACCATCACAAAATTCGCTACTGAAATTGACAGGACCATGCTTGAATTCTGTAAACCAGTTATAAATCTTGCATGGTGCTTCATTACCAAAAGTGGTTCGAAGCAGAGCGAGGCTCTGCTGAGCTGTCAAATTACACTTAAAATCGTAGAAAACCATAGTATGAAAATTGTCACAACTTAAATCTATAGTAATGAGACATGCAATTTTTAAAATGATTTCACAATGTAAAAACAATTGACGTTTAGATGAAACAAACTGTATTCTACAGCCAAAGAGTTCCATTTTATATGTAGTAATTACTTTTTAAATATTGTTTACGTAAGTGGCCAGTTCCAGAAATTTATAAGGTGCCCCACATATTACATTTTATTAAAACACCTAACATAATATTTATTTAAAGTATTAAAAATATTAAATGTATTACAAAACTTAAGGCAAAAGTAAGTAAAACAATAAAGACACCTAATAAAAGATATGAAAATATGTAATTGATTATAATCAATTACATATTTTTCGTAAATAGTCATTATTACAGTAACATAGATAAATTTATGTTACTATATCATTATGGCTAATACAACCAGATGTTATGTTAACAATCCTGATACATTTTGTTATGTTTGTGGTGAATACATACTAAAAGATCATCATAAATCGATAACAGACAGTGTGAATCATCTGTATTTTGCTTACTTCGGTATTGAAATTTGACATCAAGATATAGTGTGGGCGCTTCATAGTGTATGTAAACAATTTCTTAATGTTTAATACCAATAAAATATTATTTTTTTTCTGAAAACTGTTTATATCTCGGGAACCAGAGCCGATAGAAAAAAACTGGTAACATTTTTGATATCACCATGTAAGGCATACTTAAAATCAGATCTAAAATCCCCGGCACCAAAATCGCTGTAGGCCTGTGTTATATATCTATCAATCACCATTGTTAGATTGGTAACATTGAAAAACAAGTCAACCAAGTGTTTTTACTTATCTATGACACTATTATTAGATTGACATGATAGATAATGTCAATTATTGCATTGTGTGTTTATAGTGAATCTATTTGCACTTTTATTGTTCTCAAAGATAAAGAAGAAACGTGTGATAAAAGTTCAAATCCTGAACAAAAATATATTTTGTTTTCATTATGAACATGTTACATCAAAACAAAAGATGCAAATAGTAAAAACAAGCCATTATATTCGACAGATAATATACAGATGATACAAAATGACGTTTTACATTTACAAATTGCATTTGTTTTTTATGCAACTCACCATAAGTAGAGTCTACACAAAGAGCCTGAGCATAAATAGTCCAATATTATTATAACTGCACCATTGGACAAAAAATAATACTGTACCTGTGCATAATGACTATTATAATATCTTCATATGTTTAATAATACATTATTACACATATGAAGTAGAAACATTAAATAAAAATATGGACTATGAATTGCATTTTTTTTTATTTCAAAAAGATTCAATATATAAACTTACATCATTGTGCCTCTTAGAAACTTATGCTATTCACAAACATTAACACTTAATATTCATTAAGTGAATAGAAAAATAGTTGTAAATAGAGAAAATGCATTTCATTTTCCAAAATTTTTGAGTCTTATTACTATTAAACTATCCAGTTACAAGTACTTATATTAATGTTGGTTTAATGTTGTAAAATATATTACATTAAATGTGCAAACAAATGCCAAGAAAACTATGGAAGTAAAAATTGACTAATTTTCTAGACATGATGAAACAATCATTTTGTGAAAAAAAGTACTATGAGAAAATATTTTTAAAATTGATATTTTTCGTAAACATAACTCAAAATTAATCACATTCTTGGTTTTATTCATTTTTTAAAATACTTCAAGCATTTCTATGAGTTTATTTTATTGAGTTTAATAATATTATAATTCTGCAATTATTGGAAAAAAAACCTTAACAATATCAATTTAAAAATAGTTATCCATAAAAAGGCTATATATTAATAATGAAACAGTATTTATTTGATCAGTTCAGCTTTTACTGTTATCTACGTACCTTATTTTTAGACAGGCATACTACTATTCTGTATCAGAATGTAAGGATGAATAATTTACCAGTGTCTACAAGAATGAAACAGATATTTTGTTTTTATATAAAATAGACATATTTAGGCCAGAGCTAAAACGACTATATATTTAAAATTTTAAGTTTATGGGTTCGATATTTGCTTGCGAAAAAATGAACAAACAAAGATTTCTCTTATCTTAATCACAGATTGCGTACCCAATTTATTACACTTAACTACACAGATAACTAAAACAAAAATATGAATGTAATAAAAAAAAATAAAGTAAACACAGCAGTGACATAAACAATATTACACATTTTTAATGTATAATTTTACATATAGTCACATTTATATTGTGATAAATTTTCTACATTATTGTATTTGTATATGTATTTACTTATCAAGCTTATAAGACACAAATAAAAACATGTTATGTATTCATAATGATTGTTGCTATACTGTTTCAAAAATTTACAATTATAATTTCTCAACTGCAATAATCCTAATTTATATTAAAATTAAAAATGTATACTTCTGTATTTTTATTTCTCAATTTTACCACAACGACATAACAAGTCAGGAAATTAAGAAAATATAACATTTAGTATTTCAATCTCAACTTTTAATAAGTGTTATTAATAAATAAAACATCTATTAAATATAACAATTTATAAAACAACTAATTTCTAAAATACATGTATAAAGCATTTTATATTTATAAATAAAATTAAGACACTATTTGAAGAGTTTCCAGACAAGTATTTTTAATACATACCAGCTTAAAATTTATTTTTATCATTTGCTTGAGTGCTTTGAAACCCCATTCACCTTTATCACCTCCTTCTAGTTCCAAAACTTTCTGAAAACTAGCCAGAGCAGCATGAGGTTCGTCTTCTTTCAACGCCTTACTATTGTAATATTGATTCTCCAGATCTACATCTGGTTCAGAATTGCTATCTTCAGAATATTCCTAAAATGTTTACATTTAAATTTTATAACAATAAATCTACTATCAGAAATGTTTACTATTAAGTACTTACCAAGCCATAATCTTCCTCTTCTTCACACATGAAGTCATCATCATTATCAGACATTTTGAATATAAATAAAATTAAATTAATGAATATGTAGGTATTTACCTAATTTGCAAAAAAATAATATGAAAAATTACTAAAATCCAATATCAGTGTCAATGTGTCAACCAAAATCAACTGTCAATCAATGTAGGAACCACAGTAACTCACAGAGGACACAGAAAACACAGAGCAATTAGTTATGCAGCGCGCTGCTACTATTGGTCACTTTTCTGTCACATATTACATAAAATACACAACTTATTATAAAATACATAAAGAATGGACATAAATAACATGTGGAAGTCAGAATATATTTTCAATAATATTTAATGAACTGACTACAGTATGAAAAAAAAGTGAAATTTTCAAGAGCTGTGAGTTATTATTATACTACATCAGTTATTCGATTCATGCATGTCTAGAGCACCATAAAATGAATAAACTAAAGTAGGCTGCTAAAAGTATTTTAATTAGAATTTCAAATTGGAATTTACATTTAAAAGTTCTGGTTATTGATTTTATAAACATATATGTTTGTTCAAATCAAATAACGATTATTATTTGTCCCTATTCATTTTATGAATGCGGTAAAAACAATGAGTATGGTCAAAAAGAAAATAGTTCACAAGTCAGTAAACAATAAGCTTTACAAGTCCATAAAGAAACAAAGATTATAATTGCCTAAGTACAAATAGAAATACCAAAAAAATAGTTATTTCGCAATAAAATTGGTATAGATTTGTTAAATTAATAAATATTCGTTTTATTTTTAATATCAAAAGAAACACTAAAACAATTGTAAAAACCGTATTTCAGTCGATATGTACGTATATGTATGTATGATACAATACCCTATTATACTTATTATTTTTAATTACGTTGTTTTTGAATACATAGAACTCTTTACACTGTCTATGTATTATTATAGGCTTTGACTGTGTTTGGTTTAGTACACTATTTTATTTACTTTAGTCATTTTATTGATTTAATGCTTCACTTAAAATATTTGAAAGTGAAACTTCGCAGGGCAGAAATCTGTAGCGTGCTTTATAAGCGTCACAAATATCGTTCTCCGTGATAAAACACCCACATCTACATAATAGATGACGCTGTTTCATAACAACCATAGTGGAGCAGGAAAATATATGAAGAACTGAAGCATGCTATAGAAATAAGGTACAAGTGTACCATATATATCAGATCGGATCCATGCACTAATGGCACGGTTATGTCTAGGAATCCAAAATTTTAATAAGAACGGACATGCTTTTATCCATCATTTAAACAATTTTGATTATTTCACCAGTATTCTTTTATATGCATTAGACGTGAAGCGAGCTAGGAATTTTGGTTTTTGTTAATTATCTGTGACTGGAATTCAATTTGATGAGTGAAAGTGATATATATTGTAACGGCGACTTATAATATCGCCACGTAAGTCCGCACTTCTGATTGCTTTTCTTCACGAGCTTCGGAGAACGGATTTCTTGCGGTGTGGTGGGCAAATGATGGACAGTGTTTTCAGGCGATTAAAACTTCTATATTAGCGAAGCTTCATGTATGACGGTTGGAGTGAAACTGTGTCGGATACACCAATCTAGCCGCATTTTATAAATGGTGTATCCGTTGCACATGTGAGTTGCATAAGTTTTAATTGGAGAGGCGTAGCCATGCACTTTTGCATTCATATGCGTTGGCGCCACTTGCGCTTGGAACACCGATTCGCGGCCGTACCATAACGACCGCCGCGGTTCTAAGCCTGTGATTAGTCCTCACCAAGGCGCAATTTCGTATGCAACTCACACGCACATTACATTTCAATCGAATTTAACACATATACGACAAAGTAAATACACAAAATATAATTTCTTATAACTAATCCCTACCCGTGTAATAAAAACAAATCAAACAAAATTCTTTAATAAAACAGACAGATATATAGTAAATTACAAAATAACTCTTAACCTAAGCCCGTATAAAACAAAAACAATATTTTAAAGATTCGATTTAACATTGAGTGCGCGGCTGTCCATAACATCTACATATGTGTGTGCGTGTGCGTGTAGCTTTCTCAATACTATGACTACAGGATAACGGTGTTGGTATTGAATTGTTATACGAAGAGTAAAAAAATAGTTATAAATTGATATTTATATTACCAAAGCATTTAAGTTTTATCAGAAATAATTAACTAAATGTGGGTGTAAAATTTACATTATTATTTTAGTATTGTATCATCTCTTCCAATTTATCTACAAGTAATACAAGCTCATTTGTTTATCTTAGAATGTGTAGGCATGTTTGTTAGTTAGAATTTTCTATATTATAGAAAATAGTTGTTAATGTTGAATGTGACTTTTTTTTACAGCGCTGTTTGGTAATCACCTCATTGCCTTCTTTACACATCAGAATTTGAACGATAGCGAGTTAGTTTTCGTTTATGAGTCACTGCGTCTATTAATCACCAATCATTGATTTTTAGCCACTTTTTAGTGAGAACACTATATCATTAAGCAAAAATTTTAGATGATTACATGAATCTAAATACACGCCAATAAGAGAAAAATATTGTAGTGCTCAGATGTAGAGTCCTTCATCTAAGCACTACAATGTTTTTCTCTTCCGAATTTCTGGGGTCTGGGATACACTTAAACGAAACGACTAGTACGAGTTTCAGTCGGTTTATCTTCACACTTATTACTTTTACTTAGTTGAACGCACTTAATATATAAACAAATTACATTCTTTTTCTAGACCACTATTCTTTTGGCTCCAATTGCCACTCTTTTTATTCTAAGCTTTTGTTTGGAAAATTTTCCTATACTTATTTCCAATATAATTTCACAAATAAAACTAATGCTTGCATATCCAATATGGGAGCCAGACACTTGCCATGCGACCTACTCTATTTAAATTTTTTTTTATTTATTCCCAAACTTTTGAACGAACAATTCTTATGTATTGAACTGAATGAAACTTTTTATTTTGATAAAGATTTACGTTTCACTTTGTCTATAAAAATGTCATAAAAAAAATTTACTAAACATTCATTATATTACTTTTTACGATTTCGAAACTATCGCATTGCTTTTATACCTTTGGTTCTTGACAACAAATGGCATACATGATATAAACTACAGATGGCACATCATTAATGAATTATATAGGTAAATTTTGCAAGTGAATATTGTTGGAAATGAATGCATGCAACTTTTTTGCAAAGTTATTTATGAATCCACATCAAACTCAAACGATGCCGAGCAAGCATGCAGGTCCACGTACTGACATATAATATGTCAACAGTAAAAAAATGGTAACAGCCTTTATTGCTAATTTGTAGAAAATCGTACTTTCTGTACTCCAAATTAAAACTATTAATCGAAAATGTGACAGCAGCTTGTATTTAATATAATATTTCTCATTTAAAACTGGGTAACTATGTATAGTTAATTATACTCAATTAAAATATCGTGATATGTTAAAGGTAAAATATTGGTTCTGTGTCTATCACTTAAATATTTACTTAATATGTAATGATAACCTCTTTTGGAAAAAAAAAATCTTTGAATTTTCATTCGGACAAATTCGCAATATCATCGGCTAATAAATTAGTCAACCAACCAGATTTGCCACTGCTGCGAAACACTTACGCGTCCGCCTCACTATTGAACGGGATTAAGTAAATAAAATGTACATTGCTTTCTTTCTTTTGTTATTGAATAGATAGTTTTATCACTTGTTTATCTATTTTTTTTAATGATATGTATTCCGTCCGACATTAACTTATTTAAATGTTAAGAAAGTTAATATAATTAATTCTGATGTATTTTTTGACTAGATCGAGATAGTAATTAGTGCAGTTTTGTACATTTAATTAAAATTTAAACAGTTTTTATACACATAAAATTCATACCGAATGAAACCAAGCATGCATTTTTCTGCAAATATTCATAACCGCTAATCCATCATTCGAGACCCCACACACAGCGTACGCGCGGCAATGTCTACGGATCCAGCTCGTCCGCGCGCGATTAACAACCGGATGTGAGGCTTTAGAGGTTTAAGTATTTTGTTATAAAGTATTACGTTTACGATATTGAAGTTTTTTGAAATTAAGATTGTGTGCCATTAATATAAGTGTTTACTAACAATGTCTTCACTGCTATTGACTATGCAAATATGATTTATGTAACAGTGCTGCCTATGAGTCCATAAGTTGCGTGAAGTATCGTTAACGCTATAATTTGCCTTAGTTTGCATTGTTTGTTTTGTTGTAAAGTTTAGTGAGTGGAACACACGTGGAAAACCAAAGACTAATAATGTATTACCTTCGGTCAACTTTATGTCGCTGACAACATCAAGTGTCATTTGAAGGTAACTAGATATTTTTTTTTTTAAATAAGACATTGCACAACCGAACATATGGCAGAATTCAAATTCATCACGTGCCTGGGCGTGGTGCATGGGCGCCGCTGGTCGAGCATTTTGTAGGGTTGTAACTATATTTTTTATAAGTATATTTTCAATAACATATTTTTAATACAGTCACTTTGGCAAAGTTCTAAAAAACGAGAAGATAAAGAATATCTGCGAAAAGATGCATCATTGATTCCATACTGTACATATTACTTTAAATTAATTAAAATAAATGATTTAAAAAAAACTCAACTGGAAATATTTTATATTATTTTGTGAGGTATAGAGAAAATCTATCATCTAGAGAAAAATATTCATTTGCTGTGTGACCTATTATTTGTTTCATTAGAGTTTTACAAATATATGTACATATAAATATATGTATGTACATTTATTTTTTTTCCTAGTTTTGTGATAAATAATCGTTTTATGATGTAGTGATTCATTTTATACTATTTTTTTCATTTTTATCTGTCTGTCTGTAAGTCATCGTATAAGTCGGCAAAAACTGCTTGATCAATATTGATCAAAATTGGTACACACCAAGAACGTGTGATAGCTCAAATGTTAGACTATATATAAGATCGGTTAACTCTACTGAACCTTATTAAATGATCATTCATGTACAATAGCTTCCACGGTCGAGTTATCCACATTTCCGGCTATATAGACTATTTATTCACTTCCTGCTATGGATTTAATATTTAAAATAATGATGATGGTCCGCGATGAAGATGAAGTATTGGGCATGTTTATTAAACTTGAATAAGTAAATTATACAACTAATCTCTCTAAAAAATCAAGTAAATTAAGTTTAATATTTTCATGTTTATTGTTAATTTTTCCGTAGACGTACATAATTCCGCATGCAATATGTTTTTATAGAAACTGTGTAGAGTTGGATGATTTCCATGTGTTCAATTTGTCCAGTATTGAGAGATTCGACGTCGAAGAGGAAAATGAGAGAACTTAATTCTTTTTAATTGTCCATATTCTTGTTGATTTTTTTCTTATTACAATCTTTATATACATTGTTTAAGTCTCCTATCTTTAATCTATGAAAATAGTTATTTGCATATTTAAACTCCAATGCGTTTTCAATATTGAAATATATTAATTGTTATCTATTATTATTTATTAAAAATTAAGAATGATCAACGAAGCGAACAGGTAACAGCTATATTTATTACTTTTAACTTTTAATCAATAGCCCCTCCAGGTATGAAACATTACGAAATTTTTTTTTTGTGATTTCGAGCGCATCTGAGAATAAATTTTATGAAATTCCACCCACTGAAGGCAGTGCGGGGGCGTTAAATATTAAAAAAAAACAATTGAAAATGTTTAATGTATAGCTTCTGTAGGTGTTTAAAACTTGATATAATTTTTTTTTGGCATTTCGGAATTTATACCCACAAAGGGGATCGAGGGATTGATATAATAATATTAAAAAACTAGCTGTTCCCCGCCGCTTCGCGTGGCGTAAACTACACGTATAAGACGAATATAAAATTTTATTATTTGGCTTTAATTTTTATTATGAACGATGATTTATTTTTTTATTATGAAAGACGGTTTCTGCATGTTCGAAATTTGGCAAGAAATTACAGCTCGAGCTATAATTAATATTTTTTTAATATTATTATACATCGAGAATAAGACTATGATACGGAGCAGAATTGATAGCTAATTCAGCCGATATAGAAGATGAAAGAATTCATTATGAACTATGTCGACAGTAGCAATAGCGGAAGCACATATGAATAAAAAAATAGCGTAATTTAAATTTACATCCAGCAAAGTGGGCGGATGACCGCTAGATGTTTTATAATACGATAGATAGTAAGTAACTTAATTATTTTGAACAAAAATTAAGAGTGGCGTTATTAAAATTGAAGACATGGAAAGAATTTTGTAACACTCTTGTGAGCCAGCGCGATGGCCACGAAATAGAAATAAAATCTGTCATTTTTATGAATACCAAATTAAAAAACGAACTTGTCGAATTGGACATCAAATGTAATGGCCTAAGTGATAAACGCGATCGCT